>JAOTQK010000020.1:24986755-25001017 GCA_025642025.1 Rhododendron ferrugineum
TCCTCCGCCCATACCCCCATCAATTGGACATTACATGTAGACTGTAATTGTATTGTATTGTTGATAGATTTGGATAGCTAATGTAAGTGTTTTGTGATACCTTTAACTAGAAAATGGAAGTTTTAGGGTAAAGGAAAACCATGGTTTAAAAATCGGTATTGTTAAATAGCTTGATATACATTGTTGGGCCTATTTCCTAACAGCTTAAGCTTTTGGGACTACTGGTAACTTAACATGGTATCAGAGGTCAGGTTGCAAGAGGTCTTGGGTTCAAGTCTCTCTATTTGCATTATGTCCCCGTTTGCATTATGTTTCTCCCCATTGCATTCTATCGCAATATGTATGGATGTTTGCATCTCCACGTGCAAGACAAGGTTGCACGTGAGGGAGGGTGTTAGATAGCTTGATATACGTTGTTGGCCCCATTTTCTAACAACTTAAGCTTTTGGGACTATTGGTAACTTAATAGTTATGTAACGATATCGGCCGTTACGTAACTATGTGATCTTAACTGTGAAGAGCAAAGGTAACTTCTGGAGAAATCAGAAGAATGAGGCTGATATTGTGGGCCATAAGGCCCATTATCATTTTTTGCAAGTAAACTAGTACGCACTAAGTATAACATCACGTTGATATGTTTTGCTTGTCTCTTCTATGGCTTTGCTTCCTCTATGATCAGTATTCTTTTTTCCTTTGCCCTTGGGTAATGAGTTTTTTTGATCGAACGACATATTTTAGTTGCATTCTTTATGAATTTTTTGATCTTTAAGTGCTACTGTCAAGCAACGATAGCCTTGAAATATAATGCGACATGTTTTTTCGGGTTCAGTTATTACACAGTATTCTCCTCTGGCTCTCCTCTAACTGAATGATTTGCTACCTGCACATGGTTGATTGCAGCTTTAGTTTAACTCTTTTTTGGTGCATATTTTATTTTACTACTTCTGGATTTGGTATTCTCTTTCATGTGATGCTTTTTTCCATCCATCATTGAGTTTAATTTGTGTTCCTTTTCAGCACATTAACAGATGGATGAAAATTCAGAAGGTTTTTCACAGGAATTGCGTCAATCCACTGTGATTGGTCGCATGTATGGTGCTTCAGTTATTGGTCACACCAATCATGCACCTGTTGTTGACCATTCTGACCTGCCAGTAGCATGCGTATTATGCCAAAGAATCCTCTCACCTGATAATGAGGCAGGGCATTTTGAAGCATTCAGCATGTGTGGAGATTGTAAGTTCTTATTTCTCGAAGAATTTGGAACTCCAACAGTAGACGCTCATCGGAGGCAGACAACCAGAGTCAGTAGAACAAGGCACAGCAGCTCTGAGTCAATTGAGAATTTGTTTTCACAGCAGTTTTCACATATGATTAGCCTTGCGAGGCAAAGCCACTCAACTGCACCTGATAATGAAAGTCAGACTGCAGACACCGATGCTGCTGCCAGGTTCCTGCAGCTTACACGTCCCCGAAGCACTCCAAGTGGGTCCAGAAGATGGAGGAGGGCACTGTCTGATACTGAAAGTGAGGGGTTTGATTCTCTCTATGGGGAGAGTGAATCAAATGTCAGCTTTAGTGGATACAGGCCTTTCCAGAGTGAGAGTGATGCCATTTCATATAGTGCTTATGGAGGGGATTCCGATGCTTCTGTGGATGGACATAGTTTCCTGGATACTGAAATTTTTATCCACGCAGATGCTGGAAGTGATATTGACACTGATACAGATATTGACCCCATGCGTGCGGGTCTCAACCAATGGAACTCGGATGACCAAGAAGACGATGATGAAGAAGAAGATAATGAATGGGAAGAAGCTGATGCTGAGGAAAATGATGCAGAATCTTCTGCAGGGATTCACCCCCAAAGTTCATCAGGTCGAATTGCAAGCAATGGGCCTGTAACTTGGCGTAGACAGCTTCGTTCTCCTGAACTTGAGGGAGCCATTCGCGTTAGAATAGGGGAAAGGAGACAAACATATATTGCTGACTTACTTGCTAACTTGGAGGGACCAGTGGGACTGCCTTTTGTTGGGAATTCCGGGGATTACGTGGATTCAAGAGGCTTTGATGAATTGCTTGAGCGTCTTGCTGAGGCTGATGACTCAAGACGAGGAGCACCTCCTGCAGCTGTGTCCTTTGTGAATAGTTTACCTCGTGTGGTCGTCAGTGAAGAGCATGAGAAGCAGGATGGTTTGGCATGTGCAATCTGCAAGGATTTTCTCTCTGTTGGGACTGTTGTAAATCAGCTACCTTGTTTTCACCTCTATCACCCTTCCTGTATCTTACCCTGGCTAACAGCACGGAATTCATGCCCCCTTTGTCGGTATGAGCTTCCAACTGATGACAAAGATTATGAGGAAGGCAAGCGGAACACTACTAGCTCTGATTTAGAGATTAATGAAATCCAGCCGCGGGAGATGAGTGAGGAGGATAGTTCCTCAGACATTAATGACGATGGCGGTGTAGGTGGAATGCAGCAGGCAGATTTTGTAAGGGAGGAACGTGAGCATGCCACAGGGGACACAAGAAGAGGAAGGTGGTTGTTTCTTGCTGCTGCTCCAATTGTCAGTCTTGTAGGCATTGTTCTTGTGTTGTGGTTGGGCAATCCTCTGACAGAAAGAAGAGGGCCAATTGGCCACCATGACTTCCCAGGACAGGGACAGCATCCTAATCGCAGTTCTCGCTCCTGGCCACCCAACCATAGGGAAAACAGGAGCAGGAGGTGGTGGTCGCTGTTCTAAGTTCTATGATTATTAGAATCTGATCTTAGTGTTTTCCTGTTAAAAAGGTGTTGTGATTAGGTGGATGTGTTCATACTCTTCTGGTTGAGTTCTTGAATTGGTGAGTTTGGGCCTTTTTGACAGAGTTCTTTTTATTCTTATGAGTTGGATTTGGTTGAAGTCCGTGCAGATTCAAAGTTCTCGATCAATAATTTCATATGCTCCTGCAAATGATATCTGTCAACTGACGTGGAATACCACGGCCATGACTTCAGATAGGGCATCGTGCACAAAATCCATGTGGGAATGTATGCTTTATTTTCCTCCCTCCATGTTAGGAATGGTGCAAAAGTTAAATTTGACGAACAAGTTGTGACTCGTTTTGAGAAGTTGAAAATGGGAACCCACCATAGGAATTGAATCCAGGACTTGTTCCTGGTAGAGGGAAAATTTAGAATTGGAGTGTCCCTTTCTTCTCTTGTGACTTGTTTCTATATAATACCAAGGATAATTAGCTGTAAAATAGTTCATTTAAAAGAAGATTTAAAAGAACGCCATCAAAATAGTGTTCAGTAGAGTTTCTTCAACTTTTTGAGTTTTTTAGCCATAAGACCAACACATGTTTAGACACTTTCATAAGATTTTAGGGTGCATTTTTCTATTATAGGATTTTAGTGGTTTAGACACTTTCATAGGGTACAATAAGGTTTTAGGCACTTTCATAAGATACCCACATTTGTCCTTGTGTTTGATTGCAAAATATGTTTGTCCTCGAACTCAAAAAATGTAAATATAAGAAATTTTCGGCTAAGTATCCCTTTTAGTTAACCGTAAGTCTGTTGACACAGACAAAGGGTGCACAGATCTCAATATGGGGCCCACTACGGATCCCACACAAAAAATCCGAGTCGTTCATTAAATTTAAAATATTTTTTCAAAGGCTCCGTGAAAAATTAGTTCAATCCGATATCTGTTAAGTACTCAATCTAATCATACAAGTGTTCATTCAGGTTCAAAGTTGAATGAAAAGTCAGATGATTAGATCGAGTACTTCTAGGTATCGTATTGAGCTGATTTTTTCCAGGAGCCCTTGAAAAAATGTTTCAAATTTAATGAACAGCTCGGATCATTTGTTTGGGATCCGTAGTGGACCCTACATCAAGATCTGTGCACCCTTTGTGTGAATTGCACCTCTCGTTAGTTTTTTTTTTTTGATCCGACCTCTCGTTAGTTAAATACCCACCCATACAACAGAGACCGTAAAGACATGAGACAACAGCGATGTTTGAGATTCGAATTGAAAATAAATACCACCCCAAAAAGATAAAGAAAAGAAAAGAAAGAACTGGTTAACAAAAGATGAAAGTGAACATGAATATTAAATTAGCTGGCTACCTAAAACAAGTTTATTGGATCTAGGAAAAAAAAAGGCTAAAACACATATATACAGCGGCAGAGCAAAATCATGAAGCGCCTTCTGGCAGCTCTTTTTTACACATTTCTTCCGAAGAAAAACAGTGGAAGGGGGAAATGCCATTGTGACAACCAGCCGCAGATAGCGAATGGTTTTGCCAAAAGATGATACTCAGACGAGTAACAGCTGCTCCCTTCCCCTCATTTCAGCCCAACAGCATCGTGGTGGAATTCAGAAGAACATGTGAAGATAATGTAAAAAGAGCACCACGTGCAATTTAGAAGAGAATGTGGAGATAGAGAACTATCCACCCAGACATAGAAAGAATTGCAAATATATGAACCCAGAACAGCACAGCTGCTCCCTCTCTCCCACATCCTCTCAAATTGGCTACAGCACCTACAAAAATGGGACAAGTAAAATTGTCAATCAATGTATCACGATTCACGATTACCTTTCATCATATTCCTACTACAGATTGCTTGGAGTGGGCTTTTTTATCCTGTGCCTTAGTTTCAACATTGTTTGCAAACCTTGATTAGGGAATCATCTAATATGCATATGTATCCGTATTTAAAGGGTATGACAAAACGACACTTAGGATTGCATGCTCAACTTGAAGGATCTTATTGTTCCTGTGCAGAAAGAATGCACAGGTATCTAGTGATAACACTATATTGCTCATGCAGATGCAGTGATGTCACTGGCATTTAATGTGCTTTCAAGAACAGTCTTGTCAAATGCCGTGCGCATGGCATTAAAAGGTTTGACCTTCGAAAAAGGGGATCCACGATATATACTTGTCCACAAATTCGGCTTATCTAACGGAGTAGCTGATGTACGGCAAACAATGTCTAGGGATGACACACTAAATTTGGCTCGGCTTAATCTCTCGCTTCGGAAAAACACATAACTATATTGGATTCAGGTATTACCAGAAAGCACAGATGTGGGCATTGAATGCTGGAGGAGAAGGACGAATCTGAACATCTTATCACCAGGAGGAAGGAAACCGAGCTTGTCAGCCAACATGACAATGCCAAGTCCAGCTGGAGGAACCAAAACCAACCGCCCAAAAACAATTGCAGCAGTTGTCCGAATACCAAGCTTTGAACTCCCCGGCCCTGCAAGTAACCCCAATTTGTAAGCCATCTAATTCATGTATGCCATCTCAAAGGCCAATAGTGGGGAAGGTACAATGAGATCATTGCACTGCAATGGAAAGGAAACAAATCTAGGACTGAGGATCATAAAAGCCATAGATTCCCTGCGATTAGGACATGTTAAAGTACTGAGACATGACCAATAAGTAGGTCAACTTACCATCTATAAGGTTGCCACCTAATGCCAACAAAATGGATGGAATCATCGCATCCCTGAGAGTTAAAAACAATGTCAGATATCAACAATGTTCGAATTTAGAGCTAACTTCAGCCTATAGGTCTGCGAATAATTGTGTTAAGTAGAAAACAAAACAATCTTGGGGGCTGTCCTGGTCTTACAGGCTGAAACATTTAAAGAGTAGCACTTATTAGAACAAAGCGACACTGGATAACAAATCTCATTTTAATAGGAACTTTCCAGTGTGAACAGTTTATTTAAGCATTTCTGAAGCTTGTTTAGACTCAACTATATCGTTCTTGATGCCAAGGAAATGAAAACATCAGAAAAAGTATCATAGCACATTACCAAAGCTACAAAAATTGCAGGAAAAGTATCAAAACACGTCAACTTTTGTAGGTGGACACTTGCATAAACTTCTGCTATTCCTAAAGCAGTGTTCTGACAATAAAACCAAGTAAAAAGAAATTATACAGCATAAGTAGCAAATGCTTTCAATAATCAAGAAGTATTATATTAAATAAGTTTGACACTTACCATAAGAATAGTTTAAAGTATGGTGTGAGGGGTCATTTGCAATGCAACTTCGAAATCCTAGTGTTAAAGCATCCAACTCCAAACCAATTGGCAAAGAGTGGAGAGGCCGCCCAGGCTCATATACTAGTTTTGGAGGAGATAATTTACCAATGTGGGACAAATCCCAACACTCCCCTGCACGTGCGACCCCTGACTCGCACGTGGAGAGGTAAACAAAGGATCCATAACACTTGGATCACAACTAACAACGGTGCACTTATGGCACAAACAAGGGGGAACAAATTCTCCGAAACCCTAGCTTTGATACCATGTTATAGCGTCCAACTCCAAACCAATTGGCAAAGAGTGGAGAGGCCGCCCAGGCTCATACTAGTTTTGGAGGAGATAATTAACCAATGTGGGACAAATCCCGACACCTAGAAACTGACAAAAGGGATGAGTTTCTAACTGTCTCACACTAGTCGTTGTGGGTTGTGTTAGACTGTCATGGGATCAAGAACTCAGTCGCTGTCCACAAAGCATGCTTTTGATCAAACATATACAGAAACCAGTGACCACAAACTGGTAGCTATGGGAATTACGTGGAATTTAACTGTCAGATGCTTTCTGCTTTTATTCACCATTTAAAATTCCACCGGGCTTCAAAATTAATTTGTATGTGAACTATTAACTCAAGTATAAACAACAACATTTCTCTTTCAACTCCACACACTTTTTGTTTTTCGTTTTTCCTAGTTCCCAGTAATGAGGACATATCCAAAGAGATTCCAGTGGTTCCTAACTTCGATTTTGCCTTAAGTTGTATTGTGCAACCTATTTTATACAAGAAACTTGCTTCTTTCATCAGCAAAAAGTAGAGTTACATCAATGTACATGTATATGTATATGTAAGAGCATCGTTGAATGTAAATTATAACAGCAAAGAATATCCAACAGAAAGGAAACAACAAAATAAACACACAGGAGGTACTGAGCATACCCAAGAATCGTGCAGCTGTCAGTGAAGAAATAAAGAGGAGCATCATTTGTAAAGACTAATCGCTTCAGAAATGGTACACATCCAATTACCATTGCTAAAATCTGCAGAAAAGACACGCTTTCCAACTTATTGGTAGATAGTGAGGACACAATGGATAGACCAACTAGAGAGCCAAGAACTTTGACAATAAAGCAGACCGTATACGGAACCCTCAAGTGTTCACTGAAAGTATACTTATTTCATAACAACATTAATAAACCGGTTTTAATTTAGATGCTCTGAATCCAGAATCCTTTTTGAAACCTAAGGATCAGAATACTAAACTCGATTAATAATGTGCAGGCCAGTCTTTTGTCATTACACCCCCTTGCTATTACATTACAACAGAACATCAAGTGGAGTTTCCCAAACATCAAATTTCCAACAACCAAAACTTTATAAATTTTATCAGTGCAACAAAATCTTTTGGACAAAGAAGAAAAAACCCCAAACTGGAGTGTACTATCACCAAACATGATGCAACAACACGCGCATTAAAATTACAAATCAACTAACAAAAAGTCCCCAGCATGCAGAATGTGAAGAAATTATCAATCAACAAGATATTAAAAGATTGAACTTACAGAAGCAATGATAGGGGGGTGAAGGATTTGCTTGACCTTCAACTTCTCAAACACCAAAGCTAATAGATCTTTGATCTGCATCAAAAGCATTAAAACTTATTGCATTCCCATTCCATTTCACCGAAGTTTATAAAATAAGGAGCTAGAGAGCACAATAGTTATTGGTCCCAATCAAGCTGATTTTTGCAAAAGGCTAAGCAGTGTATTGAGGATGCGTATGGAAGACCCCTTACGTTTTGGATACTGGACTCAAAGATTGACAAATAATGTTCCTCTCTCTCTGTATACACACGCACACGCACACGCACAGAGATTGCTTCTTTCACGTCCTCTTCTTCTCCCTTACCTCCCTTTCATCTAGTTCTGCATCACCAAAGCTCTGATACTATCTTAAATCACCAATTGTCCCATAAGCTTAAATTGTCAAGGAATGATGGCAAGCATATACACCAAGCTATCCAACATACATCCACATGACGTCTCTCACCAAGCTATCCAACATACATCCACATGACGTCTCTCAAGGGGGGATAACAGTACCACATACAGGATGTATAATGTCCCATCAAATCTTGGTGAGAAATTTTTAGTGTTTTCTTTCATAAAAGCCATTCTCAAGAAAAGGGAATAATTCCAAGCAGCAACCGACGACAGCCCCTTACGGAAGGAAACTGAACCTTTGTCTCTATCCATCGAACAAAACCTCCAAAGAATACACAAAAGTTCAAAGAAGATGTCTGAGGGTGGATTACCTTTGCGTGACATGCATTCAATAATGAACAAACTACAAAATCTACTGCTACGACTTTTTAAATATGTACACTCAAGGTTATTTGGATTTCCTAAGTGGAAACTAGTACTCCTAAGTAGAAACTGATTTACTCTCAAGCCTCAACCATATATATTTCTTGGTGGAAAGTAGATCAATTTGAATTTATAACCACAGGGAGGTTAATGGCCCAAAGCCATGTGCTCCTATTTCTATTCGAAGCAGAAAACAACAGAACAACATATTGAAGCAAGGTTTACTGAAAACATCCTAACCAGCCATGCCAATATCTCTTCTATATGTACAGAGTCATTTCTCTCTGTCTCCTTTGAGCAGCACGTGATCTTGAAGGAGCTGGAACAAATATACAATGATATAACATATGGAAAGCAGGGTTCTCACCTTTCTTATCTTTGGAGCATCTGAATTTGTTGGCATAGCCTCCTGCGTAAGTAAGGGAACTTGCTCCTGAGTGCTATCCTTTGGAGGGTTCTTGAGTGGAAGATCCCTGTCCTCAATATCAAAGGTACCTTCGGATGGAGGTGCGAGCATATAGAAAACGTAGGTGTATAGGACGATGGCACCAACCTAAGATATACATATATAAATTAAAAGTTATTAGATGTTTGTCATTTTCATTGGAAATATCAAACAAAAAACACGTAATGCATAGATAAACAATCTTTTAAGTCACAGACATATGCAACAGGAATTCAGATACCAGGAAAACATGAAACAAGGGTTACCAAGGTACCTTCTGCAAGATTGCATCGTTAAGCTAAGTACTTAAACCGATATCATTTTGTATCAGACGATCTTTTAAAGTTAACTGCAAAAGGCCATAATTATCATTTCGTATCTGCAGTCTGTTATAGGTACAACTCCGAATGTTGAAGTGCGACAAATGTTTCTGTAATAAAAAACACCTTTCGACTTTATATGGTTTAGTCTGTTCTTGTTTTTGATGAAACAGGGACATCTTTACACTAATGACGGGATAAGTGAAAATTCATTTCTCCCCAAACATAGTCATGCAAGTAACAAGCTTTGTATATATTATTCTTCTCAGCAACTGATCTAACAGCTGAAATGTTTTTTTTTTGAACAACGATTTTTTTTATTTTTATAATCTTTGAAATTGTTACAAAGACTAAAGGAACAAGGGTTGACAGCATCATATTCCTAAATCTAAGAATAATCCTGTGCCCAAAGACCCAAGACCCAATCCTTAATTGGCAAAAACCAATCAAGACCCAATCCATAATTGGCAAGGAACCAATCATGAAAACACCCATTGGGACAAGCCCACACCCATTGGGACAAGCCCACACCTATTGGGCGAAGCCCCAAAAAAAAAAAAAAAAAACCCTACCCACACCAAACAGCCACCACAACTGCCACCCCCCTACCCGCCGGCAACCAAGCCGCCAGCAGCCAACACCAGCAACAGCTGAAATGTTATAGAGAAGGTTATAAACTATACTGATCAACAACGGCATGTTCAGGAATGCTGCAGAAAAGAAATGAAGAGTTGATACTCAGAGAAATCTGCAATTTTCATTACTTCTGGATGAGCTACAGCATGCAAAAGAGGATAGCACAATTTACTGACAGGGAACAAGAGTGGTTATTTGTATTTGATCCAGGACGGATATACGTCTGTGTAATCCTTATCTATATAAGGATATTATTTAGTAGATTTAGTTGTTAAATTTGAATTTATCACTTAGAAAATGTCGCTAGGATATCTTATCTTTCTTTGTAGTTATCATTTGCAAGAGCCATTTTGAAGAACTCTACCAATGATACTGGAATTTAGTTGATGAAATGGAATCATTTTTGTTAGTATTGTCCAATGATACTGGAATTTAGTTGATGAAATGGAATCATTTTTGTCAGTATTGTTATGGTCCGTATGGATGCCTTACTCCTAGATGCAGATTTCTAGAGCTCCTTAGATGTGAATTCCTAAGGATCTAACTTTTTATTTATTTGTCCTGCATCACTTACCCATTGTCCGAATGAGATATAGGCATTCCCATCTTGAGTACATTTCTCGGAGTCACCAAAAGGATTTGACTTTTCTCGACATAAAGCTGAAATCAGGACAAGTGGCACATTCCCAATATTTCCTGCATAAATGCAAGTACATAAGAACACAGAGCCAAGAAAACCCAGAGGTTTTGCACCCACTGCAAGTGCAACTGCCAGCAATGCATGAACTATTGAGTTGAGATGAAACAAAACCCAATAATCTCAAGTTAAATGTGATGGATGCATGCATGGTAACAGTAATAACAAGACACTTATCATTTCATTTTTTGTAAACCACTCACACTACCCATGGTGATATTAAAATTCAACATCAGGACTCCTAACCAGGACAGAAACTCAAATAACCTCGATACATGCTCGACAATGGAGAGAGGAGCACAATATGTCTTATTGAACTATATAAATCAAGCATTAACAAATGCTAACTTGACTTTTACTCCAGAATGAGGCAGATTACCAATTCCAATGTGGACAATAGTAAACTTGAAGAACGGGTATGGTGGACGTACGATGGACGCAACAGCTAATCCTATCAGTGACCCTGATATGGTAGCCAGAAGAACATTAAAAGGAATGAACCACCTGTAGAAGGAGAAAAACAACATGTAAGCGCAAAATCTATTCCTGCTTCAGATATGCATTAAAAGCGTATCTGATTCTTACCACTCAATCATTTTCTCAAGAGTGATGGCTTGCCCAAGCTGAGAGAATATCAGGCATGGTAGTAAAAGTGAAAAAACCAACTGCACCACATAATTTGAAAGATGAATCAGTTCCGAGAGTGTAGAATCTCTAGACAACACTACAATGACAAATAGAAGACATCTAAGGGAAAAGAACGAGCACTTAGTTACGAAAAAATGTCATCATCCACTGATTGTGGCTTCATTGGCACAACTGAAAACTGCACTAGGTGAAACTCGCATCGTTTCTTTGGCAAATCAATGATTAGATATTGCAAAGAAATATATGGTGAATAGAGTGGGAACCATGTTAGGCTCAGACTCGCCATACTAGAAATTGTACCAACATTCGGTCATTTTAATGCTGCACTTGGTCAGAATCCCACACTAGCAATCTCAGGGGTGGTAATTCACAATGCCTCGTGCAAAATCTAAAAGTTGCGGGCCTCTAAATCTCGATAGTTTTATCTACTCTAAAAGCATAACGTTTCCTGATCAGCCTAGACTCTAATTGACAAACAATACAAAGACGGCCAAAATTTTCACCAAATCTCCTACTTACATCGAAGTGAAATCTCCCATTTCCACCTACCAAAAAGATTTAACAAACTCTTCAATTCACTCACAAATACAATCTAAGTCGTACTACAATACCAAAATTAAATCATAAGAGAGGGAGCATTTGGCAGCTTTTTCCCTGGATTAGACCCCATAAGCTAAAAAAGGGCAGATAAGTACTTTGAGAATCAAAAGAGAAAAGAAGAAGAAAAACGTTGGATTCTCAAATGCTTACTTACCCCGTTTAAAAGCTTCCTTCCATTGGCAGGTAAGATCTTGAAATATGCCAGAAGAAATCCCATGAAGCAAATTGTAAAAACCTTTGCGATGGGTAAAACTGCAATCTTTATAGTGTCAACTAAAGACTCTCCTCCTCTAATCTGTTTCCCGGTTAGAAATCCCAGCAGGAACCTTTCCATGTTTTCCAATTTGAACTTCTGGACTAGAATTCTCCACACCACTGCAAAATGCAGCCTTAGATAATTGACGATACAACAAAAAAAATTCCAAATTGCTAGTGAATCCCTGGAGGCTGCTCTATTTAATAGGAAGAGAATAACAGATTTTCACACCAAAAATTCCGAGACAGTCGGTTTCTGTTTTCGTTTAGTTTGGTGGTGAGATCAATCCTCTTGCTCTGCAAAACGCAAGAAAGAAAATGAAAGTTTAGACTTAAGTAAAGTATACAATGGGTTTTCGAGAATGTCAACAGAATCCCAACGGAAAAGTTTCGACAAAGTCAAGTATAGAATGGGTTTTCAAGAATGTCAACAGAATCCCAATGGGTGAAAGATTTCACAGAAGAAAATTAACCCTAAAAGAAAAGGCAAATGAGAGAGAGAGAGAGAGAGAGAGCGCTTGTTTTTTCTTGATACATACAAACAAACACAAGGGAGAGGAGAAGGGAGTAAGTAAAAAAGAAGAAGTGTGGTTTAGTGTACCTGCCAATCAAAGCGTCTTCGCTTCTAGTTCTACACTTCTCTTCTCCTATGGGGCCTCTCCTATTAATGATGATTGTGATTATACCAGTTCTCTTTAAATACTCCTATAACAGGTGAACTCCAGAATTCTTTCTTTCTTTCTTTCTTTTCTTGTTTTTTGGGTACTTGCTTGGGAATAATTTAGTCTAGAATTCGCAAGCAATATAAAAAGGTGTGGAGGTTGAAGAATCCTACAACTACTATTCAATATTACAAGAGCTATTGTGGAGTTAGGTGTCGTTTAAAGTACGAATGAGATAGAGCACTGTTGCTTACTGCCAAAATTAATATCGGCAAAACCCCTTTTCCCACCAAGTTTCCCAAGATACGTACTGTTACGTCTGTTTCTCTACTACAGTATTTAGTTTTCCGTAACAACGAAATTTCCTCTCGCCTGATTCGTGGGGCCTCCTCTTTCATCGTCTTCCTACATCTGTATTTTCTTCTCTTTTTACTCTACCTCTTTTCGTGACGGATTGGGAAATTTACCACATTATAATCTGCAAAAATAATTTTGATACAGATGTCTGGCCTCATATTAGATACTCCATAGTGAACTTAAGTTCGAGAGAGACGAATGGGGTTGGATCAAGAGAGAGGCGAATGGGCTTGCTCATGCAGTGGCGTCGAAATTAAAGCTCTTAGGGGTGTTCTTCCTGTAAATTGGGTGTCGTCCCCCTCTTCTTGTATATTTTCAATTTTAGATATTGATGTTTCTTTTCCTCTGTAAACCTTCGGGTAAAGTTTTGATTATCAAAAAAAACTTGAGTTCGAAATGTGACAGTTTTGATTATAAAAAAAAACTTGAGTTCGAAATTGTCAAATGTCAAGTACATCGAACAATTCGAAGCACAAATATGTGCAGTCTTTTTAGATATCTGTGCATGTCTAGAACATTATTGTTTGTTAATGATAATCAATAAGATTCCTAGTTTTGATCAACAAGAACAATGCTACGCGTACCATTTGAATTACTTTATCATGTGAGAGAAATTGAAAGATAATATTCAATATATCTTTAATTATCGAAAACTCTATAAGATGACTTTGTTACCCTCTATCTAGTTCTTCATTTCGCTAAGTGAAGCTTGTCAACTAACATCAATATCTAGTACTACTATAAACTTTTTGGCACTTCCTCTTTTTGTTTCCAAGAAATTTAATTAGTAAGATCACGCAAAATCCCACGTCTCCTCTCCACTCCTCTCATTTTACAATTTTTTTTCTCCACCCTTCCAATTTCAAACTTCCTCTCATATAATAGATCCAAACTTTATTTCTTTCCAAAATTTTTTCATTGAATGCTAAATCGTAAATCGATGAGGGATAAAATGACATTATTAAAACAAAATATCCTTTCGCTTTCGTGCATAGCACGGGTACCACGCTCCGGCACTTGTACAAGAATTGTATGTATATATATATATATATATATATATATGTGTGTGTGTGTGTATATTATGATATGAGTATATGTTATGTTATGAGAGAGAGAGAGAGAGAGAGAGAGAGAGACGTGGCGATCGAATGGAGGAAGACAGTAGAGGATGATGATGGTTGGTAAACAATGGGGAAAAATTGATTTTGACTTTTTCCTTTT
>JAOTQK010000020.1:25001117-25013431 GCA_025642025.1 Rhododendron ferrugineum
TCGAATGGAGGAAGACAGTAGAGGATGATGATGGTTGGTAAACAATGGGGAAAAATTGATTTTGACTTTTTCCTTTTGTAGAGGAAAGAATTAATGCTACTGGGGAGTATAAATATCTCATCGACCGGTCAAGGATTTGCTTGCTGCAGGCTGCCAAACTAAACCGTGACATTGTTTTGAAAGGTGGTTAAAGACTTGCATGTAGGGTATACCAAAAATGAGAGAGAAAGAAAGGCATGGGCACAGGTGTTGGCTTATGGTAGAGGTATCAATCTTAATTCATACTATTTTTTAACCCATTCAAATTCATCCACTTTTAACTCAATCCAATCCGTCCATATCCATGTTAAACCCAACCCAACCCAACCCATATAAATCTATATTTACATGAGTTTAGATGGGTTAAAAATATATTTAACATATGGATTGAAACTATGCGCGTAGTTGCTGAAACAAATTGGCCTCGATTACATCTAACGTCCAATTTCTCGGCCGAGCAGAATCTGTTTCTAGAAAGTCAGTACGTGTTTGATGGTTTTGATTCAGTGAAACCAATCCCATTTAATATAAATCCAATCAACACTAATTTCTTACATGATAAGTGGTTTAAAATTATCTATGTCTCACATATCATTGAAATATGACTGATATCAGTAGAAAAACGTCCTTGCAGTCTCCGAAAGGGTTCTTAGAACTAAGATGTTATTTCGGTACGACACCGTTGAGAAGGCATCGTAGGCAGAGGCGGAGTCCGGGGGTCAAAATTTTTATTTTGTATATTTTTGATTTTGAATATTATTGATAATTATTCGTGTATAGCTACTTATAATCTTAATAATTTTTGTTTAATTTGATAAAAAAAACAGTTATTTTACATTCTCATTTCTCAATTTCTTTCATAAATAAAAAATAAGTACTCCTATGTGAAAATAGAAGTAGCCTAAAGAAAAAAATAAAATGATTGGTATACTTTAACAACATTATGCTAGAATCATTTCAATGTATAAATGTAATGTATTAGAAAGCGAAAACCTTATGATATAATAAGCATACGTTCCGATACAAATTAAATATGTCTATTAAGCCGCCCCGGGGTCAAAATCCTAGCTCCGCGGGGATGCGTGAAATTTATTGAACCCCCTTTTATCAAGAGTGTGGCTGTTACCATTTTCATGAAAAAAAGTCTCTCAGATCATCTTCGATTATGTACTCATCAGTAATATATTAACATGATACATAAATTCAATGAAACCCATGGTTCACACAACGGTTGAAAAAAAATCAGTAGCAATAGCTCGACATAGTGAGAAACGGAAATGAGACAAAATTAATCTCCGAGATACATAAATTCATCTCTCTTCAAATCTAATCCGAGAACAAAACAGACGATATATCGAAATAGGTTTCGATAATTTTGGATGAGAACAGAAGGAAATAAGACGGAAGAGATTGAGAGTGAGAGTTCGAAATAGATTTTTTCGCAAATTGGTTCTGAGCTATAATATTTGAAAAGGGGAGAAAATGAAGTAAATGGATCGGGTTGGATTTGGGTATGGCTTGACTCATATATGACCCAACTTGTTTTAACTCGTCTACTACTATTGACTCATATTTGTCACCTCTAATTTATGATATGTCTTTTGCCTAGTCATATATTGTTACTCCCTCCGTCCCGGTTTGTTTGTCATCTTTTTAACTTTTTGAGAGCATTTGACCTCTCAAAGAATTGTCTATAATTTTCAATTCGTAATGTTTTTAATATAAAATATGGATCTTGTTTGATAGATCTCAATTAGTTTTATTATACAAAATCTTCAAAATCATAAAAAATATTATAAAATGTAAGATATAATTAGTATATTTTTAAAAGACACGAATTTCGATAATTGGACAAACAAATTGGGACGGAGGGAGTATCAAAAATTTGCTTTGCTTTTAAACAGAGCTAATTAATACTAGTAGTATAATAGCTAGCAAGCTAGCTGCCAAACTAAACCGTGACGTTGTTTTGAAAGGTGATTATAAAAGACTTGCATGTAGAGTATACCAAAAGAGAAAGAAAGGCCTGGGCAGGTGTTGGTTTATGCATGGTATGGTATGTCTTTTGCCTAGTCATATATTGTTATCAAATTTGCTTTGCTTTTAAACAGAGCTAATTAATACTAGTAGTATAATAGCTAGCTGGCTGGCTGGCTGCCAAACTAAACCGTGACGGTGTTTTGAAAGGTGGTACTGTAATTAAAGACTTGCATGTAGAGTGTACCAAAAGAAAGAGAAAGAAAGAAAGAAAGAAAGGCCGGCATGGGCAGGTGTTGGTTTATGGTAGTATTACTAGTAGTATGTCTTTTGCCTAGTCATACATTGTTATCAAATTTGCTTTGCTTTGCTTTTCTTTTCTTTTCTTTTCTTTTAACAGATCGAGCTATAATATACTATATATATATATATATACTAGTATAATACTATGATCTTACCAACTGCCCGCTTATCCTTACATCTGTACGTTTTTATTCCGTTCTAATTACCGCTGTTAAATTAATAAACCCCTTTTTTGCATGATCTGCTGCGCGTCCACTATATTATATATATACACACAGTTATAATTAATTAATCAAGTCAAGTCAAGTCAAGCTAAGCTAAGCATAATTTGTCCCAAAAAAACTATTGTAGCTAGTCGACTACCCGACTTCTTTTTTTATTATCCCTTTCCGTGAATAGTACTACCTTTCACGAATATACTGTTCAATATTAAATCTCTTTTTGGCTTTTCACTCTATTTTTTGTTCACAGTGAACATGACCTGGCATGTGTCCAATGACACTTGTGCCATGGTTTCTTCTAGTTGTGCTACTACGGAGTCTAAGGTTGACTGTCGTTTTCCTGCTAGTGGCTCAGGGTCATTTGATAGGTTTGAAAGGCTTGAAGGATCTGGCAAAAATTAGACGTCCTGTGGTGGTATGAAGTTTTGCCATTGGCGAAAAAAGGTCATTATGGGGCGTGAGTTTCTTTTAGTTAGTCGTCACTGCCTTTGGGATTCGGATAAGAGGGTTCCGATTTTTCCATACGCCCAACCTCTTGGCTGTGGAAGTTAAAGTTCAAGAGCCATGTTTGACGATGAGTCATCTTTGTAGTCCTGATGGCCATCCGTCTCAGAAGGTTTGTGTTGACCACCATCAGTTGAGCATTGAGGACTCATCGTCTGATAGTTTTGGAGATGGTTTTCCGGATTTTGCCTTGGGACCTCGGAATCTGTAGGATAAGAGGATTGTGGCTTTTTTGGCGATACCAGTTGGTGGACTGTGATAATGCTTTTGTGAGGCCCTCTAGAAGCGTACGAAGGTCGACAGTGTTGAAGGTAGTATTGGTTGCGATAAGGCATTCCCACATCCCATTCGGAGTAAGTGGAAACGGGAAAGGGCTATAGAAGATGATCTGCATGCCTATCGCGCTCCTCAACGTCGGGTGTTTCATTGATTTATCTCTGTTGGTCCTTTTCTTTGTTTTGCAGGTTTATGGAGTGTTCGGTGTAGCTGACGTGGTGGTGTTTTCTGTTACTAGGAATTGTTGTGTGTCCTTTGTATTGGCTTTTGTTGTGTAAGTTGGTTGGGTCTGATTTTGTTTGCTAGCTAGGGCTGTGTTGTGCGGATTTCTTTGGGTTTCTTTTTCCTTTGGGCTGTCTTGTATTATTGGATGTGCCACTGTTTAATTATTATATGCTATTATGTTTGGGTTCCTTAAAAAAAAAAAAATGTTTCTACTTCAATGACTGAACGAAAAGTGCGTTAATAAGTCATTGGGTTGCTAAGGAAAATAATGCGTTTTGCCATCTTGTGCAAGTAAGTCAGCACATTTGTTACTCTCCTACATGATTTGTTTTAAGAGGTGGTTGGTCCAGCTCCTGAAAAAGGGACCTGCAAGTGGTAATCAAGTTATATATAGAGGTGATGATCATGTGCAATCGAGCAAGGACGGAACAAGGATTTTACCTTTGCAATGACGAAATGTATACTAAAAAAATCTAGTGGTAGCGAGACTATATAAGTTGGGCATAAGTTTTTTTTTACATGTTATAATTGCATTTTCTAAAATTCTTGTCGTGTCGGACGCCGCCACTAGACCCCCCTGGTTCCATCCTTGCAACCGAGGTGATCGAGAAATTGATAACATTTGAGTCGTGATGGCCTAGCACTTTCAAGTGGGAATTAATCTATAAAATCTGTACTTGGAATTGGAGTAGCATTTCAAATTCAGTGATGCCAATCTTTTTCGTCTGAGGAAGAAACAAAAACTACTTTTTCAACGAACCAACCTCAATTACCCAAGAGTCAGACAGAGACAGGACTGCCAATTTTACGTAATACTATTACACAAGAAGCGTGCATTGGGGGAGCACTCTGTTTCTGATTGATAATAAGAAAGGAGAAAGCTGAAAAGGTATATATATGTTGCTTCCTGGAAACATCCACTCTTGTAGTCTTGTGTTTCTACTCATCATCATCATCATCATCATCTCATATGAACTGGTGGGGACCCACAAAATCGGAATCAATTCCTCCGCTTGGTGTTTGCTTTGCTTCAGATCGAAAATGCACAACCCTGTGCACCACTTGCCTAACTGACCAACAGCCTATGACAGAGCCATGATTTAGGTTCAGGGTGACGCTGTTTAATGAGAATCCAATGTTGGTTATTTTTAGTAAAAATATGAAGAAAGATGTTACTAATAATAAAGTCCCGTTTTTGTCCTAGACTTTGTTTTTTGTTAAAACAAAAATAAAAGCTTCATTGAATTCTCTTGTAGTCTTTAAAAGAAAGTCATTGAGATTTTTTTGTGATTTGAATCATTCATCTTTAAAATTAGAGTACTATCTTTTCATGAGTTGTGTGAAGAATCAAGTTGTTTGAATACTTGTAAGCACCTAATCTGTTGGAGTAAATAGAAGTTATTATGAAATTGGGGTGGCCCGTGCCAAACCCACCCCCAACTACCTGCACCCGTCCACCCTAGCTTGCTGACGACCAAATCCGAAAACTATATGTAACCATCATATTTCTTCAGTTGCGGATTTGAATTAGGGATCACATTGTTCAATGGGACTTCACTTGTATTAATTATCACATGTTCCACGAAAAATTATGAAGCAAGATTAAGAGTAAAGTTAGACTTTATCGTGGGCTTTATTTTATTCTTTCTTACAAAAAAAATACTAAATTCTTGATTCAAGTTTCCCGTGGTCTTTAAATGGAAACTGTTGAGACATTATTTTCAAGATTCAAATTTTTTACTTTTGGAATCACTATTTTTACATCATTTGCATAGACTTCTATTATTGTAAAGTATTTTTTCGAAACCGAAGGTGGCACGTGCCATCCACTGCACACAGCTCCGCCTCTGTGACTATGTGACTTAGATTGGGAAGCTTCTGGTACTTCATATTTGAGATTGGGGTTTGCTTATTGTCCCGAAGTGCAAAAATCGCTACTCTCCACGTGACACTCTCTCAATACTTGTTAAATTATGGATTATAACAAACTAAAAATATTAATTAGAAAGAGAATATTGTGTTGTGTTGTTAATGTTGTAGAGGAGAGGAGGACATAAATATAGGTAATAAATGGGATGAGCTTCATGTATATAATCTAGTCAAATAATAAAAAAAGGACCCTAGATGATTAAGAAAATGTACAAAACAGGATAATAAAATAGCAGCGAGTATATAATATACGTTAACAAGAACTTTGAAGTCAAAACTAACTTAAAACATCTTTTTTGTTTTTGTCCATTTTCTAGGAGTAGTATTGTTTTACACCTCATTATGCGCAAACAAATAAAACTGATACATTACCATAGTGTATGCGCTTCTTCAAAAAATAAAATCATAGTGCAGGCCGATGCGATTGAGAAACAAAGATGTCTGTACAGTATTTTCTTGCTGTAAGAAGTATCACTGGTCCATCGATCAAAAATGTTTCGTAGTATAAGCCAATCATACTTCTGTACAGTATGTAAACACCTAGCTATACAAGTCTCTTTGGATCTGGACTACACAGACTAGTCTTCAAACCATAAGAGGATGATGTATTGTGTGGACAAATTAGCCCGGTACAAGTAAATTATATACTTTCAGGCAGGGCTTTAGGTTGGCGTACTTGATTCAGCCTCAGCTTATATTAGCATAAGCGGCCATGGGAAGTCTAAGCTTGACGTTCAAGTTGCAGATGCTCTACTTGTACCAACACCAGTCTCTTTCTCCCTCTCCGCCAAAGCCTTTTGGACACTCATGAGTTAAAAAATAAATCGACGAGTGTTAACCTATGCTTACCCAATTTGCATGCTGCTTGTGATAACAATGCAAACAAAAATCTCTTTCCGTTCTTCTCTACATGTGGGAGAAAGAGTACATAGACATTTTTCACTAGTCGAACTATTATTCCAGGCCAAAGAGGGGCTTGGAGGTACATTATACTTGTACACAAAAATATATTCTTATCCGCCGTTCATTTGGCCAAATGAGCTCTTGCAGTGTGCAATTGCAGCATGGACTGAGTTGTCTCTTGTGTAAATTTTCCTTGCTTCCCTCGGAACTAGTACTTCTCCTCCGTGAATTGGTGAGGACTTGATTGAATTCGAGCAGCTTTTACTCATCTGTTTGCCTTTGCTACGCCCAATCTTCATCACACTTAAAGACTCCAACATCCCCCTTATTGCATCCAAAGAGAACTTGTCCATGTTGCTGCTTCTATTGAAATTGGACTGATCTTCCTGCCGGTTTGTTGGCTTTACTGGGGTCCGTTTGTCAAACAGTTTCATAATTCTTATTCGGTAATTCTTAATTAGTCTCTGTTTATTTGGACCTCTCTTGTTCTGTTGACTAGTGTTGTTGCCTCCAGGAGAAATCACTCCCTGATGGGGTTTCAAAAATGAAGCCACCCCCGACCGGATGGTTATGGATTTGAACTTTATGATCAACTTCATGACTCCGACTCCTCCTCCATTATTCACTGCAGTTGTCAATGGTTCTGATGTTTTCCTGGATTCACGAAGGCTACTAATAATCGGAAAGCTTTAAAGACAAGTCATTCGCCAGCAAATGGTAGAGTTCTTCCACAATCAATGTATTGGTAGATCTTCTAGATATGACTGACTACACAACCTATTTTTAGTATCCAACTGTGATGTGAATTTATCAAAGTAATTTCACGTGTGTGTTGCATTTTAATTAGGCAGTGGGTGCATGCAAATTTCACAGGGCATTAGTATTGGCGTGCATTTTGGACTTTTGGGTGTGGTAACGACTAACGTGTCCCTGCCTCTATGCACACATCCAATACAGCAGCAAACAAAAAGAAACAAAATAGTACTTATGACGATATTCAAAGGAAATTAATCGAAAATCTATGGGTTCTGTCGGCTTACTGATTAGTTGTAAGGAATTTACCTGTTTCTTACGACCTCCCAGCTACCAGTCGCATTCAAATCTGTTTTCTTATCATCATCATAACCATCAGGGCGGCCACTTTCCTTGGTGTTTTCCAATGATGATTGCTTGAAAACTGAAAGCAAGACATTCAAGAGGCGGTGGAATGCTGGAAACTGCTTCTTTCTTTTGTTATTACCAGTGCTACCAATTATGGGCATAGGTGAAAACTTGGAATGTCCTTTTGGTGGTGATCCCCGAGATTTGATAGCATACCCATCAGTAGCAGCAGGACTGCACTTGGAAGAACTAGGACTAGTGGTGGTATTATTGGTGTTGGTGGGAGATGTTGGTGAAGGAAAGCCAGGGAATGTTGAAACTAGAGGCGATGAGGATATCCGAAACTCTAATTCCTGATTATCAGGATAATGATCACCGGTAGTAGTACTCTTTTCTTTTGATTTTGCTTTCGCGTTTTCTCCTTCTCCTTCTGCTTCTACTTCTCCTTCTCCTTGTTGGTTGCATAGCTGGGGTATCATTGACAGTGCAAGTGGTTCATCAAGTGCTATTTCAATGTAGCTGGTTTCTTCTTCATCATCCTCGGAGAAGAACTCAATAGAGGAGTCATTCAAGTCTAAAGAGCTGAAGGTGATCAATCTCTCTTGATGATCATCAGGGTTTCCTAAGTACTCCAATGTCTTACTTTCCATAATGATGGAAGCTAATTAATGGGACAGTGTACCTGCACAACGGCATATTTAGAGGGGGAAAAAAGAGAGGAAACAAATCCTGACAAAATTAATATATGATCTCAGGTTTAACAGCATATCGGTAATACAGAAGGCCTTTAAAGAAATGCGAACTATTAGTAGTTATAGTAATTGGCCGGTCCAAGCTGGTGAAATGAATCAAGAAAGTGAAGGAAAAACAAACTGGAAATCAAAAAATGCCATTTTTAAGTAGAAGTTAATGATGCCTACTTACAGTCACAGATTATCTATCTTAGTTGTATGAACACCGGAAACCAACTGAATCCTTTCTTCTTGTCCTCTTGTTACCTTTTCTTGTCTTTTCAAGTACTAGAAGATTTCTTTTCAAAAGAGTCGGCAGCGGGCAACTAATACTGGTGTTGGTTGGTGATTCACGCCCGAAGGTGTGTATATGTGGGTCCTGCGGCTACAATTAACCGAACTGGGGAGTTCCCATGGTGGTTAATGTGTGGGGAGAGGGTGTGACAACCACACAGAGGGGGGTGGGGTAGAGAAAATTTTGATAAGTAATTTCAAAGTCAACAATATGCACCTGTGTGAATAAAACCAGTTAGTCATCAATTTGGACTGTCAGCTTATAAAATGAGACGGAGTTCGCCTTCAGCCATAACTTCGTTGAACTTGGTCCCCCTACTTGTTGCATTTTTACGTATATACTAGTAGTAGGCTCCGAATTCACGGCAATTACGAGCCCCTAACATGACCTACATAACGTTTCAAACTACCACTGCATCATCAGTTCCTTTTTTTATATGAGAGCTATGTACGTGGTACATGTGTTCATGAATCTTCTAGACTTGCTTATTAAAGCAGCACACCAGAGTTGTTGGTTCAATATTGTTCAAAACACGATATGTATACATATCAAACAAAGCTTCCCGTTTCCTCACCAAATGTTGAAAATGCCAAACAACTTCTTTAATTTTCTCTGGTAGGAGTATAAAAGTAACTTTGAAAGTTAAGGATCAGTTGAATGTTCTTGTTCGTAGAAAGTGGTCCAGGTGATTGACAAATAAGGGCTCAATCCCAAGGCCAAATGCTTCGTGAATTTAACTCAAACCTGATTTCTCTTTAAAACTCATGCTTAATTAATCTTTCGTTTACCATTCAATCATACACATGGGGAACATCTTGTTAGCAATGAAGAAGAACATCTATAATATAACTCATAGCAGCTGTAGTCCAAGCGCATATTCTAACTGAACTATTAGAACTGCAGATTTTGATTTTTTGAACCTCCATACAGCTATTTCAGAGAATCAAAAGCAACAGACCCATTGAAATAGCAATGAAGAAGAACATCTATAATATAACTCATAGCAGCTGTAGTCCAAGCGCATATTCTAACTGAACTATTAGAACTGCAGATTTTGATTTTTTGAACCTCCATACAGCTATTTCATAGAATCAAAAGCAACAGACCCATTGAAATGGTTCAAATGCGAAAATTATTATTCAGTAGGCATTATGCAACAGCCCTTGATAGCCACACATCATCACTTATTACAAAGAACATTACGCCAACCCATGTAGCTGTTCTCATAAATCCAGGATGAGAATTGGGGACCAATTTTCTTATAGGTATTGATGGTGATAGCTTAAATATGTAATTTAGCAACGGAGGAAGAATTTAAGAAACCGAAAGACAAGATTAAGGAAATTAAATCACAAATCTATTAGGCTTGCTACAAGAAAATCTTTTCAGTTTTCACCATGCGTTATTCTGCTTTGGTCAACGGGTTATAATTTTGTGTGTGTGGTGATTTGGAAATTCCAACGGGCTATATCTTCAAGCAACTCGAATATATATTATTACCACAACATCTCATGTCGACGTGGTAGTTGTTGCAGCATTTCCATCAAGATTATCAGCCAGCAATTTGTACGTAAGATTTGAGCAGAAACACTCTTTAGTTTAATCTATATTCGTGCAGCTTATGAATTACTAGACAGCTGAAATATCCGAACAAGATATGGAATAGAAGATTTGATAACATGTTATAAGATTAAAACTGACATTACATGCTTAGCTTACATCACTTGAGCCAATCCCAGGCTGTGGCTACACATATACTATCACCATAATGATGGATACAGAGGTAGACAGACAGACAGACAGACAAACATACTAAAAAAAGGATGAGCAAAAAGCCACAGGAACAAAGGAGGAAACGCTGAAGGGAGGGAGAGAGAGAGAGATCTAAATACATGTAATACTTTGGTAATTGATTTTAACAATAATTAAGAGGAGGGGACGATGACGGTGCGTAGCATCATGTCCTTGAACTCGAAGAAGTCAACACGGCCATCGTGGTTGCGGTCAACGGAGAGGATCATGCGCTCCACTCTGTCCATCTCTCTGCCTTCGGGCAATCCAAGCTTCCCAAGCACCGCTTGCAACTCCCTCGCCGATATGTAGCCGTCCCCGTCCTCGTCGAACACCTTGAATGCCTCCGACAGGTCTGATTCCGCCTGCTGGCACGCCTTTTCCTCCTCATCTCCTCCAACGCCCATATCCTCATCGATCCCAAAGAAGGCGTCGTTCAGTGATCTGTGTAGGGATTCGAAGTCTTCGAATTGAAGGCCTATGGAGCCCGGTTTAATGTGGGACTTGACCGTGCTGTCTAACTCGGACATATCGGCGTCCAAGCCCAGGAGTTGGAGTGCTTGGCTGAGCTCATCCACCGTTATGATTTCGTCATTGTTCTTGTCAAACAGATCGAATATCCGACGTAGACGAACGGAGTTGAGACTCGGGGATCGAAGCCGAAACGAAGAGGTTGAGCTAGTGTTCCCCTTGATGAGACTGCTGCGCTTGCGCTGACTTCCCGCTGCTGCAATTTCCATGGCTTCTCTCTTGTCTTTTCCTCCACCAAATTGCTGATTTAAAATTGGGAGGAGAAGACACTTGAGAGAGAGAGACAGGGCAATAACACCAATAAAGGTACTCAAAACGAGTTGTGGACAAATTGGGTTAATACGGCTAATGTGGTTGTAGTAGTTGCAATTTCACGCCAATTGCAATAAAATAAAAATAAAAATCGGTGCTTTTCGAGCTTTGGACGGAGGGGGAAAACAAACAAAAAGGGCTGGCTACCACGCACTCACTGCCCCTTGATCTCTCTCTGTGTGTATATGATGCGATTTTGGATGAGGAGGAGTTAGAGCAGGGGAAAGGGACCGAAAGATGCTCCTCTATATTAGTAGTAACATAGACGACGCGCATTTGACGAGCCCTCACGGTTTGTTTTTTGAGCAATTTGGTCAAAAACGACTTTTCTCTTTGTTTACGAAACTTCTGCTACCAATGGAGTACTTCATACAAGTCTTTCTTTTACTCGTACAGTCAGTCGTACTCCTCTACGAAATGCGTACAAGTTTCCCTCTTTTTTTTTGATCTGGTACAAGTTGCCCGCTCCCTCACGCACCTCATCTTTGAATGAGTCTATTTCGTATTTAAAATCATAATATTCTTCTTTCTCTCTCTCTCTCTCTCTCTCTCAATCAATCCAATTCAGATCCAGCTTCTTTATTAACAAGTCGTTCCTATTATTCTAGAAGTATTTTCATGCGTAGACTAGTTGTCCGGGGGATGGAATTTTCAGTGCCGAGCAGGTACACGCGGTGTACAGTCTGCACATTTATGCCGTCCATTACGTTTTTGGACGGCTCATAATTTGGAGAGAGAAAAAGGACAGAGAAAGTGTTGGAGTGAGAGAAGAGAGAGAGTTTCAATCTAAACCGTCTAAAAATATATTGGACGACCCGAATGTGCCGAATGGGTACCACGTGGCATATACCCACCTGCACCGAACTTGGAGAACATGGGGCAGACGCTACTTTTCTTTTTCTTTTTCTTTTTTTTTTGGAGCTAACGCTGCTTTTACTCACACAGCAGATGACTTTTGTAAGGCTTCACATGTGAGTTTCACATGACACAACACTTCCACTTGTGGGCAGCATGTCTTTTTTTAGAGAATGATTCCGTTCCTTTCTAAATGCGTCCCGAAAATCGAAGGAGCGCGAGCAACGGACTGACAAGCGCTCATAAAAATACAGAGTCGCCACTTGAGTTTTGAAGGTCCGACACTCAAGGAACCGTATTTTGAAGCACTTGCCGCGCTGT
>JAOTQK010000020.1:25044907-25066803 GCA_025642025.1 Rhododendron ferrugineum
TTGTTTACTCCATAAATTGGAGCCCTGGCAAAAGTTAGGACAAGTGTTATAGTTGAATGCAAATTTAGTTCCCTTAGTTTTGTTGTGAAGTTATTATGAAGTTTGTGTCATCTGCAACAGCAATTTGGTTGATTTACACTGTCGGCAAAGAAATGCTAAAGTCCAATTGGAATAATACAAGAAACATAAAGAAGAAAGTAATTCTAGGGGAGTGTTAATTGTAGTGCTACTAAGCAGGGAGTACTTGTACAAATCAACTGTACTGGGGAGTGTAAAATATGAGCACAAACATAACGGAATTAATTGGCTCCTTTTAGTTCAGTAGACAAATTCTTAAAGTTGAAATCAAACAGAGAACAACTTTTGAAAAGTGAGCCAATCCGAGATAATCGGAAATTTGAACAGATTTATTCTAAAAACAGGCAATCAAAAAAATTTGAAGAACTTTATCGCTCCACAATCGCAATTGATTGGTTCAGCCTGAATTGGATGTTGGAAGGTGCTAGTGTGTGGGTGGGCTTCACATGTATATGAAAGGTTGTGGATGAAGTATGGTTAGGATCGTTGTATATGTAGCAGTATTGCATTCGGTTGGAACCTTGGAGCATTTTAAACATTCATAATCTATACCCCACGATGACAGACCAACAAAGAAGGCTGCATGATGATAGGACCCAAAAAGTGACGAATAGTTGACATTTGGGATCTTTCTACTCATTACTAATTGATTTTGAAATGAATATAAAATTCCTACAATGAGAAAGCTAATTACTGTTTGTCACAAACCAAACATTTTAAATCTTAAACCACAGAGGTGTTTGCTCGATTGTTAACGTGAGAGTCTCGAAATTAATCCACCTGCGGGCAAGTTGTACCGAAAACTCTACCGTTAAAAGAGGAAAAAAAAAACAAGTACGGATGGATCGGCAACGTAAAACCCCATCCCTCTCTTATCGTGCGCGGACGACATCTCCTATTTCATTTCTTTTTCCTCTACCTCTCCTCCTCCTTCTAGCATTGATTTTTTTCCTCCCGTATCGCTGTGATTCCATTACAGTGGTGATCTCTTGTTTATTTCATTCATATACTTAACTTGCTTATGTTCGATACAAACGAGTTAAAAGATTCTCCATCTATTTTATTAATTTCCTTTTTATTAGGTTTCGGTAAATTCCGCAGAAACTGGGGTTGAGCTGCTTGTGTCGACTAGAGCTGCTATTGCTACTGTTTTACTACTACTACAGTACTACTACTACTCTTCAGTAGAGTTTTACTAGGATGTTCCCTTGATTATCTGTGTAATCTGGCTTCATTTTCTGTCGTTAAAGTTTTCAATAGCGTCATTTTTAGTACTTTTTCATTTGGGACACTTATCGAAGCTCGAGATCGCGGTATCTGGAGATGCTGATATGTTTCTGAATGCAAATTTTGTCAGTGTGTTTAATCTAGATATGGGGTTGGGGTTGTTTTAGAGAGAGAGAGAGAGAGATGGAAGGGGGAAGGAAGGTATCGGCAAGCCCACGGGGACCATGGAGTGGGGTGAGGAGGAGGAGGGTGTTGGCGAATAAAAGGCCCCGAACAGACGGATTTGTCGACAGTGTGAAGAAGCTGCAGAGGAGAGAGATCTCTTCAAAGAGGGACCGCTCCTTTTCAATGACCAATGCGCAGGAAAGGTTCCGCAACATGCGCTTGACGGTTCGTTTATTTCTCCATCTCTTATGTTTTCCACCTGAAAAACCCTCTTGTAGAAGGTGTGCAATTCTGGAGCGGCAATTAGATCAACATATCATCAAAGTAAACTACTAGGAATTTACTAAATGAATGGTCGTAGAGCTTGGTTCATCATTAGACTAAAATTATGAGAAGACCCGACTTTCACTATATGCTGTTGAGCATTGTGAACTTCTCATGAGAGTGCTCGAGACTTTAGACAAACTGAAGGGCAGGACCATCCGCTCGAAGAGACCTTCAAGTTTGGAAGGCTGTTTTTCACTCATCATCTGGTCTAAATCTGATTCTGGTGGTGACCACTTTTTAGATCCAACTTTGTAATTACCTTGGCCCAATGTCAGTTGATCTAGCAAGTCATCTAATCTTAGAAAGGGTATTATACTATTATCTTGTCGATGGCTCTGCTAGCAATGCACATCCTCCAAGTTCTATATGTTTTGGGAACAAGCAATGTTGGCCCTACACAAGGGCTAATGCTCTTGTGGATATACTATTATCTTGTCGATGGCTCTGCCGCATCAATTCATCGTGCTTCTTTGTGCTCATACGATAATTAGGTGTATTGGGCAAGCTAGAGCTTAGCACTAGATCAATTTGGTGTTGGATGTCTCAGAGTGGCAGCAACCCTTCCGATAGCTCCTCAGGAAAGACGTCAGCAAACTCCTCCAAGAATGACTCAACCATTTTGGGTGTTGTTACTGCCTCCCTTACAAAACATCTTCGTCTTAGCAATCTCTTCCTCAAACTTTGCCCTCTTCAAGAGGCTAGTACCCTTTCCCGCTTTGAGATGTCCTATCATTTTCAAAGGTGACAACAATTTTGGTGGTGCTATACACCAATCTGCGTGTATTGTGAAACCGCACTTGTCAATCCTACTGCCATGGACTTCCCGAGAATCCCAACAAAAGATGGCAGGCATTCATGATGACCACATCACACCAACTGTGGTCCTTATATTTCGTTCTACTAAAAAAAAATCTAAACAACATTTGCTTACTTTTATCTGGTTTCCCTTTCTGAACTGCCCTAATTTGTACAGATTAGGGTGCAACTCTGTCGTCAATCCTTATTTTTGGAACACATCATCCGAAACCACATCATTGCAGATACCAGAATCAATTACAAACTGGCACACCTTTCCACCTCATCAATGGAATGATTGTACAACCAGGAATCTTCGTCACCTTCTTGAGGAGCTAAGCATACCTACGCAAGGGCTAATTTAGGACCCTAATCTCTAACAACCTCTTCTTCTAGAGCAACGTAGTCGACGAATTGCTCAAAATTCCGGTTGGATGATCATGCATTGACTCATTAGTGTCTAAGAACAGTGCTTTCACTGGATGGTCTCCCTTCCTACTTAGCGATGATCCAGCTTGCCACACTTGAAACATTGGAATCCAGGGCCTGCGACTCTGTTAGCCTGTAGTCCTACTGGTTGGTTGCAGGTTGAGTGCCCACTCACAATTCGGTGGAACGAGTGGTTACGATTGGGGAAATTCCAGTTGTTCCACGTACCACGCCTCCCGAACTATCTCTAATTTTCGTGCCCTTACCACAACATCTGAAATTATGTTCATATCATAACTTCGTAAGCGTATATTGGAACTGCTCCTGCAAACTCCCCACATATTGCAAGACCAACTGCTCGTGCGTCTCTGCCAGATCGTTCCTAACCACAAGTTGTTAAAGTTGATTAAACTGTAATGTTTACTCTTCAACCGAACGAGTACCCTGTTGTAGGTTCTGTAACCTTTGATACAACTTACGAGTGTAGTTATGGGGGACAGACATAGTTCGCATATTTTTCTTTGGGTTTTCTCACGAACTGATTGTCTCATTGCCCTGCTTGGATATGGTTAACTTGTTCTGCTGCCACCATGCAGCAACCCTGTCTCGAAACCTAGTTGCCTGAAGAGGAAGCTGTTTGGCCCCAAGAACCTCCTTGAGTTCCAAAGTCTCCTCAACAATGGCAACCTTTCCAACGAACTCCTCTGGTGTGAGACCCCCATGAAACTCTGGGATCTCGATTTTTATGTTAGAGTTCCAATTGCGAGAATTACAATTATCAACCATGACTTCTTGCACCCCTGCTGTGGGCAGGAGCCCGACAAAAGGATTGGCGGTGAAATCATCTTCCGAAACCTCTTCCTCAGGATATTGTTTAGGGTTCTGCTGGTTAGGCCGTGTAGCAACTAGTAGAGCAACTAACTGCCCAGACAAAGCAACCATTTACTCCTGCATTGCCATCTGACTTGTCTCAATCCGCTGAAACTTATCCTATACCTGTGCCACGTCATCCCGCGCATACATATTTTGAACGGCAGCATTTCTGGCTCCTTTGCTTGCAGCTCCACCTCCTCGAACCATCTTCATAATTGGAACTCGAGCTCTGATACCAACTGATGCGGGGAAGCTTATTGAAAAAGAAGAGTGAACACGAGATCATACTCACAAACACACGATATAGATAAAAGCTCTCTGTTTTTGTTATTATCAATACTCAATTGAGTTGTCCTTAGGCTTATAATGCTTATTTATAACCTCGGAGACTCAAACACAGTAGGAAATAAAATAATGAAAGGCAATACTTGCAATCAAACCTAACTAAGGAAATTACCCAAGCAGCTGAATCTCGCAAGTTACCAAACGTTGAAGATATGTCCTGGTCCTACTTGTAATGTATGGAGGACCCAACAAATATGCCAAAACCATCATCATTGAAAACAAAATTTCCTAGTAAGGTATACATTCAAAGCAAGTATTTCCTACTACAAGAAAAATTAAATAAATCTTTCCTAACATGGGATTGGGGAATATGTGAAGATACGTAGAGTTTTAGAACATTTCGTTTGTAGAGCATTCTGCCAATTTGGGCTGGTTGGGCTTGATCGTTTCTTTCTTCACCTACGTCACCACGGCGGTCGTAACGCTCCATGCAACCCCATTTGCATCAGTTATCCTCGCCCCTTTTGACAAATAATGCCTCTTCCATCCCGCAAGTCGCTTCTGAAATCTTGCAACCACTAAATCTCAAACCCTCTTAGACTTGAAGAGAGCAACTTATAGAAGGTCCAAATAAGATGAAGGGAAAGAACCAACCTTGCAACCTAAAACCTCTGCCAACGAATCTGCACGGTTGGCCTCTCCCACTAGAATAATCATGGACTTTTTCCACATTAACCTTTAGACCAGAAATTGCCTCAAAACACATTAAAATCCCTCTAAGATAACCCAACTGGGTTGCTCTAGACTACAAAAAAACAATGGTGTCATTTGCATGTAATGAATGTGAAACAACCCTGCCAATTAGTACTGCATACCCTAAAACTATTGAGAAAGCCCCATTGCACAACCCTCTAAACCCTCTATTGAGAAAGCCCCATTGCATACTCAGGACTTTCATTATCAAAATGAACAATAGAGGAGATAAAGGATTCCCTTGCCTGAGCCTCTTGATGATTGAAAGAAACCAGCCGAGGAATCGTTCACAAAGAATGAAAATTTTGATTGTAGAGATGCAAAATCTGATCCAACTCAACTACTGCGCCCCGAATCCCATCCTCTTATATATATATATATATTGCAATTAACTTGATCATAAGCTTTTTTCAATATCCAATTCGCACACAAGTCCTAGCTCCCCACTCCACGACCTAGAGTCCAAACATTCGTTAGCCGTTGCTGCATCCAAGATGTGTGTTTCTGCAACATAGGTACTTTGAGACTCTAAAATAACTTTGCCCAACACTAACTTTAGCCTAATTGCCAGAACTTTCATGAGAAGCTTATACGTTGCTTCAAGAAGAGTGATTGACCTAAAATCTCAAATGTCCTCTGCGCATCCTTTCTTCGGGATCAAAGCAACAAAGGATGCCTCCAAGCTCTTCCCAAACTCAACATAAACCGCAAAATGATGTAACATACCTATCACCTCCACCCGGACATGCTCCCAGCACCGTTGAATGACGACGAGAATTTTCCCATTTGGACCTGGAGCTATATTGGCATTCATAGATTTGAGAGTTAACATTACTTCCTCCACAAAAAAATCTCTCCAACCAAGACACATCCTCAACAGAGCTAGCATCGAACTCCAACCCATCCACCCTATGCTTCCAATCCAATCACCATCCTCCCCAAATAAACCCGCGTAGAAATCAAGACATTCCTTGCCAAATATCCTCCTCTATGTCCTAGATTGGATCCCCCACCTCTGCGCATGAAATTGGACCTCCAATGAGCATTTGCCATCCTATGGAAAAATCTCGTATTTGTGTCACCATCCCTCAGCCAAAGATTCGTCGATTTCTGTCTCCAACTCTATTGCTACGAAAGGTAGGAAAAATAGAACTACTGGTAATTTTGAATTGTGCATCATTCTACCATATCAAGTGGAAATCTACGGTCAAACAAACTCAAATGCTTCAAGTTCACATTTTTAAGAACTCATATTTGGCTTTTATTTTGCCTACCAATGAAGTGGCAGAATACTAAATTTATGCCAATGTAAGGAAGCTGGGGACCAGATGTGTACTGCAAATAGTTGGTTATTCTCCAATCATATTCTAGTGTGATTTGTCTCACTTAAGTTGAGATGATGTTATGGTATTGCTTGTGATTAAATCACGCTAAATCAAACCAAGTCTTGTGCTCCTATCAATTGTGATCATCTTCATTAATGGTTTTTTGCCATTTTGTCTGTCAAGGCTTTACAAGATTTGTATCCTTCTAATTCTTAACCACAGAATCACATGTCTGTTTAGGTCTTTCCCTTTTCATAGTATTTGAACCGATGGCATTTATTTCATCCTTCCCTATCGTTGTATCTTTTATTAGTCTAGCTAATTCATCTCTTACTAGGGAAAATAGGTACGGAGTAAAGGACTCAGAGGCTGATAATTGGTGTGATCATTTAGTGATTGGAAATTCATTTGTTTATCCTATCGTGATCCGTTTGTAGTAATATCCATACCCATCATTGCATTAAATACTTATTTATTCATCATTTTTTACTCTAATATCAACCATATTATATCACCAAGCAGATATCATAACCTCGTAGTGTTTAAAAATAATATCAAACTCCAAGCCATTAGTTTGAAGATAATATTGGTTAAAAATAATATCTTGGTTAAAAATAATATTGCAAAGTTTGAAGAAATTAGTTGGAGACAGAAGTCTAGAAACTTGTGGTTAAAAGAGGGAGACGGAAACACTCGCTTTTTTCATAGGATGGCCAATTGCAACAGGAGAAAGAATTTTATTGAGAAAATCAAATTGGCGAGAGAATCCTAGATAAGGAGGAGAAGATCAAACTAGGTATTGCTGACTTCTTTGCCGGTTTGTTTACGGAAGAGGGGGTTTACCGGCCCGGGGTTGATGGCTTGGAGTTTGATACTGGCTCTGGGGAGGAGGCGTCTTGGTTGGAAAGGTATTGCTGACTTCTTTGCCGGTTTGTTTATGGAAGAGGGGGTTTACGGCCCGGGGTTGATGGCTTGGAGTTTGATACTGTCTCTGGGGAGGAGGCGTCTTGGTTGGAAAGGCCTTTTGACGAAACAGAAGTATTACACGCTCTAAAGTCCTTGAATGGTGATAAAGCGCCTGGTCCAGATGGTATGTCTTTGGCCTTTTTCCAACATTGTTGGGGAGCGGTGAGGGGAGAAGTAATGGGAATGTTTTAGCATTTTTGGAGGTTTGGGGAGTTTGAAAGGAGTTTGAATGCTTCTTTTGTGGCCTTGATTCCAAAAAAGGGAGGAGCACAAGACATCCGGAATTTCAGACCCATCAGTTTACTTGGGGGTGCTTATAAGTTGTTGGCCAAAGTTTTGGCTATTCGTTTGAAGAAGATGGTTGGAAAGGTGGTCTTAGAGACTCAAAATGCCTTTGTCGAAGGTAGGCAAATTCTTCGGTGTTGGTTGCAAATGAGTGTGTGGACTCACGATTGAAGAGTGGTATCTCGGGTATCATATGCAAGTTGGACATAGATAAGGCTTATGATCATGTCAATTGGAACTTTCTTCTCTAACATTATGCATCAGATGGGTTTTGGGGAGCAGTGGAGGAGGTGGATTAGTTTTTGCATCTCTTCTGTCTGAATGTCAGTTTTGGTGAATGGGACTCCGGCCGGGTTTTTTCAGACTTCTAGAGGTTTGCGTCAAGGCGATCCTCTCTCCTCTCCTTTTTATCTTAGTTATGGAGGTGCTCAGCATGATGATTCAAAAAGTGGTTGAAGGGGGCTTTTTATATGGCATTGAAGTGGGAAAGGGGGGGATGGTTTGAGCTTATTGGTTTCGCACATTCTTTATGCCGATGATACTCTTTTGTTTTGCAATGCAGAGCTAACGGAGGTGGGATACCTTAGATGTGTTCTTTTGTGCTTCGAGGCTTGGAAAAATCTGAAATGATCCCTATTGGGGCAGTCGACAATATTGGTGCTTTTGCTCAGATTTTGGGTTGTAGGGTGGCGTCGCTCCCGACAGAGTATTTGGGATTGCCACTTGGTTCAGCCTTCAAATCAAAGTCAGCATGGGACAAAGTTGTGGAAAGATTTGAGAAGAGGTTGGCGGGTTGGAAGCATCAAGATATTACTAAAGGAGGTAGACTCACTTTAATTAAAAGTACACTCTCTAATTTGCCCACTTATTTCATGTCCTTGTTTGTTATCCCGGTTTCGGTTGCAAAAAGGTTAGAGAAGATTCAAAGAGATTTTCTTTGGAAAGGTGTGGGGGAAGAATTCAAGTATCATTTAGTTGATTGGGATATGGTTTGTGCTCCTATTAGAGAAGGGGGTTTGGGTGTGAGGCGTCTAAAGTTGTTCAATCAAGCTTTGTTGGGCAAATGGCTTTGGAGATTTGCATGTGAAAGAGAGAGATGGTGGAGAGCGGTTGTAGTAGCTAAGTATGGTAGCAGGTGGGGAGATTGGTAGAGGCCCTCAATGTGAGATTGCCTTACGGGGTTGCGCTTTGGAGGGGTATCATGAATGGTTGGGATGCTTTTGAAAAGAATATTCATATGGTGGTTGGCGATGAGAGTAGGGTGAAATTTTGGGAGCATTTATGGTGTGGGGATGTCAGTTTGCGAGAGGCTTTTCCGAGTATATATTTTTTGGCTTGTGATAGAAATGCAAGTGTCTTTAATTATCTCCATTTTCAGCATGGGGCCCCAGTTTGGGATATTCGTTTGCATAGGGATGTGTGCGATTGGGAGGAGAATGCTTTGATTACTTTGCTTTCAAGAGTGTATGGTATTCATAGAATAGGTGATTCCCTCTTAGTTGAGTAAGTCCTCCCTGCTTTCTTCTTTGTTCTTTCCTCTTGATCATGGAAAAGAGATAGGGCACGCAAGAAAGACGGCTCAAGATCAACAATAAAAGGGGGGATCTGAATGATCAAAGCGCCTATTCATTTAGTTCCAAGTGGGGCAGTCACGTTCTCAATTGCACATTTCAGTGGTATAATAAGGGTTGCTTCCTCAGTCGCCATTTGTGATTGCCCAAAACTAGTCTCTTAGTTAGCCAGTCAAGGCGTCAAACAAGCAAAGCAAGGGCTAGGTCAAGGTCAAAGAGAAAAAGGGGAAGACGAGATGCGTTGGAGCTTGTCTAAATCCGGATCTTTCCAGGTGAAATCTTACTATCAAGCTCTTTGTAGGAGGGTTACTTCTTCCTTTCCGTGGCAAGCAATTTGGAAGACGGCGGCACCGTTAAAGGTGAGTTTTTTTTATGGTGCGCGGCTAAAGGCACGATCCTTACTTTGGATAATTTGATCTGAAGGCAGCAAATCACTGTGAACTGGTGTTGTATGTGTAAAAGGGATGCGGAGACGGTCGATCACCTTCTTATTCATTGCCCGGTGGTGTGTGAGTTATGGACTTTGGTGCTTACTTGGTTTGGTATGTGTGGACCATGCCTAGGAATGTGGTGGAACTATTAATTGCTTGGAGAGGTGCTAGAGTGGGAAAGAGAAGGAAGCGAGTCTGGACAATGATTCCTCTTTGCTTGATGTGGTTTATATGGTAAAAGGAATTTCAGGTGTTTTGAAGGGGTAGAAAAGCCCATGTTTAGATTAAAAAGGTTTTTGGTGAATAGTTTGTATAGTTGGGACAAGAGAGATTCTAATCCTATCTCTTGACCAATTTTTAGACTGGTTTGAGCTTTCCACTCTGTATAAGGCCTTTTTGTCTTGTGACCTCTTTTAGTATTTGGGTGGCAATCCCTTTTTATATATAATTATTTACTTATCAAAAAAAAAAATATCAAGTTATTTTTCCTTCTCTTTTTACTTTGTTTCATTAGTGTATGCAATAATGAATGTCGCTTTCATAGTTGATCTACTAACCATGAAATCTCCCTATTTATCTCTTATTTCGACATTATTATTGCTACTCGCTGTAAGAGATTCCCATTCTCTGTGTCCCATTATTTCATCTCATGACTAGTTAATTTAAGGCTTTGTAGTTGTTGCAGTTTTAGGTCTCTGTGTAAAGCAATTAAAATACTCTACTTGTAGATGTTTCCCGGTGATTATGACTACATAAAATAATGTAGTCAACCAAAACGACACTTTCTAACCTAGGCTTTCCCAGCCTCATAGGGACACCATCTAGGCCTAACTGCATGGGAAGGTTTAATTATTCCTAACATCAGGAAATAGATTTGATCTTCTCACTTGCAATGCTTTAGCTGGACGGATATCCTCTTCCCCGTCACTTAGGGCGGGCTTCAGGCCGGCAGCTCTATCTGATCAAAGGCCGGGGCGAAGGCGTAGTGGTACTATCCAGGTACAAAGAACCCCAGAGGTGACAACAAGGCTTGGGGGATTGACGTGAGGGGGCAGGGATGCAGGTGCCCTACGAGGGCCGGTCACTGAGGATTCTTGGCCATGCCCCTGCAAATACGAAATATTCTCTAGAATAATCAAAATTCCCTATTATTTTCCTCCTAAGCTTTCATAATGTTTTCGCCTAGCAGTTTCTCAATATAAATTTTCCGGCTTTCCAAACACCCCTTCTTAATTAAGCATTTCCAAGTCTCAATAGGGATACCTTGTGTTCATAAAGACTTCCCTGATTTCATCGTCTTCTTTGTAGTTCTTAGATAAGACCGAATGTGTATTCTATATTTTCATCAAGACTACAATATTCCCTTCCGTCTAAGTCTTCTAAAACTTTCAGTTAACCATTTCTCAAATAACTTTTTGCCACAAGTTTCTGATCATCATTCAGAACATTAAGCAGTGAAATTAGAATTTTCTATGAGCACTTACTACCATGCCATGAAGGTTCAAATGGATGTTTGGCTTCTTCTTACTCCTTACATGATATCATGCTTGATACGGAAGGAAAAGGAACCAATTTTTTCTACGTATTGGCTTACCGACAAAGAGGGATTAGCCATGTATATTCAAGCGGGAGAGAGAAGGGACTAAGGCTTCGATTCAACCTCCCCTCATAATATGATTATGATCCAACCTAGGGCTAATATTCAACATAGAAATAGGACCTTGCAAACTGTACGTATAATCACCGAGATGATTCATAGGACTCGTTCACCGTAAAGGCATCTCAACATAGCATGGACCGTCGCATTGATACGACCCTTCCTGAAGTAAGCATCGTCCAAAGGCACAATCCGTCTAATGTCGTATAACCCATCTCAGAGGTTATCCTGGAGCAATGAATACCATTGTATGACGGTGCTTCATATCATGAATACAAACACGACTCGAAAGATAGATCGAAAGAATAAAAGCTTTCATAAAAACTATGAATCATCCAAGTCATAGTCAATTGTTGAATAAAACCCCTGAATTTCTATACAATCATATTACTTGGGAGGCATCCTCGTTGCCAGAGAGATTAGCCACGCGTGAGGGAGATGATCTTCACAAGGTTGATGGCGGTGGCCATTGATCACTGATCGATCTTCTTTGTTTTTCTTTCTTCTCTAGCTTCTCTCTAGCTCTCCCAATGTTTCAAAATCTCTAAATGGTCCGTCTCATTTATGCTTGGATAGTGCCTGATCACTTGCGTATACGTCTTTGCACGAGCACACACTTAAGATTTGAATTTCACCTTGAGTCCTGGACGCATATCGTTGGTGCCTTAGCATGAGTCAAATGTTTTGTTGAAATGATTATGCCTTTTTACCTACCATGAAAAAAAGCAACCACAAAAATGAATAAAAAAGTCGGCTTATCCGGGCATTCACTAAGTAACCAGACCTCCAGTCTAATTCAAGCTGGAGTGTTCGCGTCAAAAGGTGGATAAACCTTGTGAAGGTATGACGCTTGGGCCACTTGCCTAGTAATCGGACCTCCGGCCTAATTCAAGTAGGAGTGTGAAGCTATCTATAAATCACGGGATCCTAATTTAGTGTAATTTCAATAGAAGGTAAGAATGAAACAAAGATGCTTGTTATGAAAGCTTGGTTTGCTTCCTTGTACTTATTTTTATTATTTTGGTGTAATATATATCAGGAGGAATATGATACTCATGATCCTAAGGGCCATTGCTCGCTGGTACTGCCTTTCTTGATGAAGAGGACAAAAGTTATTGAGTTAGTTGCTGCACATGATATTGTCTTTGCCCTTGCACATTCTGGTGTTTGTGCAGCTTTTAGTAGAGGTAGTAGCTCGCCATTTCTTGACGGGATTTTCTGCAATGTTTGAAGTTTATCTCATGAGACTGGGACTGATTTTTAACGTGAGCTTTGCTGACATTCTGAATGCAGAGTCGAACAAGAGGATATGTTTTTTGAATGTTAGCCCTGACGAAGTCATTCGAAGCTTGTTTTACAATAAGAATAATGATTCACTCATCACAGTTTCAGTTTATGCCTCAGATAATTTCAGCTCTTTGAAATGTAGATCCACGAGGATTGAGTGCGTTGAACTTTTCTCTCTTGCTGTTGCTGATCTCCTTTCCAGTAGAATATTTTTCGACATATTATCTTGTTGCTTCCTTACTGTTAGTATTTTCCGTTTAATTCCTTAGGTATATACAAAGGGGGAAACCAGATGCCGGGTTTCCTCTTTTTGTTTCAGAATATTTGAAATGGCCTGGTTTTGTTGAATTTGACGATGTTAATGGGAAGGTTCTTACTTACTCAGCACAAGATAGGTATCTGTTCTGCCTTTGTAATGTTTCAGTTAGTGCTTATTTATTGCATAGTCGATTGTGTATTCTAACATCATCTGTTGACTGTTGCCGTTTCTTTCAGCATATACAAGGTGTTTGACTTAAAAAACTATACGTTGCTGTACTCTATATCGGATAAACATGTACAAGAAATCAAAATCAGGTACTCTCTCGCACACGCATGATGTGCACAGTTACCTTTAATCGTATTCGGAATATTGTTGTGCACTACTTGGAGAATGCCAAAGCAGCCCTTCAAAATGAATTGTTTATGCTACGCAAGTTTAACATGTCTCTTGATGTTAGTCTAGATTTGTTCTTGTACATGCCGTGCATGTTACTCAACTGACCCAAACTTATCATTTTCTCATTTGAAAGTAAACATAGACAAAAGGGAAAGAAAAATAACCGAAGAATCTTCAAGATGACCATCCATTTTTATCTGACCTGTCAATATTTCCTTTTGTAACAGTCCTGGCATTATGTTGTTGATTTTCAATAGAGCTCAAAGCCATGTTCCTTTGAAGATACTATCAATAGAAGATGGCACAGTTCTCAAAGACTTCAATCACTTACTTCATCGTAATAAGAAGGTGGACTTCATAGAACAATTCAATGAAAAGCTTCTTGTTAAGCAAGAGAATGAGAATCTCCAGATTCTTGATGTATGGTCAGATTTACTATTTTTACATCTTGTTTACAGCATTAACTCTCTCTATGCGCGTGATTGTGACTGCCTATTCTTTTTCATAGGTGCGCAATGCTGAACTTAAAGAAGTAAGCAGAACAGAGTTCATGACTCCATCTGCATTTATCTTTCTCTATGAGAACCAGTTGTTCCTGACATTCAGAAATCGAACTGTTGCTGTTTGGAACTTTCGTGGGGAGCTTGTTACTTCATTTGAGGATCACCTGTTGTGGCATCCAGATTGCAATACTAACAACATCTACATAACAAGTGACCAGGATCTTATTATTTCTTACTGCAAGGCTGATTCTGATGATCATTGGATGGAAGGAAATGGTAATTTTGTAATCTGTTAATTAACAAATGCAGCCAGAAACCATGACAGAGCTGGCGAGGGTCCAGATACCATATGAAAAGTGAAAACCTTCTCCCTGTATTTTTGATTGCATCTTTGCCATTTTATGTTGTTGCCTGTTTGTTAGGCACATCTTCTGGAGTATCTAAAAAAAGAATAATCTTATACTACTTCCGTCCCAAAAAGATTGTCCGGGCCGCAAAACGAGAACTTAAAAATAACGCGTCTTTGTTGAAAAAAATTCTAGCTTTCTGCCACTAGTTATTAAATAACAAGGAGTTCTTTTAATTTGTCAAAAGAGTTCGAATTGTGTGATAAAAATACAATTTTTTAAGCTCTCGTTTTGCGATCGGACAATCTTTTCAGGATGGAGTATCTCAGATTCTCATATACATGGCAAAATGTTGAAGTGCCTAACGTGTATTTCTTTTTACAAAAGGTATGTATTTAGCTTTGCCATGTGAAAAACCTTTGGTAGGTTTGCTTGAGATATGTTGCTTACATTTAAAAGGTGTAGAATGAGAGTGCCTGTACTAGTTTGTCTTTTATATAATGGATGCTTGAATGCCGGCCACTTATCCACCAGTCGAACAAGGCCTGTAGCAATTTGGCCATTCACGAGCTGAAAAGGGAAATTGTGTACACTGACTTGTAGACAATGCTGGGGATGTTTTCTGATTTTAACACAGAACCCCAGTGGTGTATATTGCTCTTGTTGGGACTTGGCCATGTTAGGAATATCAGGAGTACTTGGCCATGTTAGGAATATCAGGAGTGGCTATAATCTGCATTCGATACACTTTATCAAGAGCAGTTGCATTTTCTCTCTTTCTCACTGTTTTTAATATGATGCAGCTGGTTCCATAAATATCAGCAATATCTTGACCGGGAAGTGCTTGGCTAAAATAAATTCGAGCAATTGCAATATTGAAGTTGATGGGTGCTATCGTAGTGATAGCACCTCAAGGAACCAATATCGCTCTTACTTGATGAGAAACAGAGTCGCAGAGGCATTGGAAGACATAACTGCCCTTTTCTATGATGAAGAACGAAATGAGATTTACACTGGCAATAGGCATGGTCTGGTTCATGTATGGTCTAGCTGAAGTTTGTGCTACTTTTGTGCAAGACACCGCTATGCAACTGCTGCTAGAATCCAGATAGTGATGATTCAACTTTGACATATTGTACTATTAGACAACTTGTAAGTGTTCTCCCCAATTTGCCTTATAGATGTATATTTGGGATTACTCAGGCTGCATGGTTGAGACTTGAGGTGCAGTGACGGTGGTATATGTATCTAACCCCTGGACATCCTGCAGGATTTGAATACTTTCTCATTATGTACAACACCTCTGGTATTTTTTGGTTGATTTCCATGCAGTTTTTCTGTTGTCGCTGGGGTCATTGTTCCATCTTCGTTAAAAGACCAATATGGTTAAATGTTATTTAGGAAGCATAGTGAGCCGTTCTATTTTTAATAAATATGTGGATGGTTTAGTATAGTACATGTAGAATAAGTAAGGTTAAAATAACAATTTATAGAACTACAAAGTAGTGATATCAATTGATAAAACCGTAAACGACTTAGTTGCAAATAAGCAATTTATTGGTCCATATAGCATTTTATCCTGTACTGCTCACCCCTATAGTGCTTTCTGCACAGGATCCCTGGATCCCATTCAGTTTTGGTGGCAATTTTGACCATTCTAGATGTGTAACATAAATTCAAACATGGGAACACCAAAAATGATGTGTTTGCTCCAAAAATAATAACAGATGAAAACAAAGAAGTTGGTTATTGTGATCTTGTCCGTAGTATTGCTTATCGTAAAGAGATTTGACTTACAACTTATAGGCCAATCGCACAAAATTTCAACAGATCCCATGACTTGGAGATGGAGTAAAGAAATCACATGCATTAATACAACTCAACCAACTCCTGCATTAATTAACTGGGTGCAGGTTTCAGACAGTGATTAAAAAATAAGCAGCTTATTTTACATTTTCAAACTTAAAAATAAAGTAAATGAAAAATAAAATTTCAATTTGTTTTTGCACCGTTTAAAAAATCTCAATGAGATCTATCAAATAAGATCTATATTGCTAGAAAAATTATTTGCTTAAACACATTATTTTTGAGTTTGAAATTGCCTTTTTAAAAAATAAGTACTTATTTGAGTTTCTAGAACCCACCCTAAAGGCTTTTCCTAAAACAAGCTAAAATGGTTTTTCAGATCAGCCTCCTGCGGTTATAGCTCCGCCTTTTCCCTCGCAAATACGAGCAGAATTTGGAACTAAAATCCAGATCAGCTAGACTCCAAGAAGCCAGCTTACAAGGCTTGGAGTCTTGGACCAACTATACTTGACTTGTAGTACTAGATGAACAGTTGTTCACAACGCTGATAACAGGAGAGAAAGTGTAACAGAAGAAAAGTAGGAAAATTGTCATCATGCTCTACTGCAGCACGGCAGGTGCCCAAATTGAAATTTCTAAACTCTACCAAATACACTCATAACATCCATCTTATTTAAGCCATCTAACAAGTAGCCATAGTTCTAGTACAAAGAGAATTCGAGATTTTAGTAAATTCAAAAATTCTGTACCGACTATGCTTGAACTAGTACGACATGAACATTCTTCCACGGCATTGATGCCAAGTCAAAAATAATAATTTGATCTAGTTATCTGCAACCTCAATGAGAGTTGGTTCATAGTCACTAGGAGCCTCGAATCCATGGAGATTCATTACTGTTGCAGCCACATTTGCAAGCCCACCATCTGGAACATCCTTGCAGAATCTCACCCCAGGCAGCAACCCAGGACCTCCTATTGCTACAGGCACCTACATAAAGATTACCATCATCAGCAACTCTGGAGCTTAACAAAACTCCACATCTAATAGCAGGGATAGTACTCGGTACACAAAACTAGTACATGGCCCCATTATATCGAGCTTCATAACTAAGAACATGCAAAGCAGAAAAACCTAGAACTCCTGTTGATCTGCTACTGAAATAGAAGCTGGTATAATGCTAGCTGTTGAAGAAAACCCAACGCAACTCAAAAGATCTGATCTAATGCTTGTTTTATTGTAACACTGTTACTCACTGTATGAACTGGAAGCATTTAGAACTGCAGTGAAAAGTGTCCAGGAAACCAATCACTACCAAGTTAAGCTAACCAAAACAACTAAAGCTTCAGAATGATAGGGTCAATAGTAACCAAGAAGTAGTTTAAGATTTGCCAATTGAAGAATGATGGGAAAGCAGTTTATAGCAATTACAGTAACTGATTTAGAATCATGAATAGAAACTGTAAAAGGATCAAGGAAAGCAAACCGAGGCCCGTGTTTCATACGGTGCCCTTAAGAAAATTCGCCGCCTCCCCAGATTTACTGGAGGTTGTCGGCGTTTGTCTCCCAGGAGTACTCGGTCAAACTCAGTCGCAGAAGTACCGCCTAGACTGGTCTTCGAACTGAACTGTGTTTGCTCGCTGAGGACTTGACTGCCTTTTTATAGGCCAATGGGAAAGACAAAGTCTAGCAGCTTGAGGGACCAAATACAGCTGAAGGAATGGTTGGGCAATTGAATTGGAGTTGCCGGTAAGGAACATCCTTCAAGGAACGTGATAAAAACCAGCTCTCACCCAATCATATTGCTTCTATATAATTGAAGCTATTATTGTGCACGGCAGTCTCAATTCAATCCAAGAATGGTAGCCCATTTTCAATAACAAGCTTTAGGCCCACCAAACCTAAGCCCAACCAAAGCCCAAGTTTGTTATTTAGAGATTTTTGAGCCAAAGCCCAAATCAATTCCATACTATCCACCACAGATACCACAGGCCGCGGGCCCACGAATCCTGACTCCTGGCCTCGTCTAGGTGTTTGAGGCCCATGTCTTTCAATATTCAGTGGTTTGAGAATGAAGAGTACCTAATTCTTACCGGGTGGAGAGTATGAGACGTAAGTATTTGAATATTCCCGTTCTTGTCAAGAAGAGGTTCCCCCCTGTTGTTCCTCTTCACCATGTCCTCAGCATTGCCATGATCAGCAGTGACAACGTATATTCCACCCACCTGCTCAATTGCATCAAGGATCACCTGCAATTGGATTTGGATAGGATCAGTCAAATCAATTGAATTGGCCACAGTCCAACATACTGACACAGAAAGTAATGGAAGGCACCACTCAAGATGGAACAGAACTCAGTCTGCAGGTAATTTACACGAAGCCTTCACAAAGCTGAATGCGTCAACCAGAGGGAATGCAAAGATAGAGTTGATTGTCCAATGGTACTCCCAACTCTTGTTGGAAAATGGAATTTAACAAAGAGAATTCGGTGAGACCCACACCACACGAGGTGGGCCCAAGTGGGTATTGGATACTCCTTGCTAAGGAATTTAAACTGGTGAAAGAATGAACAAATTCCATTGAGAGATGAATGAGAAATTGTCTCTCAAAGTGGGAAACTTGAGAAGGTGAAAAGTCACCTAGTCCCGCATTGGTTTGAGAGGGAACCTCTGATGGGCATATAAGTGCAAAAAAAGCCTAAAGGGTTGGACCCTTTGGGGGTACCCAAATTTTCTGGCAGGAAACCAGAGCAGACTATTACAATTAGCTAAGAGCAGGTGAGCCGCAACTCAGTTTATCCAAAACGAATGCTTTCAGTATGAGCTGGACTGAGACTACCAACGAGACCAAGACCGATACCCACCACTTTGACTCAAAAGAGCATTTTGGAGAGCAGCCTATTACAATTAGCTAAGAGCAGCCTATTACAATTAGCTTAAGAGCAGGTGAGCCTCAACTCAGTATATCCAAAATGAATGCTTTCAGTATGAGCTGGACTGAGACTACCAATGAGACCAAGACCGATACCCACCACTTTGACCCAAAAGAGCATTTTGGAGAGCAAAGGAGGGAGTGTGTTTGCTATGTGGGCTGCTTTGACCCATAAACCACACGCACACGCTGGCGCCTGGACCACGACTGGGCCGAGGCTGTGGGCCCGAAGTCCGCGGTTCGTGGGCTCCTCCCCCTAATCAGTGCAATATTGATGACTGTACACACACAGTTTGTTCGACGGGTGCGGCTGAGTGGAACGGAGTCAACCCTGAGAGACAAACACCGACACAGGTGAGGTGGTGAATTTGTCTCAAGGGCACCGTTTGGTTTGCGATTCTTATTCTTACAGTACAGAACATAATTTTAAACAAAGAAGGTTTTAGGGAATCCATCCCATTCTACATAATACTGCACCATGGATTTTCAATCTATCTACTTAAAAGCACATTGAATGACTCTCACTCCTCTCCTTGACCATTCTCTTAAACCAGCATAACCACATGCTTCAAGACATTTCTCCGGTCACTGAACAAAAAGATTTATCCTAGGTTGGTTTCTATGTTTCAGAATTATGTAATCAAACAATTTGAAATCATTGCAGCCAGAAAGAGTCCATTGCCTAAAAGCACAGAACTTCAATGCTGATTCAAATCATTCAGGCTAGAATGTGATGTGGAACAGGGGATTCAAGGTACTATTATGATGGAGAACTTATGATTGCAATGCCAGCAAATCCACTGTACCTTCACAGCATCATCAGCAGCCTTGCAAGCCACGATTGTTGCCTCAATGTCACCTGTATGGCCCACCATGTCACCATTTGGCAGGTTAACACGTACCTGTAAGAAAAGCAAGTGAACGAACGTGCTGATAACAGTCAGAAATGTTTTTACCGAAATAAGACAAACTGAAGCCTTGAGTTACCTGGTGGAATTTGAGGCCAAGTATAGCATCCCTGGCTTTCTCAGCAATCTCCAATGCCTTCATCTTTGGTTGGACATTAAATGTGATTCCAGAGTCACTAGGAATTTCCACATATTCTTCCATTTCTTGGTTAAAATACCCAGACCGATTTCCGTTCCAGAAGAAAGTTACGTGACCAAATTTTACCGTCTCACTGTTACAGAACGAAACAGATCAGACTAGGAATTAGGAAAAGAGGAGGGGAAAGACTGATTTAATTGAATGAAATTAAGCTCAACATGGAGCGTCTGCAAAAAATGCAAGAACCTAAGAATAACTATCACAAATGGTCTAAGTTATTTGAAGACGACTCAAAATCAGACATTCTCAACAGTTAATCACGGAGCAGTGATCTCCAACTCATTCACATATCCCATTTAACCCACCCTAAGGAACGACAACGGATATCCCTCTCCCTGTACAGGATACAAATCGCAGAAGCTTCTCACATACCCATGTATCAGCTACACTTTTGAACAATGTTGAACTCTTATCAAGTTCATCAAAGATAATGGAACCTACATAACATATGACTAGCAAATTCAGCATTCACAAAACAATCAGGGCCATGTAGGCATCCTCTTGAAAAGCCTAACAATATTAGACAGAGTTGAGGATTTACCATCTAGTCTAGCATATAGAAGGTTTCACACTATTGATAATCAGGTCGAGATACTATTCTGTCACTCGTATAAAATGATGAATAAAGATCCATGAATGAAAATTATGATTCATACCCATGATTTCGTCTGTGAAGTAAAAATGGCATAAACTGTGCTACGGTCAAATCAGGCAATTTATCAATAAAAAATCAATGCCAGCTCACCTACAAGCAAAAATTCGGACACCATTGTGAACTAAGTATTCTCCAGAAGTTCTTTCTATCTCTGGAGGAGAAACAAGGTAGTGGCTAGGAAGCTTCAATTCGCCATCATACTGAAGCATTCCAGCATAATGGATTTTAGGGAACCGAACTCGATCAAATTTGTCGAAGTTTTCATATTCAAGTGCTTTAGCAAGCATAACCATGCGATCCGCACGAAAGTTGAATGTCACGACAGCATCACCATCCACAATTGGTCCCACAGGCTTCCCATTCTCATGCACAATTACGAAAGGAGGTAAGTACTGGTCGTTAGCATTGGTTTCCTCCCTCAGTTTCTTAACAGCCTCAACAGCACTCCTAAACTTGTACGGGGCTTCACCAAGAACATGGGCCTCCCATCCACGTTTCACAACATTCCAATCATTCTGTCAAGCAACCCACCAACAGTAGTAAACTCACATTCTTAAATAACTGATTTAATAAAACAGTCACCTTGCAAAAAATAACAAGCAGAAGTGATTACAGGTGGGGCGAACATTAAACATTATTGTAATAAACCAAATTCAGCTACATGGACACCATTGAAGGAATATAGTCTATGTAACGTAATCTTTTCGAGGAAAGGTTTTGAAGGTAGCACCTCCTTGGTGGTGCTAGCCATAAAAATTAGCAGATTACAGTCCATTGATCTATACACTGCTCTTCTAGAATACATAACAACGCTGTGTTCCTGTATAAACAAAAGGTAGTGGCACAGAAAATTAGATATCGAAGTTGTGCCGCAGTGACCAAATTGGATGTGCAATGAGATACTCTCAACGGCTATCTTGCTCCAGATATTGGAATCATATACAACTCAAGTTACTTTAAACTTGCTTTCCAAATTTGTCTGCATTTTAACTTCCGAATTGGGACAAAAACGGATCCAAAAAAAAAAAAGGTGACGAAAACCACATTAGTATCGACAACAATAACAATCAACAGAAGCTCCCTCAATAGATTAGGTTCTCAAGCCCAAAGCATGAAGCCACAACTAACCCGGTGAAGTCAACAATTTAATTGAATGACCCAGCAGAAGGACCAAAAGGTTTTTGTACGAAAGAACAAAAACAGCATATGCTAAAAGCCCTAACATGAAAAAGAGCGGAAATCGCCCCTAAATTGATCAAAGAAGATATTTGACAGTTATAATCAAGCCAGTCATTGACCACTCATGTGCTGCAGGCATAACATGTTGCCAAACTTACATTCAGATAATGCATGTGAAGTATGTAGCGGACCAAACCAAATGATTCGAGCCCACCGAAAAGTAGGCCGCGACCGAAGACGATGGCCGTACGTCATTCC
>JAOTQK010000020.1:25066903-25079423 GCA_025642025.1 Rhododendron ferrugineum
AAACCCCGGCCAGGTCTTTAGACGTGCGTTCCTTGTGCAGGACGGAGCGGAAGGCTAGGAAACCACTCGAAACAAGCAGAGGAAGGACTTGACGCGAGATCACGGGCCACACAAAGTACAACCTAAAAAGCTACACAATTACAGAATTTCGTTTCAGCCCTACGTATTTTAGAAAAGATAGTTCAGAGGATCTATCAAATGTGTCAATCAAGACCCTTGTCTGTAAATATCAAACGCAAAGGACCACAGGGAATTTACCTCATAGCGATCCATGGTTACGTACATGCGACCTCCACCGGATGCAATCTGGGCATCGACACCTTTCTCACGTAATTTTACAAGATCATTCTCAAGGGTTTGTACAAAGCCCAAACTTGTACCATCCAAGACATCCCGGCCATCAGTAAGTATATGAACTCGGATTCTCTTAGCGCCATGCTCACAAGCACCTTTAAGCAACAACTGCACTCCAAAGAAATAAGAACAATAGCCAGTGCTCATAAGAGAATATCGACTCAGGAAAAGATCACAAATGACTGTCTTGGATAAGCAAACACACCTGCAACTGATCAAGTCGGGAGTGGACACCCCCATTGCTTAATAATCCAATGAGGTGAAAGGTACCAGCTTCAAAACATTTGTTTATGTACTTGAAACCTTCCCCTTCATAAATTTTTCCAGAGGCAAGAGCATTATCAACGAGCTTTGCTCTGATATCCAACATAGTACTATTACTTAGAAATTATTTTAAATTGTTCAAGCCGCATATTGGCAAGAGAGGAAAAAAATGAAGATATGGAACAATCAGCCACATACAGAAGGCTATCCTACGTCTTGAGAGAGAGAGAGAGAGAGAGAGAGAGAGAGAGAGAGAACTTGATTCCAGAACATGATTTTGGATAAATAATAATAATAGTCACCTTACATCTCAATTCGTATATGGGGAAAATTCAAGATGCAGCTTAGAGAATATGATAAGTGAAAAAAAGGTATGAAACAACTCTAGTAACAGACATCCATGTTCTCTGACAACTCTACATCAGGCAAGACAGTTTAAAGGTTTCCTTGAGTTAGCTAAAACTCAAGCTCATCTGTTTTTTCCTCACTCTCGTTATCTTCTTCTGCCTCGTCCATGGACCTCCTGAAATCTGTCTCTGCATCTTGGGTTTGTCCAACCTCCAATGCCTTGGCTTCTTCAGAATTTTGATCTGCTTTATCCCCATCCCGCGTTTCTATTTTCTGTTGGTCGAGGTATCGCCGTGTCTGATACGGGGACACAGCTAGATACGTGTCCGACACGCCATGTGGCGTGTCCAATTATTTAAGTTAATTATTTTAGAGGGACACGACGGGGACACTTTTGAAACATGGCGACACAACTGGGGGTGGAAGTGTATTTTTTTTAAAATTCTTTTGAGGGTAGCTATGTTATCACTGAAATGTTTGGGTTTTAAGTGTAAGTTAACCTATAAAAACAAGTCCTAAAGAGATAAAATCCTAAAAACGGAAGTTTTTAGCAGAAGTTTTGCTAAAAACAAGTCCTAAAGAACCAAAAGGCACGATTCCAACAATGATCCTTGAAATTTACCGAAAGGCCACGTAAGAATCAAATTGGGAGAAAGACATCACCCTTGAGCGTATATTCGTCCAGCGCCAAGAGCATTATGACCGACTTCACTATTGCCCATATCATCGTCAGTGGGAAGCCCGACTGCAGTACCATGAGCCCTAACCAACCTCCATCTTTCTGGGACACCCTATTATGAAAGACAGAAAAAGATGTCAAGGGATCATTTCTCAGGATACCCAAAAGAGAAAGTGAAACTCCTAAACAGTAGGAACACTCTCTCTTTGTTTTTCATGAAGTAGTAAACTACCTCCAAATGTGGCCAGACTGGAACACTATAACAAACATAAGCCTAAGAGGGGCTAATAGGAAGAAAAACATCAATGGCTACTATAGCCATTGATGTATTTGCTACCAATAATAACTTTAAACAGCCAATATACAGAACACCTTCAATAGAAGTTTTTCCTAGTCACTTGCAAAATGCTAGCAGTCACACTGGTAGTTGTTGATGGCATTGTGGTAACAATCCCATCAAGCCAGTGGAAGGACCCACAAAAATGAACATTCACACACAAGAAAGAGAATCACTAAGTTTACATGGCTCAGCCCTAATTGCCAAATTGCCAAATCCACTGGAGAGAGAAATGGAGAGAGAAATTCCACTATGATACAACATAAATATAACAGTGTGATCAAGGTGGACCCTATAAACCAACATTCCTAACCACGCCCGCCCCCGCCAAAGGGTAGTTGAGCCCTTGCTCACCCCCGGTGTCCTATTTTTTGCCTCACCACTCTCTCAAATCCCTCACATAAACCCATATATAACAATGTTTTGAAAACCGAACCAGACCGGCCGTTTGGCCTGTCTACCGGTCCAGATAGACCCTAAAACTGCTTTGTGTAAAGAACCGGCCTCTAAATTGATAACCGTTTGAATCGAGCAGTTGAACCGCCAACCCAGAAGAACAGGAGCGGGTTTATTTAACCGAACCGGAAAATTTTGAGCTACGGAGTAAATTTTAACGCTTCACTGGTACAGCTGGCGCTCATGAGGCAGAAAGTGCCCACGTACACTGGATAATTACCTTATGCCTTGTGAACCATTTATAGACCCAAAGTCTTTACAAGTTCTCCTTCCTACCGATGTGGGATTGGAGCAAAGCATATGCAGAATGCATTAGCTCAAATCTCCCTTTTTTCACTCCAAATAACGGAGAATAGGAGTATTTTTTTTCTATACATTTATTTTTTATATGCTCATTTTAGCTATGTATTTTTAATATATTATTATTTTTACATAATTATGACATCACGGTTTGACCACGGTTGAACCGATGACCAGTCTGCCCGGTTTCTATTCTGGTTCGCTCACCGGTCCGGTTTTCAAAACATTGCCATATACCCCTTAGTATATTCGTAGTGTCAAATGCCTTGTGGCTGAAGAAACCGGTGCCCCGGGCTTCCTTTCCGATTTAGTGTTGATTGCATAACAGGACTCCCAAACTTGCCAAAACTCTTTTGGCCCTATTTGTTTTCCAACCAAAATTCCTAAACCAATCAGCCTTCTAATTCGTCTTCCTAGTCAATGCTTATAGGACATGAATAATTGCTTAATTACCAAATCAATTACCACCAAGTCATTCATCACATGGGTGGATCCATCAACATTGGCTATTTACCTGAATACGGGATTTCGGTCCATAACCGAAATATCACATGAGGAGCAATGGTGGTTACATTAAAGGTGGTCCAAACCCAAATGGGAAGATACACATGAATTTTGTGGAACTTTATATCCAACCCAAAAGCTTAAACTATTAGGCGGAGAGGTTCAACATTATGCAAAGTGACCACCATTCCATAGAATCCATACCTAACCAATGTGAGACTCATATTATCTAAACATCCCCATGTGTAACCCCTTTTTTTGGGTCTATCATAACATAGCCTTTTTGCCGAGTCTATTATCGTTGGGTATAGATGAGTTTTTATACAATTTGAGATGGAATTAGCCCAGGTCTAATATCATGTAGAAACTACAAATTCAATCCAAAGGCTTTAAGCTATTAGATGCAAATTCCTACTATCCCATTTCTCTATAAAGTGATCACCCATTCCATACCCAAGCAATATATATGGGATTGTACTTCTTGATGTCCCCTCACGTGCTGTCGCATCGGAGGTCTGTCATGTATAGCCTCTTTTTAGGTCTCTCATACTCATAGTATTGTCTCTCATAGTACTGCCTTTTTGTTGGGTCTATAATCATGGGTGTGGATTGTAACTTTTCTAAAATGTAGAAGGGTATAATTAATATAGGGAAAAAAATGGTATGGAAAATCTATTCCTGTAACTCTCCCCTCCCATCTTCTTCTTCATCAATCTTAGGCTTCCATATGTACTCATAATTTTCAAATTAGCAAGTAATAACAAGAATACTAATAAAGTACCCCTCCGTCACATTTTGATAATTCTTGACGTGCAATTTTTGGATAAAAAATACTCCATAAAGTACTTCATGTGCATAATTTTTTAAATTTTCAAAGAACTAATCGAGATCTTTAATTTGGTGCGAACAAACTCGAAAAATTATGTATAAGAAGTAACTTATTTTTTGATATGAGAATTGCATGTCTTTTTGTAAGGAATATCATTTTGGGATGGAGGGAGTAGTATATATAAATGCCGATGGGAACAGGGGAAGAGACCTTTTTGAGGGAATCCATGGTGGGAGTGTCAGCAGCATGGATGCAGTTGTACTGATTGGGAGAGGCTTCCCCCCAGCCATCCAACACCACCACAGCCACCGTCTTATCCTTTGGAAGCTTCGGGTGATCCGCCAGCTTCCACTCTATCCCTCCTCCTGAGCTCCCCATTCTCTTTCTCTCTTCTCGTTCTTCTCTTTCTTTCTTTCTGATACCAATCGAATAACTAGATAGAATTTACCCCCCCAAAAAAAAAAACTAGATAGATGAAAATAAGACCCACAATATAGTATTTAATTAAGGAACGAACAAAAGTTAACGCTCGGATATCAAACGATTATAATCGCCGAGCTCCGTGGCATTTGCACGAATGCAGTACCTCTGATAAATTGAAAGAAATGGCAAGTGTTAACCAAACGGCTGCAGCTGGAAAAACGTCTAAAAATTGTTGTCTTTTATCTGCTCTTTAGAAGAAAGAAGAAATTACTAGAACGTAGTAGCAGATGTTGCTGGGATGATGAAAGCAACACGCAATTATATCCGTGACGCTGACGGCAAGTATTGCAGACTTTAATGCCAACTAACGTTTGGACCACGCGCCATGCATGTACAAGTGACAGACCAAAAACAACGAAGAGCAGTTTACAAGACTTTTATGCGCTGAAGTTTTGGCATCAACAAAAACAGTTTTGACATTATCACTACCATTGACTATTGAGATTATAGCTTTCATTAAAGGATCCCTGAGTTAAGGACCTCATGAGGTTGACATTGTTTCCAATCAAATTTTGATGATCCAAACCGTTCAATGTGTTTAAAATGTGATTTTACGGGTATTTGCGAGAAATTGGCAAAAAATATGACTAGAAATGGCTTAATCCGAACAGTTTTTTTTGTAAAAACGCTATAAATGCATTTTTATGAAAAACTGTTCGGATCAAGGCTTTTTTGGTCATATTTTTCACTGGTTTCTCGTTGAGACCTTTAAAATCACGTTCTGATTATATTGAGCGGTTCGGATCATCAAATTCGATTGGAAAAAGGAATGTCCTTAACTCAATAAGGGATCCCTTATTGGAAGGGGACTGATATAATGACAAATTTATCCCCAAAACTCTTAACATGCAAGTGAAATTATTAACTTGTGCGCAATTTTTGAATTAAAAGTGTGAGTCAGCCTTTGTATCAAAATGTGCTCTCTTTATAGATAGAGATATTTTGGGATTATTTCCGCTTTTATATCTCTTGAACGGTTCAAAATACGTTTTAATGTTCCTTTAACTAATACTAGTGGGCGAGAGGGCTATAACTCGAGTTAGCACATGAGTGGTAATTGTTAGACTGAAAATTCAATCATGTACGTAATTGAATTGATCGGTGGAAGATTTTTTTTTTAATCAGTAAAAATAAATTTTATTAACTCATAACACGAAGTACAAAGATAATAAGGGCTTGAATACATCGGTTTGACCATCCAAGACCCCTCTTCTCCTAGCCACACGGAGGAAACTGATTTATGCCCAACAGACTGAGCCCAAAAGAGGAGAAAACCCTAAAAAAGACCCAAGCGATTAGTAAGGAGCCAACCCAACCCAAAACATAAAAAGAAATCCTAAACCAAATGGGCCCAACCCACCCCAACATAAAACACCAAAGCCCCAAAAAAAACACCTAAACCCTCCCATCGACCACCACCAGCAGAGCAAGGAGCACCAGCTGATCCAAACGTCGACCAAACAACATAACAGGATACCTCCAAATAGACTCTGATGAAAAGGATGAGCCCACAGCTGTCGGATCCACACTCCAAAAACTTCCTACGATCTGGTCAGGAGACCAAAACGCCACCTTCGCAAGAGGACATCCACAACCACCCAAAGTAGGCGATCCACACATCAGTAGCTGCACCTCAAAACAAAGAGCACCGGCTGATCTAAAAACACCACCAACAACGAATGGACACCTCATGACAAAAGCGAAACCGCTACACCTGACCAGCCATCATCGTTGCCCGCCACACCGCAAAGCCCCACCACCAGACCTGCAACAAACACTGGTCGTTAGGCTGAAAATCGAGAATCTTCCAACAAAGATGTCCGGTGTGAGAGTCGATTGGTAGATCGGCAAGCCGTTGGGTGTAGAAAGACCACAACCAACATTGCAACCCTAGCCAAGATCCAAAGATGGAAGGGGAGAAAGAAAGGGAAAAAGCAGATGAGGAGGGGAAAGGAGGGAGGAAGGAAAGCAAAGGGAGAGAGGAAGAAGCCTGGGGAGGAGGAGGAGGCGCCGCTCCCCCGCCCCCCCCCCACGGAAACCTAGATCAGGGGTATCAAAGGTTAGAGAGAGAGGAGAGAGGGGTTAGAGAGAGAGCCTAGTGTATCGGAGAAAGAAATTAGGGAAAGTAAAGGAGTCGATTGTTTTTTAAATTATGAGTTCCATCATCTATGTTGTAGAGGCAGCAGAGCCAAATTAGTATAATTGAAAAAAAATACCTTGCCCTAAGGATATAATCATAACAAGCATAAAGGAAATCGAGGACATGTCCAAACAACCCAATCCTTTCGATGCAAGGATTCATAGAGGCATCAATGGTAAATCCACCACCAAGCGTCGTGAGATAAGAAATTAAGGTTTCAACCTCCTTGTCATAATTGTGGAGTGCTTGGCCACATAAGACTACATTGGAAGAAATTACATATGCCTTGTCTTTCACATATGCTTGAAAAAATGTGTTTACGTAAAAATGTGAATTCATACCTAGTTATTTTTTTTGGGTGAAAGGTTTTTTTTTTATTTGGCCAAAGTTTAAGAGATTTCATTGATAACAGACAAAGGGGGAATAGCCAATCAGGCGGATAGGCTTCCCAAGTAGAAAGACCTATGCCCCAAACCCCTTACTTGCTAAAGAGTGAGCCACCCCATTAGCCTCACGCTTACTTAACACAAACGCACACGAAATGAAAGGAAAAAGTGGCGTAATGAGAAATGTCATAAGAGGTGACAACTTTCACAAGGGAAATTTTTTCCTTCTGTTGCTAGAAAGAAAGTGGCTATGAAACCATGCATTAATGAATTGTACAAGAAAATTTACTTTCTACATTTTCATGCTAATCAAACACCTAAATAGTGACAAGTGGAGTGAAGTTCAGTTGGTGCCTCTCTTATATTCCCATGCACATGGGCAATGTTCGATTCCTGTAAGCACCCCTCCTCCTCCCCAAGTCCCCTAGGACAGCCTAGATTAGGTTTAACGAATGAAAAAAAAAACCCCCTAGATAGTGTCGTCTTCTTTTTTTTCTCCATCTTTCTTGCATTTTTTTATCATTTTCACTGAAATCATATGGACCCTAAAAGAATGAGCACATAGTCAATATCGTCGCAACAAAATCTGCACAATTGAACGGGAGGAAAACTCATGTTTCAGTAATCTGATGGCAGCCCATCATCATCCACTCGAACACAATAGTAGAGCAATGCCAAAAAGATTAGGAAATCTGTTAACATGAGGCCCAGCACATCAAAAACAAATTTAGGAGCAAATAATCCCCACACCTGCAGCAAAATTCAACAGTAGGCTGTGATGATGCTACATAAACACAGACCAGTACAATTGTACAAATATTGTATGAAATTGTGGTCTAAGAATACCATGAGGTGACGTCTTTGAATTGCAACACATAACATCGTGAATGTGGCTGTGGTGGCAGTGATGAGTCCATACATCAGATACACCTGAAACATAAAGATGAATAAACAACTTACAAGTTCAATCGCTGCAGCATGTCCAACACTATGGGAAGTACAAGACTCCATGTGAAGAAAAATATGATCTTACACGTAAACTTACCTGACATAATTGCATGAAAAAGAATCCTTTTCGCTGCTCACCCATACCAGATGGAACTTGTTGTATAGCAAGAAATGGAAGTCCAAATATTGGTAGAATATGAGAAAAACCAAATGTATCTATACTAAGAAGAATAGCTTGGGGAACGAGGATGAATTCTTCAAACCTGAAAATGAAGATTGAGAAACTCGGTTGAGATCAAGGTGAACTGCTGGACATTTACTCTACTCTATGAGAAGTAACAACTAGGAAATTATTTTGCAATAACCAGATGATCTTTTCACCGTCCTTTCTTTGCTTGATAGGTTTCTGGACTATTTCTCATCTAAGCAGGATTGTTAAACCTCTTCACTCCTGGCCAATAGCGAAGACAATGCATAACCAGTGGGGGCACGGGCCCCCCTGCACTTTCCAACAATTTTAGTTTTACCCCTTAATTATAAAACTCATGACAATTGGAATCCCATAATACACGTTTTCCCTTTTATTATCACTTACATCCCCTAGTATCTTTGTCAAGTTTCTATAAAAGTTCTCTAAACTTATTTGTTTACATATAGACCAATTGTCTTTACATATATTCTGTTAGAGCTTGTCTCACATTGGTTAAATATAACTTCCAAACCTAGTATATGAGTCTGGCGATCTCTCCACTAATTACCAATTGGTTTTGAGTTTGATCCTTTAACATAATATTAGAGCTAGTGATGCAGGGAAGCGTGTTGAAAAAGAACAACGCGACAAGGACAATCACGAACAAGTATGAACTAGAGGTACTCTCTGTACGAACACACAATTATGAGAAAACTTCTCTAATTTTCATTAATCAACCATAAACAACTCCCCTTGCCCTAAGGCTTACATCCTTATTTGTAATAGTAGCATACTAGCATTACTAAAATACTAAAAAGAAAAGAAAACATATGGAAATAAAATCAACCCTAATGCTTCTTGACCAAGCACATCCTACATAATAGGAATACTAAATCGAAACAAGCTAGGAAACTTAATACTTCCAGCAAATCTTGACTAAAATAAGAAATTCCTACTAAAATACTAAATTTGAAATAATAAAATAAAATTCCTAGATTTCTAGATTAATTAGAATATTGGCCTGCATCAGCTAGGTTTTCGGAGGCTTTTAGACGAGACTTTGTCGTTGATGGTTGGTTCCCCCTTTGTTTGTCATTGATAGTTGATTGTCGTCGTACTTGTTGAATCGGTTGTTTACCTCACCACGTGCGAGTCAGGGGTCACACGTGCAGGGGAGTGTTAAAACTTGTCCCACATTGGTTAAATATAACCTCCAAACCTAGTAAACGAGTCGGGGCGGCCTCTCCACTCATTACTAATTGGTTTTGAGTTGGGATGCTTTAATATATTCTAGCAAATTTTACGTTTTAAGTTCCTTTCTTTTTCATGATTGTAGTTCAGTATAAGTAAAAGATAGAGAATTCTAAGACCATGTTAATGGTGACCCCACCGAGCAAATTCATAGCTTCGCCACTGCTCCTGGCCCTACGAAGTTGATCTTAGCAGTAAGCTTAGTGGCAAAGCATTCCACAACATTCTCACAAAGCTTGCATAGGTGCTACGGATTACTATCTTTGACAAGAGAGAATCAATAGGAATTCTAAGGCAGTTCAGATGTCCCCTAGCTTGCTGTTGGAGAAAGTGTATGGTGTTAGGACCATGGCTCTTTTCTCCCATTGTCACTGATCTTGATGTTCTTCTGGGTAACCACTGTTTATTCATTTCACCATTTTTTTTTTTGGTAAGTACCATTTCATTTCATTTCACCATTTTTGCACCAGTAATCCTTAGGATTACCCCTTTGGTTCTGCTTTTTGTATCAAAGGGTACACCCTTTCTGTTGCTAGTATAGTAGTATCTCATTGATTGTTCTACCATACTCTCTCATATTTTCAACAAAAATGAAAGTGGAACCAAGTACCAAGTTTTTCAAAAGATCAAGGCTATGGGAGGGCTGAGGTATTAGTCATTGTCTTGCCCAACTGCAATATGCAAACCAAAAGAAAAAACAAAGCCATGTATGTATATGATATGTATATACCCAAAGGAAACAACACACTAACCCAATAAATGCAGCAGCATAATGGAGGCCGTCGAAAGCACACCTGAACAAAATGTTGTGATGGGTTAAAGAAATATAGCGTGCAAGAGAAGTGAGCCACTTCCAGGGTAAGAAACCAAATAACTCATCAATCAACTTGTAATAGTAGGAGTATAAAAAAATATTGAAGTACTACTGGAGGTTAGATCTAAAATGAATGACAAAACCCCTTGGCCCATTCTTTAAAGCACCGATAAGACTAGCAATGGCTCATTAAGCAGATATGTAAAAGTTAAGATTGAACTTTTTTTTTTTGTCGATCGGTAATTAAGACTGAACTTCTTACCAGTGACCACTGCAGAAAAAAAGGCACACAGCTAGAAGGCTCCATTGTGTAACAGGGAAAGAATACAAGGACAAAGTTTGGAGATGGCTAATTTCGGAGTCCTGTTCCAAACATTCCAATCTCATTATGCACCAACCTAGCAAAGAAGTTCTTGTAAGTACCAATCGGGAGCTCAAAATTACAGTGCTTCAATATTTTAAAAACCAGCATATCTTTATCTTGTGAAAGAAGCCTGGAGTGAGAATCGCAATATTCAAATGACTATAAAGCATGCTATTGTTGCTAATGGAAATTTAATGCAAACAGCTATAAAGACAAGAGAGTGGCCTAAACAGTCATAAACACAGAACTTGTCGCTCAAGTATAATATGACAAAGACTTTAGGTGCGGTGAAGAGAAAGCACCTCCAGCCATGGATGCTAAAGCTACCATGGGTCCTTGTCTTCCAGATAGAATGATAATCGTTGAACTCCATGCGGATAACATGGCTACTATTTTAACGACCACAGTCTCTTTCCAACTAGATGTTTTTTCTTCACTGAGAAATTGAAGAAGTGCCAGGGATGACAGTTGACCAAAACCAATCATATAGATTACTTTCGGAATGTAATTTCTCTGTATGTCTGTGCGCATAAGAGGCAGATTAAGTAATTTACTTTCCGAGGTCCAATATGCTGCAATGAGAAGGTAATTAAAGATCGTTCCTCTTATAACATTTTTCAAAAATCTCCTGCACGAGCTGCGAGAAATGCTCTCATGCAGCATGTAGGCCAATATGATCAGAGCCAGCACCGGTAGGAGTTCAGCTATATGCCTCCAGAAAGGATAGCTCTCAGCAACAGCAAGCATCCATGAAGGAAACACGTCTGATAATCCTGAACTGACAGCCTGCTTTGATAGCCCAAGTTCAATACAAAATCTGAGGACAGAAATTAGGAGAACAAACACCAAAGCCTGCAAGTACGATACCAAGAGTAAAATCATATCAGGGTGTTGTCGAGGAAAGAAGATAAGGTCAGTTATATACTTGCAAGCAAAAATAGATCGATAGTAAAGTTACTGACAAAGCTAAAAGAGCAAAATTCTTACTTCCAGTTGCATCTTGGTTGTCGTTATTGAATAGCGTAATTTGAGCATCACAGTTGTGGCTGCAAGAAAACCAGCAACTTTTCCTTCTTCCACTAAACCCACAGGTTTTAAATTGAACACAAAACACGAAAAATATGTCAATAAGGAAAGAGAGTAGATGCATCCAAGAAACCATGTAAACCTCTAGAGAGTCAGAACTTACGAATGTAACTATTTGAAAGGAAGCTGCTTGCACGTATTGCCACTATCAGACAGGAAAGCATCAATCCAAAGGAAATCCCCGATTCGACATGGGAACGAACGTAAACTCCGCATAGTTTGTTAAGCCATCTGATGCAAAGTACATGGACAAGAAGTGAAATCAACATTACCCCGAAACCAATGCTCATAATCTCCGAATTGAACTGGGTCCATTTCGAACGTGCTAGCTCCGCAACACTTGCCAGGAAACTTAAGTACGCATCGATTTGCCTCTTGAGATCAGGCAATGATACATGACAGCTTTCACTTTTTTCTGACACTAAGTTCGTCACAATTTTTGACCAATTATCCGTTGCTTGAGCATACATTGCCGATAGATGCAGTAAGTCTTCATTCGAAAATCCGATAACAGATGAAGCTGAATAGACATCAATGTATCTTTTTACCTACAAAGTTCGTGAAATGCTCAAGAAAAAAGTGGCAATATAAAATTGGTGAGTTGCTTGAAGCATGTGCAACGAGCTAACCCAAACGAATCAATGAGGTGATGTGCTTTGTTTTGCACTGTTTGGTTTAGGGTAATCGAGATAGGGAGAAAACCCATTAGAGTTAATTTCATTCAACGTAAAATATATATACAAGCTGTATAATAATTGCACTACGGTCCTAGATACTTAAACTGATT
>JAOTQK010000021.1:9430-22689 GCA_025642025.1 Rhododendron ferrugineum
TTAGGGCTCCTGAATGCCTCACTCACTCCGACTTTAGACCCAATCCACCAAGGCTGGTGTGGTAGCACGTACACCCTACAAAAGACTTAAGCTCGAACTTCCTGCTAATAGACAAATGACATTAGAACCGCCTGACTCGTATTATCTGGGCACCAAACAAAAATAGATACAAATGAAACAGCAAAGCCACCACCAGATCTTCACGCAATCGTACGAGTCATACTTTTCTTCCCGTATCTCACCGGAGAGGTAAGACACGGGTGGCTATACTAGACCGTCGAAAGTTGTTACATCAACGCCCGAAGTAAAATTTATCGCTTGACCTCGCCAAGCAATTAAGCCCAGCGTCCCCTAGGATCGAAACAAAGTGAGATAAGATAGAGCCTAGCACTAAAGCACGGGAATTCTGAGTCTCACCCAAAGACCTAAACTTCCCCCGATAGGGACATATCTGGAAAGCAAGGATCATTAACGGCAAACTACTACAAAGTGAACTACTTAAAGTCCTAAACAAACATGCATTGGTGAAATCTTATCATGTGAATATCCCAAGACATAGTAAACATGCATAAGACTCAAAAACCAATATTTACAAATGTACAAGCATAATCAGATTTAATATTAGAGCTCAGAGCGTCCACGTCACAGCTGGACTCCACCAAACAATTAAGTCCAGCGTCCCTTGAGATCGCAACCAGGCAGGCAACAAGATAGAGCCAAGTGCGGTAATGGAGCATAGGAATATCAAGTCCTAACCTAAGATCTATACCACCCCCGTTGGGGCTAATCTGGAAGACGTGAGTGGTGCACTGTGAATTACTCCTATCAGAAGAACTAATAAAAGTCCTATGTCACTGATATTAAAATTTGCCCTTACTAACTGAAGCTGGCCACACGATCCTTTTTTTAATAGCGAGGTGCGAAGCTATAAATACCCAAGTCAATGGTGGGTACCCCCTACCCGAGGGCCGGGTCCAACAAATAGTTAAGTTCAGTGGTTACACTTTCGCTCCCCGTGCAAATTAGAGTAAGGGAAAATTAAGCAACATGGTCATCCGTGTAAACAGGATTGACCAAATCCTCATCGGGCTCACCAACTTCGAAGCCACCAAGGAAAGGCTTAAGCCTTTGACCATTCACTTTAAAAGAAGAACCATCACTCATGCTTTCTACTTCTATCGCCCAGTGAGGGAAAACAGTTTTGACAACATCAGGCCCGGTTCAATGTGAACGTAATTTACAGGAGTGAAGATGCAAACGAGAGTTATACAATAACACTTTTTGACCTAGTTCAAAGTTCTTAACTACAATCTTCTTATCATGCATGGCTTTAACCTTAGACTTATACGCACTAGAGTGGTCGTAAGCATCATACCTCATCTCCTCAAGCTCCGTCAATTGTAACTTCTAGCGGGCACCGGCGAGGGGCATATTGAAATTTAGCTTCTTGATCGCCCAATAAGCCTTGTGCTCAAGTTCAACTGGCAAGTGGCAAGCTTTTCCATAGACGAGTCGATAGGGAGACATACCCAAAATTGTCTTGAACGCAGTACGGTAAGCCCATAAGGCATCGATCAAACGAGTTGACCAATCCTTACGGATAGGATTAATTGTCTTCTCCAAGATGTTCTTGATTTCCCAATTCGCTAGTTCCACTTGGCCATTTGTTTGTAGATGGTAGGCCGTTGAAACCTTGTGAATGATGGCATACTTCTTCATGAGGGCCGCAATTGAACGGTTGCAAAAATGTGAGCCTTGGTCACTGATTATAGTTCTAGGCATCCCAAATCTTGACAAAATGTTGTCCCTCAGAAAGTCGACCACAACAGAATGGTCGTTAGTTCTCGTAGGAATCGCCTCCACCCATTTCGAGATGTAGTCAACCGCCAACAAAATATAGAGGTACCCAAAGGAAGAAGGGAAATGGTCCATGAAGCCGATACCCCAACAGTCAAAGAGTTCTATGATCAAAATAGGGGAGAGAGGCGTCTCATTACATTGTGTAACACACCCTAGAAGTTAGCACCGAATACAACTCCGGCAAAAGGCAAAGGTATCCTTGTGGAGGGACGGCCAATAGAAACCGCTTTGCAAAATCTTAGCGGTGGTCTTTTTGAAAGAGAAATGGCCGCCACATGCCTCGTTGTGGCAAAATTTTATCACGCTTTGTTGCTCGGAGTCGGGAACACAACGACGGACAAGTTGGTCTGCGCAATACTTGAAAAGGTAAGAATCATCAAAGGAGAACCTTTTCACCTCCACTAAAAACTGTTGTCGCTCTTGTAGTGACCAATGAGTAGGAATCAACCCGGTAACCAAGTAGTTTACTATATCCGCATACCATGGTGCCGTTGAAATGACAAATAACTGTTCGTTGGGAAAGGAATCACCGATAGGAATATGAGAAGTGCGGTCTTTGAATTCCAATCGAGACAAGTGGTCAGCTACCACATTCTCGACGCCCTTTTTGTCCTTAATCGTAAGGTCAAACTCTTGCAGAAGTAAAATCCACCTAATCAACCGCGCCTTGGCATCTTGTTTTGTAAAAAGGTATTTAAGCGTGGAATGATCGGTGTAGACGGTGATAGGAGCTCCCACTAAGTAAGACCGAAACTTGTCTAGTGCAAAGACAATAGCAAACAACTCTTTCTTGGTAGTCAAAAAGTTCATTTGCGCTTCATTCAATGTCTTGCTAGCATAGTAAATCACATACGGCTCCTTTCCTTTCCGTTGGCCCAAAACGGCCCCGACAGCGTAGTCACTAGCGTCGCACATGAGTTCGAAAGGTAATTCCCAATCCGAAGACCGCACGATAGGTGGAGAGGTAAGACTTGCCTTTAGTTGGGTAAAAGCTGCCTCGCAGGCTGGAGTCCACTCAAAAGGCATATCTTTTGCAAGGAGATGGCACAACGGGTGAGCAACGACACTTAAATCCTTAATGAACCGCCGATAAAAACCGACATGCCCCAAGAAAGAACGAATGTCCTTCAAACAACATGGAGTGGAGAGGTTCCCGATAAGATCGATCTTTGCTTTATCCACCTCAATGCCTTGGGCGGAGATGATATGGCAAAGCACAATGCCCTCAGTAACCATAAAGTGGCACTTCTCCCAATTCAACACTAAATTCTTCTCCTCGCAACGGACTAGCACAAGCTCCAAGTTGGTGAGACATGACTCAAACGAGTCACCAAACACGGAAAAGTCGTCCATGAATACCTCCATGATTTTCTCCACCATGTTGCTAAAGAGACCCATAATACACCTTGAGAAGGTGTCAGAGGCATTGCACAACCTAAAAGGCATGCACCAATAAGCAAATGTCCCGAATGGGCACGTAAAAGTTGTCTTCTCTTGGTCTTCCAAAGCCATTTCGATTTGGTTGTAGCCGGAGTACCCATCATGAAAGCAATAGAACTTATGGTCGGCCACCCTCTCCAAGATTTGATCGTTAAACGGAAGAGGAAAGTGGTCCTTTCTTGTGCTCGCATTTAGCTTGCGGTAATCAATACAAACCCTCCAATCGGTTTGAACACGAGTTGGAATGAGTTCGTCCTTGTCATTTCGCACCACCGTCATCCCGAACTTCTTGGGCACCACTTGTATTAGGCTAACCCACTTAGAATCCACTATTGGGTAAATATTGTCGACGTCTAACAGTTTGAGCACTTCTGCTCGCACAACGTCCTTCATAATCGGGTTCAACCGCCGTTGTGGTTGTTGGGCCCGGAGTGCCCCCATGGATTTGGTTACACAATGTCACTCCCTGCGACCACTCTAAAAATAGACTTGCGGGTGCGATGTCGAATGCCATAAAAGACTTAATTGAAACCCTTCCTACCACCAATTGGTTTTAGGAGAGATGGTGGATAAGCGGTCCGACAGTGGTTGGCAGGACGGTTTCACGTCATCTTCAAGGTAGATATGGTGGGAGCAAAGGGATGCATCGATGCCCTTAATGTCCGCTATGGTCCACCCGATTGCCTTCATATGCTTGTGCAACAAGGCAAGCAACTCCAACTCTTGAAAATTCCCAAGAGAGGAGGAGATCACTACCAGGTATGTTTGGCCTTCGCCAAGGTAAGCATATTTTAGTGTGTCCTATAGCGCATTTAATTCTAGCTTCGGGGGTTCCACACTTGACGGAACGGCTCGCTTCTCAATCGGGGGTAACTCCTCAAATTTCGGAGTCCACTCGGTGATGCCACATGCTTCCTCCTCATCTAGCTAGGTGCACAAATACACAACTTCGGGGGAATCAAGAAAATCGGCCTCTGCGGAAGTAAGCGCTAACTCCAATTCATCCTTGTAGATGAACTCATCCACATGGTCTTGAACTAGATAATCAATAAGATTGGCCTCCTGAAAATCCTCGTTGTCACCCATTTGGCTTCCCACCCGGAAGACATTGACCGACATCTTCATATTGCCAAACGACATATTCAAAAGCCCATCCCGCCGTAGCAAAAAACGGGCGTCCATGGATAACCGGGGTAGATGCACTACAAGAAAAATGAAAATTAGTGACAAAAAAGTGGCGACGAACTTTAATTTCGTCACTAAATAAGTATATTTGGCGACGAAAAAATAAATTCGTTACTATTTTGACAACTTTTGTGATGAAATAATTTCATCACCAATTATACATGTTTAGCGACGAAAAAATATTTTCGTCACCAAAGGTACCCATTTGGCGACGAAATTATTTTTCATCACCAAAGATAATCATTTGGTGACAAAAAATATATTTCGTCGCCAAATGAGACCAATTTAGTAACGAAATATTTTTTCCGTCACCAAATGCTTAACTTTGGTGACGAAAAATAATTTTGTCACCATTTTAACGCTTTCAGCGACGAAAAATATATTTTGTTGTCAAATGGGTACCTTTCATGATGGAATTTATGAATTGCGCTTTGTCACTAAATGTATTTCGGACATTACTTTTTACCAAAAACTCCGATTGAAATAAATCAAATTGGGTTTGAACAATAACTCAATTCCCTACAACTTTCATGTTTATCAAAATTGCTAATTTTAATGTTTGAAGGTTCAAAATTACATTCGAAATATATTTTCATGTTAAACATATATGTTATATATTAGATATTTCAAATATTTACTACAAAGTGTGTGTGGTGCAGTTGGTTGGAGCTTGTGCGAAAAATTCAAAGAACTAGGGTTTGAAACCCAGCAGGATCATGAAAGAAGGATTTTTTTTTTCCATGTGAAAATGTCTTTTGCAATGAAAAATTTCGTCACAAATTTCTTATATTGGTGACGAAAATTTTCGTCACTGATGTGACTCATCAGTGACGAATTTTTTTGTCTCCAAAAAGCACAATAAGCGAGGAAAAAATTTTTGTCACTAATTATTTACTTTTTGGTGACGAAATATTTCGTCATCAAAAGACACTATAGGTGACGAAAAATAGATTTCGTCACCAGGTAGGAATCCTCGACAATTTGTTTTTCGTCACCTATATTATTTGTGACGAAAAACATGCAATTTGTGACGATTTTCATTCGTCACCCAATGTAATTTTTCTTGTAGTGATGTTGGCGTTGCAATAGATGGAAAAGAGTCCAAAACGATGAAGTCCACCGAATATACAAATTGATCCACTTGGACAAGTATGTCCTCAACAACACCCCGCAGAATGCGAACAGTGCGATCCGCCAACTGTAGAGTGACTCGTGTAGGCTTCATCTCCCCCAACCCAAGCTCTTGATACATGGAGTATGGGAGCAAATTCACACTAGTTCTGAGGTCAAGAAGAGCTTGCTCCACTCGCTTTCCGCCAATAGTTACCAAAATAGTGGGGCTCCCCGGATCTTTGTATTTTGGGGCCACGTTGGTTTGAATGACCGAGCTCACTTGCTCAGTTAGGAAGACCTTTTTGGACACATTGAGCTTGCGCTTCTAAGTGCACAACTCTTTCAAAAACTTTGCGTAGGACGGCATTTGCTTGACGGCATCCAACAACGGGATGTTGATTATGACTGGCCGAAATAACTCATATATGTCGGAGTTGGAGTTTGGCTTAACCAGTGCTTTCAAACGGTTAGAAAATGGTACCAGAACGGGTGATACTTGTGGAATGGGGTCACCACCTGGATCTTGAGATGAAGAACTAGATTCTGGCTCTTTGGAAGCTTGCTTGGGAGATTCCCCAAGACTTATGGCCTTTGCCGGTTCCGTGAAAGGCAACAAGATAGGTGTCACCGGCGACTCCATTTGAACATTGTCAACGGCCTTCCCACTCCTCAACGTTATAACCGCCTTCACTTGCTCAGGGATAGTATCCAAAGAGCTAACGAAGTGTTGGCCTTGTGGATTTGTCAAAGGTTGAGTAGGAAGCTTTCCTTTCTCTTGTTGTACAACACCAACCGCGGTGGTCAATTTGCCCACTTGATTTCTAATGTCATTCATAGCTTGAGCAGTCTACTCATTAGTAGTAGCTTGCATTTGACAGAACGCGTGCATGGTATACTCCAAAGATCACCGCTAAGGCGGTGCTTGTTGTTGCAGAAATTGATTTTACCCTTGAAATTAGCCAGATGGTGCAAATCCCGGCGATCCTTGAGATTGGTTGAATCGTGGTACCGTTTGGCCTTGCATTGCCCGCCAAGTCTGATTCTAAACGGGAGGAGGACCTTGCAAAGTCAATGAAGTCCCCGCTTAGTTTTGATTACTCCAACGGAATGCCGGATTGGACCGCATCCCCGGATTGAAAGTATTCGCATGCGGGTCCCAACGTTGGTTCAATGCACACACCTCCTCCGCGGGAAGTTGACTGACGTGGTGCCGGAGGGCAGGAATCGTATGGCAATTGTCGATCGAATGACCCAAAGTTTCACAAATCACACACATCTCCTCCACTTGTCGCACTTCCTTAAACCTCTTTCACTTGGACCGCGTCCAACTTCATCTTATCCAACTTTGTCGACAACTCTTCCAACTTTGTCTCAAAAATATTGTGCTCGCCTACCGAGAACTTACCGGAGCCACTCGAGCCTTGGTTTCTCATTGCCTACTCACCCGGATCTATGTATTGCCAAGTCTGAGCCCTTTCTGCCAGAGCTTCCAAGAAATCCCAAGCATCCTCTGGATTCTTTCCCATGAAGTCACCACTACCCATCGTATCAAGGAGTTGCTTGCTATCTCAAGTGCAACCCAAATAGAAGTGGTTAATCAATAGGTACATGGGAAAATTGTGATGTGGAATAGCCGCAAGTAAATCCTTGAAGCGTTCTCAATACTTGTAAAAGGCCTCCCCATCCCGTTGCTTAAAATTCTGGATTTCGTCCATGAGAAGCTTTGTTCGGCTGACCGGGAAAAACTTTATGGTGAACACATCCTGGACTTCACCCCAACTTCACAAAGATCGGGGCTTCAAAGAGTGAAACCACTGCTTGGCTTTATCTTTAAGCGTGAAAGGGAAAAGCTTTAAATGCGCTTGGTCTAGCTGACCCGGACCTGTCGCAAATGTGCTGACAATAGTCTCGAATTCACGAATATGCGCATAAGGATCCTCAAGCTCACGCCCTCGAAACTCATTTATAATCCGGTGATAGTCTGGCTTGAAAGCATGAGCATTGGCGGCAGTGGTGTTTGGAACTACTATGGGAGAAACTTGCAGACCCCTTTACGGAGTTAGGTAATTAGGCAACGATTGAGCCGGTGGATCTACCATTGGCCTCGAAGGAGGAGATAACTTGCGCGGTGGAGAATATGCCTGAATGACACTACGTACTCTCGGAGGAGAAGTAGACCTATGAAGCCGATTTGAAAAAGGGCTACGATAGATGTTGGACATACAAAGCACTCCCTCCTTGAACACTAGTAACTCCTGCGAAAAACCGTTAACAGGCTAGAGGGGCTATGCAGCCGCCTCTTTCTCAACATTGTTCCGTGGTGTTATGCCACCACCACGTTATATAGATAAAATGAAGTAAAAAAGCAATTGATGCTCAATCTAGCTTCGTTACACCTCAATTCGAATTGGTGGCTCAGTTAGAGGTATCCGCTAAGTTGAGTTCAAATTACACAAAGGAAAATAAACAGAGTACTTACAATGGTTTGTCGATCCTCCAAATAAGCTATATTAAGAAATCCCCGGCAACGGTGCAAAAAATGCTTAGCCAATAACCTTGCCTTCGAAAAAGGTTGAAAACCCCAAGCGTAGGGCTAGATCGTCAATAGCATAATAAACCGATAAGACCGGGATCGTACCATAGGGAATCAAATATAGCTTAATCGGATTGTAGTTTTTATGTGGTAGATTTCGGCATTTAAGACAGCCAACTTGGTTTTGCTTTGAAAGTGGAAATATTAAGGAAAAAGACTAGAAATGTGTTTTATGAACTAAAAGAGGCAAGTCTAGGGATCGTCCATCCCTTGACAAATGCTGTTATCGGTTCTCGAGTATAACTCAAGCGAGAGTCACGACCACATGCTCACGCTCGGAAGATTTAGCTTTAAAAGCTACGTTTATCGAAAAATGTGATTTAACGGAACTAAACCAACTTATTTTTGCTAATGAATCTAACACGTAGGAGGCCACGAACCCTCGGTATGTCACTTGCCAAGGCAGCTCGACTAAACGACATATCAAGGAGTTAACACCCCTCGTTTAGACTGAAAAAGGCTAGGTTAATCCCATTCCGAAAATCATGATTTTAAGCCTGAGGTTTGAGAACTAAATAACAACCTAAGTCTTTGGGAAAGATTAACCCAAGATTTAACCAATCAACTACTCAACCATACTAAAATGATTAAGCATAAAGCTAAAAATGACAAACATGTTTAACCGACGAAAACAAAAATAAACTTGATATTAATAAGAATCACAACCGTAGCTACAACTTTAATACTTGAGAAATTAACAAACAACAAAACCTTACTTGAGTTCTTGAACAAAAGACTAGAAAGCTTAAAGCAAAGCTATGGAGTTCTTTACAGCACAAAAAAGACTTAAAGCTAAGTGTAACAAGGTAATGGCCATATATGGCATAAAAAGTCATTTATAAGGCTTACAAATCAGTCCTACAAAGGACCAAAAGGTCCCCAAAATATCCAGAAAACTAGCCGTAAAAGGAAACTTTTCATAAATGGAAGGTTGAACAATTCAGCATAAAGTTCTTGTCGCAGAGCATAGGTACCGGTACCTATGTTTTGAGGTACCGATACCAATCCAACTGTGAAGCACTGGAGGACAAAGGTAGCGATACCTTGTTTTTTAGGTACCGGTACCACTGTCTGCAATTTGCAGAACAGGCACAGCTTGGTTCTTCAGGTCTTGTGATGCCCCAACGGCCTTCCGACTCTTCAATCCTTGATCAACGGGACTTGACAGAGGAGTGTTGTGTAGCCTTGGTATTTCGGATGCCCTCAAGGGCTATCCTCGATGCTTTCACTTTACCTCCTTAGCTTTGGAATGCCCATTTGACAATTAACTCTTCAGGCATCCATCGAGACTTTTTGTCGTGCCTTTAAGTCTTGGTAACGATGAGGCACATGCCATCGGGCACTTGGCTCAAGGTTGCACCCGGTGTATTCCTTGGCGCTTAAACACGCCTTATTAGCACGTTTTACATGAAACACTTACAAAAATACCTTATGTGCAATATCAAATAAAAACAATAACTTAAATGCATAAAATCTACAAACTAGAAGACTTAAGCTTCAAGATTATATAATCTTGGGTGCTTATCAGTGGGGCGCATTTTGTTTTTTTGGATGATGGGACCTTTCATGTATAATGGGATGTATTTAGTTCCTCATCTCTTGTGCAATCCCCAATTTTACTTAAAACAAGACTTCCCCCAAACTTTCTTGGACGGTAGTTATGGGATATAATCCCTTTACAATCTATTTAATTAAAAAAAGGTAGTAAAACAATTATTAAGGGTGAAATGTGTAAAATTTAAATTTCAGGATGACCAACATAAGTTTTTAAACCTATAAGGATTAGGACTTAAGTAATTCTATAGGGCAGGACCCCTATTTAAGTGCCCCAAAATTCGTACTAAGCAAGGTTAGAGTAATGATAAGTTCTGTCCGGATCAACCGGACAAGGGGGACAGCCCCCGTGTGGGCCCCTTCGTGCATTTTTTTGGAAAATCGGAAACGTGCATCTTGTAGGGCCCGCAAAATAATGTATTCACGCAAAAAATCAGCTTGTCCAGACATCGATAAGTATGTCAAAAGTTTAGTTTATACTCGGAAAAATGGACGACCGTTAGAGAAATGATAAGTTTTTTGTTTTGTTAGGTGGAAAATATACTTACAGAGTAGAGTTTGCATATATCACATATATATAGGAGTATAACGTAATTAGTTTGGAAATATGGACCACAATAGGTTTGGCTGGCTGGCTGGGTATGAGAAAACAACTAAAAGAATTGCCCTACGAAAAGTCGCAAGTTCAAATCCTGTGAGGGCCAAACATTCCAAAATTTGGAGCCACTGAAAGTTTACCCGGCCGTTAACTTCAGGACCTCGGAATTAACTGACATGCGCACAAACTGACCCGAACATTTGGTTATAAAAAAAATGGTGCACTTTAGTTAGTGCGGTGTGCATTGGACGTGCACTACAACATGACATATATATTTTCCAGAAAGCAAAAAAAAAAAAAAAAGAATTGTGTAGGGCCGTATTTTTTTTCGGGCCATGCGAAAAGGTGTAAATTGGGTTGTATCGACATGGGAACACCACGTTAGGCATGGCAAGGAGAGAGCACTTATAAGTGGGTCAGGTTATGCTGTCGTTTTGGAGCACGTGGAACGGACATGGTAAAGCACGAGAACGAGCATGGGAAAGGGCATGGGTACAGATGCATTCTTTCGATTTATGTATAAATTAGACAGACACGTTAAAATTTGGAGGTTCCATCCCTTTCGAAGAGAAGTTGCACCGTTTTCTCCTTTTTCCATTCTTGTTCTTAAGATCATAACCACCTGAAAAGTCATTCTTTCCTGTCTTGTTCTTATACTTGTTACAGGTTTTGTCAAAAGACAAATGTGGCTATGCGTTTGTGGGAGAGCAGGATAGCTTTCATTACATCAATCTATCAGATTTTTCGGACCCCAATTTCGTGAACCGAGTACCCATAGTACTTGATTTTGCGATTGGAAACCAGAGTTGTGCTGTAGCCAATAACTCAAATGCATATTTGTGCAACCCGAATAATACTTTGTGTATTGATAATACGGATAGCTCTGGCTATGGAGGATATCTTTGCAGTTGCGAAAATGGTTACGAGGGCAATCCCTATCTGAGTCCTGGATGCACAGGTTTGTTGTTAGCTATGCTATTTTTGTTTTTCCAACTCATAATGCTATGTGCTAAACACATAAGTAAAAAAAAAAACAAGAAGACCGAGAGATTAGCGTACCAATTAATATAGTATTTCTTAATTATTGATTGGCAGATATTGACGAATGCAAAGATCCCAACCTTAATGACTGTGATGGAAATGCAACTTGCACGAATACTCTAGGAAATTTTAGTTGCTCTTGTAATGATCATTACTTTGGTGATGGAAGAAGCGACGGACGTGGGTGCAATCCTAAGGCCTCAAAAATCCCAGTGACCAGCTTATCTCTAGGTACGTATTACATAAAACGTGCTTCAGATCCAACTCCCAGTTGGTAAAGTCATGCGCGATATGTGTCGAGTTCAATAAAATTTTGTTGTTGATAAATAAAAAGTCTTGCGCAATACGGTTGCTATAGTTTAACATAGCAATTATCATAAGTATTTTGGATAGAGCTATCACGCAATCTCGATCGTTACATAAGAATGAGTGGTGTACGTATTGGACAATCGCGGTCAATATCAGGTAAATATAGGTATTGAAATTCCAACTTCTTCATCTATCGCCCTACACTTAAGATATTACTGAATTTTTGGTTTATTGATCACGATTGGGATTTAAGGCTCGATTTGGTTAGGTTTGGTTTGGCTACGATTACAGTAGTGGGAATGGTGTTGTTTTCCTTTGGTGAACTACGTTTCACAATTAATCTGGAGAAAATACCCGTTATTTATATAGAAGTTTTATCCTAAATTTCATTAACCTCCCTTGAGGTTTTTAACAAATGCAAAGACCTCGCATGAGATTTCTAAATGATACTAATGGAGGTTTTTAACAAATGCAAAGACCTCGCATGAGATTTCTAAATGATACTAATGCTCGATATAGTTAACAAATTCATAAAGTTATTATAATTAAGATTTTGGAGGGGAAGTTGTATTTTGAAAAGGAAGGTGTATTTGAAAAACGGATCAAAAAAAAAAAAAAGGTGTATTTGAAAAATGGAGATAGTCGAAAAACGAGTAGAGAGTTGTGGTTGGATATAGTGAAAAGGAATGAAGGTGTATTCTAGTCAACTATGCTAAATTCCAACATAAATCAATTTCCGGAAAAAAAAATCAATATAATCAAACAATAGTTCATACAATTTAGGCAATTAAAGTATAATTTAATTGAATAAAAATGTTTTCAATTAAATTTAAAACCTCAGAATATTACACATTTTCTCAAATCCAGCTCCATTCACTTGTCAAGAAATAGGAGCGGAAAAACTACTCTTGAGAAACTTTTAGTGAGGGAAAAGTAAAGGAAAATACAACTTTTCTTTCAACATGTGTTGGAAACTGTTAAAAATAAATTTGCGGAAAACTTAAAAAGTAATAGTTTAATAATTTAATTGCATTTGAAACTATAAAAAAAATTCCTGCAAAATCTTGTGTTTCATGCAGGATGTATTTTGAGAAAAATCTAATCCTAGTGGAAAAGTTAGAGATTCAAATCTCACAACTTTCTTACTAATTGAACACCCAAAAAATTTAGAAAAATCAAATATTCTTGTACCTTCTTTTCCTTGCAAGTTTATGGGGCCTTCTTATAGGCCTTTTAATAATTACTTCTACTTTTGCCTAGTAGAAATTCAGTGTTCGGGTTGAATATTATGCCACATGATGTATTGAAAGTACTACCATATATGGTCCTAATCAAGAACGATTGATTTGTTATGTCAACTCGGTATTTTCAGGTTTCAAAGAGTAAGGAGAAATTAAATTGCATGAAAATTTATATATAGTGCCAAAATATAGTGAAGAGCCTCATATAAATATTTGACATTGCATTTTTAATATTTACGTGGCCATAGTGTTACTAAATTTCTCTGTTTGAACGCTGTCGACGGGATGTCGACGGGATAATTTGCTGGAATGCTGGGATGTGGGT
>JAOTQK010000021.1:67705-85280 GCA_025642025.1 Rhododendron ferrugineum
TACGGGTAACATCAAAGATTTCTAGACACCCATCGAATCTGCTCGAAAGCCGATTAATGGAAAATGCAAGCAAGTATCTAAAAATACCGTGCATCATTGGATGGTAGATGACCGGACGGATGGATCGTCACGAAATTGAAAGTGGACGGATGGATCGTCGCTGATTTGAAAATGGACGGATGGATCGTCGTTGATTTGTGAAATTGGACGGATGGATCGTCGCTGATTTTGAAATTGGACGGATGGATCGTCGTTGATTTGAGATTGGACGGATGGATCGTCGCTGATTTTAAAATTGGACGGATGGATCGTCGCTGATTTTGAAATTGGACGGATGGATCGTCGCTGATTTGAGATTGGACGGATGAATCGTCGCTGAATTGAAATTGGAAATAGAATCTGTCTTAAGGTATGGATGAGCTAACAACAAAGGAAAATTTGGAAGAAATACTTATTTCGGATTATCCGAGTTCATAAGATGATTGGACACCAATTTGAATAGATTGCTTTCAATGAATTCAGACAGTGGAAGTACTTTTACATCATGTTATCAAGAATAGTCCTTTCGTATACTGCTTAGTAAATGGATTGAACAGCAGTAGATGCATGTAATTCGACTTCATCTTTTTAAGATGATGTACTTTGTGTTCTCAGTCATGTAGCAACAAGATACATTATTATCTGCATATATCAATATGTTAATTAGCTATTTGATCAAATATTCAGAGGACTCTGCTGAATTTAGCATGGACTTGAGCTATGAGGATGCTTTGGCTTCAACTTGCCCACGTTTTGTGTCTCTTTGCACTGCTAGAGAAAAAAAGCAGCGAACCAACTTTCTTCTACGGATCAACAAAAAAAAAATACTTTCTTCTTATTCTTCTTGGGCGATAAAAATGGCGAAGAAACACCAGTTGCTGAAGGAATAAGATGGCGCTTGAAAAATGTGGTCACTCTAGCATTAGCGTTCGATATGATAGCCAGACCGTCGATTGCATATCAACCAACACATTCAAATGTAAGATGACACACCCATCAGTCAGTCCGTTTCTACTTTCTACAAAAAGGGCAACCAGCCACTCCTGAAATCAAGCAGCAAAAATCAGGGAGAGTCCCTTTTGTGTATTACCTTATCTGCTGCAGCTCTAACCAAAACAAATTGGATACATCCTCCCATTTTTCTCTTTCTTCTTTGCAGTTTTTTGTACTTGTTAATAACAGAGTCCATTTTCTTTCCCAACCTAGTTGATTGTGTTTGGGAGCTTTGATTTCACGACAGGAGACTATCTTAATGGGGGGAAGCAACAGAGAAAAAACTAAATTCATGGTCATTCCAATTCCGAGTCATGCTCCTGAAGCCAACTTTACCAGTTGGATACATCTAATCAAAATTGATTCATTTCCAACGCAGACCGCTTTCCATGGATAGTCCGTCTTGAAATCACTTCCATATTCCACAGAGTAAACCAAGTTTACCGTAAGGAATACTAATTCATACCGAGTACTGCAGCAACAAAATGCAAGATTTTCACTGATACACACATCCCACAAAATGCAAAAGACAGTTGTTCTATGTAGATGGAAATGCACCACACCACTCATGCAAGAAAGTTTAGAATCTGCAACGTAAGTAAAAAACAATCCCCTTGCTGTCACATTCAGCATATTTTCCAGTGGACTGAATGGAATATAAATATATGATGATTTGGAGCTTGGACCCCTGTCACATTCAGCATATTTTCCAGTACTAGATTTTTGTTGGAATCTTGTTTATGCGTGTAATCAAAGCTACTATATATTTTATTTTCAGTTGTAGTAAGTTTGCAGTGATGGGTTTCGTTCGGTTGTTTTCGTTTTAGTATTTGTTTGTATTTGTTTTGGCCGCAAGCACATCTCACACACCTCGCATTATGTTCCGTTTATTTGACTCTTGTTGATCTTCGCTTGTCGTTGGCGTGCCTAGGCCTTTTGTTAGCCTTTTATCTTTAGGCAATAGCATAGGAGTTGTGTCTTTAGTGCTTTGCGGATGAGTACGTTGCGTTATGTTCCTTAGGCCCTAGTTTGGTCTTCGCTCTCGCCAGTGTGTCTTTATTATTGTAACGGCGACAGCACAATTGTATTTTTCTTGCGCTTCCTAAAAAAAAAAATTAAAACTACTATTTTTCAACTTTCTCTTCGATTTCTTATATCAAAATCATGCCATAAAGAAAATATTTTTTACTTGTGTTTCCCCAACCCAGCACGGCAGCACCAGTAAATAGGCGTGGTTACGGAATTGCATATGGCCGCGAAATAATGCAATCGTGATTACTGTACACGATTCTTTCGTGTTTTACATGACTTCGGCCGCGATGAATTATAATTGGCCGCGTCAAACTACAGTTGGCCGCTAATAATTGAACCTGGCCGCGAAATAATGAAATCGTAATCACTGCACACGATTCTTTCGTGTTTTACATGACTTTGGCCGCGAGTAACTACAGTTGGCCGCGTCAAACTACAATTGGCCGCTATTAATTGCACCTGGCCGCGAAATAGTGAAATCGTGATCACTGCACACGATTCTTTCGTGTTTTACGTGACTTTGGCCGCGAGGAAGTACACTTGGCCGCGTCAAACTACAGTTGGCCGCTAATAATTGCACGTGGCCGTGAAATACTGAAATCGCGATCACTGTACACGTTTTACATTACCGCTTGCTGGCAGCACTTTGTTGAATGTTTTCCGCTTCGAAAAACTAGGATAATGCTCTATTTGTCCTTGTGGCGAGGACTGAGAAATTGTTAGGTCACGTTTGTTTGACAGGATGAGATAAAAGTAAAAAAGTATACTTTAGACACAGGCAAAGGGTTTGCATACCATCGGACATTGTACGGGCTTTTGTAAACAATGAGATTGTTGTACCAACTACCAAGTGTGGTTAGGAGTAGGATAATGGATGAAAAAAGATATGGAAGTTTTTTTTTTTTTTTTGATCCGCAAAAAGATATGGAGTGTTATTTACGAATGTCAGATTGAGAGACGGGGATAATCCAGCTGGTATTATTCCTCCGCATGGTGGTGCTATTAGTTATCCACCGCAACTATGTGGTATAAGCAGTTCATCCCGAGGATGGTGGTTATCAACTTATCCACCATTTTGTTGGATAAGTAGTTTCGTTGGACTTCCAACCCCCATCTTGAGCTTCCCTCGAGTTTGGATGCTTACATGGGTGCTAAGGAGGTTATGATTGTTATTTGCTTTACGACTTTGCAAATATAATTCATATACGGAAGGCCTATGTAGCACTAACACTCCAAAAGGGCGCCGTGTCCACGTATTAGACACGGGGACACGGTTTAATACGTGGACACGGCGGGGACACGCCCAAATACGTATTGGACACGCCACGTGGCGTGTCCAATAGTTTTTATTATTTTTTGATAGGGGACACGCCGGGGACACGGTTGGGGTCAAAATGTAATATATATTTTTAATTTTGAGGAGTTAATATGAAATTATTCAAAAATATTTGGGTTAAATTGTAATTATGCCTTTATTTGGACCATGGTAATCTTACACATTCATATAGAACATATCTTCATCAACAGACATGGAAGAAAAGAAAAAATATATGTATATATGTATTTTTATATATATATTTATTTATTTATACACGTGACGTGTCCCCCGCCGTGTCCGTATTCCTATTTTTTTAGAATTGCCGTGTCACGTGTCTGTATCCGTGTCTGTATCCGTGTCAATATCCGTATCCGTGTCTGTGCTACATAGCGGAGGGCTTTTTCTTCGTCTTCAACTTTTGTAAAAAGAAGAACATTTGGGCATACAATCAATCGACTATTGTGGTAGTTTTTATAGGGATGGAGATTTTTTTTTGTTTCGACGGTCGGGGAATGGATATGGAGCATGACTTATTTTGTTCAGTGGGCATACTAGAAGTAACCCTGCTTAGTTGTATGGTGCACTAATTATGTAGAACTAATGGACCTTGGTACTTAAGATGGCACTTTGTGTTTATACTACACTATGTGTAGTCCTACTTATTTTTAATCTTTCTTCCTGGGAAAAAGAAGAAAGAAATTAAAAGCCGATCAAATGCAAATTAGCCTTGGAATTATCCGTCTCTGATTTTCAATTTCGGTTGCTCTTTTTGTTTCTAGAAATCATGTGCTTCATTTCATTTTAGTTAAGTGAATGGTATTTGGCAACCATATTTATTTGTTCAATCTATCTCTAGGGGTGATAAATGAGCCAAATGAGCCGAGGTGGTTGATCATATCATCAAACTTAAAAAAGAGTTTCAAAAGTATGTTCAAGCTTTCGCTTGCTTATAAAACAAGCCGACCTCAAATGGGCTTTAATCGAGCGGAACATGAGCCGATCTCAAGTAGCTTGAATTTTTTTTACATCATATAAGTCGACTGAATCGGGTAATAGTTTGTTCGAGTTTGGTTTGGCTCGTTAGTAAGTTTTGCAAAATGTTTAACTTGGGCTGTTTACTATGCATACTGACCCGGACACCTGAATTATCAATTAAAGGTGAACCCTTGATCTGGATGAACTTACTTATCTATGTGGTTTCTTCGCGGCAGTTCCAAACAAATGATCAAGACTTTTGGCAGAACACTAGTATTTGACCTATGTACTTCAAATCAAATCCAAAATCACCACACACAAAAATTGGGTAAACAAAATCACCAATTTTTCACATGGAAGAATATCTGATATGGTCAAGCAATTTGAGATCATATCAAAAGGGTGTATTGAAAATCTACTTCCCAAGAAATATTTGATGCAGAAGAATAAGGATCTAACCGAGAGAGCATGTGTTCAACGTAACAGTTATTTTTTCAGCAAAAAGAGAACATAGAAAGATGGGTGAAACAAAACAGGTTCCCAAGAAATATTTGATGCAGGAGAATAAGGATCTAACCGAAAGAGCATGTGTTCAACGTAACAGTTGTTTTTCAGCAAAAAGAGAACATAGAAAGATGGGTGAAACAAAACAGCACATCAAGGAAAGATGCTCAAGATGAAGATCAAGAAAAGGGGATTAGTCCTGGGCAACTGGCAAGTTGACTTTGGCTTTTATAGGAGAGAGAGAGAGAGAGAGAGAGAAGCATAATTTCCATTTTACAGGGAGTTGGAAACTCTGGCGGAGAACTTGGGACAGCAAAACAAAAAGAGGACTGGGAAGCTACTCACCACGCTATCAGAGCCAGGTTTCGATCCTGGGACCTGTGGGTTATGGGCCCACCACGCTTCCGCTGCGCCACTCTGATTTGTTGATACATGATGTGCAATTATCAATATTTAATGCTTGATATTATCCTTTCTCTACACATAATTTCCCTATTTGCTATTTGGTGTTCGGGTTCTTTTTTCTTTCCTTTCCTTCTCAAGGGCTATGAATATTAAATAAATACCATTTCTTTATTTAGTGGTAACTTGAAATCGAAGGATTATGGGCGTGTTTACGATAGCTATGGATACAAATTTTTAGATTTTCGATTTCAAATTTTAGTATAAGTTGAGAAACATGTTTGTTGCAGCTGCAAGATTATGAAATTTTCATTGTTTTTTAAAAACTTTATGTTGCAGAATCCCAAAAGCTACCCAAACCCAACTTTAAAATTTTTAGAATTTATTTTCCTTTTTAGGTTCTCAGAATCTGTAGATTCTAAAAATCAATTTTGTAAAATTCTAGAATCTAAAAATCTGTCAAAATAATTTTTCGCAAACACCCACTATTAGCATTTTTGTTAATGAACAAGTGTAACTCTGGTTACTAGAATACTAAATAATAGGAAATTCTTAAGGTCCATTTTTTTAAAATTCCGACTTTTAAAATTCTAGTCTCGTGGCCCCAATTAGAAGCTCGACACTTTAATTTAATTCTAATACAGTAGTAAGCTAGGCTATGCGAAGTGAATTGTGGTCCGAATAAATGTGTGAATCCTAATTTAATTTTGTGGACAATTGGGCCACATCTGAAACATGGCATAAGCTATGCGACGTTAGAATTTTTCTTTAGAAATTGGACACTGCCACGATGATCCTCATATTTTTATTAGTCTATGTTGAATTTATGAGATTTTTTGGAGATTGGAGTTCGAACAGAATTCGCAACGATTGAACGCGTCACGTCACATGTCATGATGCGGTAAAATGAAGTAAGTATACGTGGAATGAAAAGAAAAAGAACAATAGCCGTCTTACCTATTTCAGGGGTGTTCCACTTTCTTTGAAAAAGAATTTTTTAAAAAAGAAGATAATTTCAAGATCAAAAATCATGTATTTATGCAAATAATTTTCTTACCAATATGGATCTTGTTTGATAGATCTCATTGAGATATTTTAAACGGTGCAAAAAAAATTCAAAAATTTATTTTTCATTTTCATTACATTTGAGTTTGAAATTACATTCTTTTTGAAAAAGAAGGTTTAGCACCGTTATACAGTGTATATAATATATATAGTGAATTAGACTTTATTAAAGGGAAATGATTTTGTCACTCCATTTTTTGTTAATATCACTCTCCTTCTCTCACAAAACAAATCATCTATTAAGACACAAAGTGAAATGACATTAACAAACAAGGAGTGGCAAAATCACTCCCCTTATTAAACTAAAGAATTCAATAACAATGTGAACTCGTGTAACTACCCTGACACCTCGCCGCTAGCTGAAACAATATCCTTCGCCGGATTCTTTTTCCTCCCCTCGGTAATCTCTCTCCCCAATTTGTCCGGACTTAAAGAAAGGAAAAGAAAACTAAAAAAATTTCCCTTCTATTGTTTGGTTGGAAGAGAAAAAAAAAGAAAATAATAGTTTTCAGTTTAGTGAATTGTAAATTTTCCTTTCCTTTTTCCTCTCATTTTCCTTCCATTTTATTTTCTTTTCCTTTCTTTTCTTTTCCATAGGTTCCAAAGAGCTAGATTCATATGTGCAGGAGAAGCATAGAGATATGTATACATGTTTTTGAAAACTCACACAACGCACAAACAGCACGCATATATGCCGCGTCGATCGGCACCCGCGGCTGCCGGTCAGTCCAAGACCACCTCCGCCACTCCTCCTCACCTCTCCTCTCCCTCAACTCAATCTTCCTTTGCTTGCTGAGCCTAAAATCGAAGTAGGAGGACCCCGGCACCCGTAGAAGGACGAAATTCATACAAATCGAATTTTGGGTTTTACTTTAAAATTGGATTTAACCCCTGAGCTATGGAAGAGGTTGCAATGCAGTGTGGTCCATAGGAATTCTGAGACCCTCCTAACCCAAATCTTCACAAATACCCCTTTGTCGATATTTTTATATTGGATTAACTCTCACTTGAAGTCTCAAGAAGAGTTATATTCTGAGCCCATAAGCTAGTATTGTTGTTACTAATCCCAAAGGTCTACTAACTTAGGATAATTACTTGGCAATATTCTTGTGTTAGTAATCATTACTACGTTTCTATTTAGGAACAAGTTCAATGGAAAAAGACCGCACTCGTGATGAGCTAAATGCTACTTTTGGTGAGTTGTGCATACCTTAGTTACATGTCTTTTTTTATATTTTTGAAATGCAATGCCGTTGCCTGATTTTGCTGAAATGTGTGACATTTGAGCCTTTTACGCGATTTAAATCTCATTGATGACTGTAAGAGCTTGCAATGGCTAGATGAGAAATTTTATTTATTGCTATCAAGATTAGACCATGGCAATATATTTAAAAACTTGAATTTTCTTCATCATGAGTACATGTTGGCGATATTATGAATCATTCGAACGGAGTCCCAAATGCTAGGGGACAGTAAATGGACTAGTAATGTGATGTGAAGTAATAAGGTTGGAGATGCAGCCGGCATCACCAGGTATAGATATCATACCACTCTTCAATGGGGTCGCTCCCCAACCAACTAGTAACAAAAATACCGTTGAATGCTAATATTGCTTGGATCTGCAAAGTGAAAGGAAATAAAAGGTCCCATTTTGTGGACCACCGAAATGAGCTTTTGCCTATTATGCATGTTATTTGAAATATGACGAAGTTGATTGAATTTTTGTGCTACTCTTGATCCATTCTATAATATGAAGTATTTCCATGATCAAACTTGTAACTTTGATATACGTCTCTCACCCGAGAGTTGGCTTATGAAAAACCTTTTAAATTTTTTCAGGAAAATAGCGTGTCTAGCCATTGACTCATCAATGCTCGTTGGTGCTATGTGGACGACCATAAGTTGCCTAATGGTTTGTAATTATTATACTTGTACACTTAGAAGCTTTGAGATTTTGTTATTTATTCTATACTTTGATTTTTATTGTTTAAAATGATGATGTTAAAAATCCCTAAAATAGATTATGAGCAAGCCTTCGGTGGCTTAACACCCGCTTGGCTTGTCACAACTTCCAGGGTCGGTTTTGGGTTGTGACAATTTTAATCCAGGTCTTTGAGAGGTCTTTGAGAGAACTGAACTATCATTGCACAAGAAAATATACTTCTAAACAACTTAAATCGAGATAAAGACTACTCCATAATAAAACACGAGGCAGATTGTTGAAAATAAAAACTATACAGACTGAATCTCAAGATTGGATTTTCTGATAGAGTAATAACATCAACATACTATTAATGAAGTAATCAAATAATCAACCAAAATGTTCAGTAAAATATTTAAAGAGAAGACTGTATTGCTGGGCCAAATAAATTAGAAGATGACAATTCTCATAAACTTTTGATAACTCAACCTTTTTGTAGACCTGATAACTCAACTTCACGATTGTAAGGACGATAAGCCACAAAAGTGCTGTCGGTTGAGAAGGAACCGGGATTAAAACATTTTATTCCTGCGTATTCGAATTCCTTCTGCTCGCTTTTGTCTCCTAACACAATCTGCATTGTGAGAGAATGTTCAAACTCAAATTACCAATTGTTGCCTACTAAAAAGTAGTAATAAATGCAACACTGAAGAGAGAGAGAGAGAGAGAGAGAGAGAGAGAGAGATGGGATGATGACTTTCAACAATACAACACTATAAGTATCTATTTTTATTTTATTTTATCTTCACCAAGTATCTAATTGAAACCAGCCTTTTAGCACCAAATGCCAGAATCCATCCATACATCCGGACATACATCTCTATAATATCTATACGTGTATAACCATTTGATAGCTCCATTTGCTAAATTGTTCTTTTTGGCCAAACTAATTGAATCCATGTTACACGGATACGGGTGTGGGAATCCGGTTGCAGGTGTAAACAAAGGGTCCGGCACTTAAAACCTAAAATTTGAGGATACATTGATATGGATAAAAACTTAGATATGGCCTACGGGTACGAAGATAGGTAGATGATTATTCTTTCATACATTATGATTCTATGAACACAACACAATATAAGGCCACCAGTTTTTTTACTATGAAATCTATGGCCCAAATCCTATACATCGTTGGTTGGCTCATGTAGTCGTCGGCCAATACAAGTTACAGTGTAGCCCGTTAATCCTTCATTATAAAATAACCATTGTGTAGCCCCCTAACTCTTCAGCCCAGTCACCCATCTTTTAAGCCTCAATACATGACTTATCTGGTCAAGTCCACTAAAATAGAAAAAGAGGAGCAGTACCGTTTGTGGGGTGGGATAAAGATGAAGACAGTGATCGTAGTTCCAAATAACAGGCTGTACAGTCAGAGGGAGTGGACAGAGATGGCTTTGATGTGTTATGGTGGCAACAAGCTGCAAAAAAAAAAAAAACTTAATTCAATTAGCTTTGTGAGCCTCCATAAGTCACTCTCTTCCTCTCACCCGTGTGCGATGTTCTGCCATAACATCAGTCTTCAATAATTTTAAAGTGGAGAATGAAACAAAAAAATTAAATTAACAAACCCACGTGCTTAAAAGGATCACTGGTTTCTTCTGTTGAAGGGCGAATCAAACATGATCTGCGCATTCTATACAGAAGATCCTGACGGAAGAAAACGATTTCTTGGTTGCAAAACTTGACTCTGGTTTCAAACACAGCAAGCATTTTTAAGTCAAGAGAATACACTGTGCACAAGCAATAAAAGGAACACATTATGAACTTCATAATTCAAAACACAGTTGGAAGAGTGCAGAGCCTGAGGGCACAGGACTAAAAGTGATTAGACAGATTTACCTGCAAGGGTTACTAGAGAATAGGGCATTTGGTATGTGTTTCTTAAATTCTTCAGTAATGTATTTTGGCAATGCACATCTCGGTAGAGCGGTTGAAGGGCCTGAAAATGACAGTAAATACAGGTAAGGAATATGAATTTAAGTCGAGGAAGATTTGAAGAAGCAAGAAAGATTGGTTCAACAGACCAGGATCATCAGGACCAGGAATTAACAAAAATCGACTTTGCTGCATTAAATTTGTACAGGCACCAATTATCTGCCCAAGCTCTCCAAACTGCGATCTGCATGCCAAGGTTATTCGTTATTAGATTTCTTCTAACAGTTTTTTCAAGAAAGTAAAATACTATCACTTGAGCCCTCACCTGAGACTTGAGAAAGAATTGGAGGAAAGGTTACATGGATGGCTGGAGAAATTTCCCATAAAAATAAACAAAGAAGGAACCACGTCTTGTTTGTCATATTCATGCAAGACTTCCTCTAGCCTTGTCATAGTCTAATCCAAGGACAAGACAATGTTTAGATTGGCAGACACAAGAAACGAAACAAAAGCACAAACCAGATACAGAGAAAAAAGATGGACAAGAATAATTACATCCTTATTGTCCAGCCAAATGTCAGAGATTACGACAAACATATCATTCACAGCCCTTTTCTCCATATCTGCAAATCTCAGCTGTTGAAAACGTTTAGGAAAACATTCTACAGTTGTAATATAGGATGAACTCAATATGGCTCTCTTAGAGAGGATTAACAGTGAAGAGCAGAAAAGGATACAGTTTCTTCTTTTGTCAATGTTCCACAACCAAAGAAATTAATTCCAGGAAATGCTGAAATTGACTTGTCTCTGTTTTCTAACGGAGGAAATCCACATGTTTTCACCTGCATATAGGTCAACAATGTGAAATATTAGTATGTTTCCAGAGTTCATTTGCTAAATATGCTGAAAGATATGACCAAAATTCAACAAGGCCAGATGCCATATCGGCTAGAGGTGGATCCTGCTCTGTCATGTGGGAATGGCATACAAAAGTATGGGAGTGAAATTTTCACGATGTAGCACAAACATATACAGACACAGTACACACACAAAACCAACACTACTTATTACTGCAACTGAATTCAAACATATAAAGGTAGACCAATTCTCACTCTGCTTTTTTTTTTTTTTTTTTATCGACACCAATTCTCACTGTGCTTAAGCCATATCATGCAGTGATAAAATGGAAAGGAAAAACGTGAAATTCCATAATATCAAGTACTGTATATTCCACCACTAATCTAAATTCTATATTTCAATGCAGTTGATTGGCTTGAGAAACAAAATCAGACGTTGGAGATACAGTTCAACACATATCCCGAGATTATATATAGAATAAATAATTGAAGATGCACTGATAATTTTGCTCCATTTTATCTCATCACTGGACTTGGAGTTGACTATCATCAAAACTTATTAGCTGAAAACGTGCCTGGTTGTTAAGCAACCTACTGAAAAAAAGCCAGAATGCCAGAAGACAAAGAAAATCAATTTAGATCAAACTCGATTGAGTATTATCATGTGGAACCTTACCAGGACCCACCCAAATGCTTCAACAAAGAATGCAAGTACATGTAAATGTTCATGATGTCCAAGACTCCAATATCTATTTTTGTTCTATTTGAACAGTGCAATTTGACACTTCCAATCCATATTTTACTTTTACGAATCACTGCTAGGAATGGTTTGGAATGTAAGGCATCTATTTGCGTTTTGCTCTTTGCTTGATTTCGTGGGATTGGCAAAAGAGGACCCCAAATTTAAAGGAGGAATTATTTAGTGCTTCATACCTGTGCCGACACACACTAAAGGAAGGCAAATTAATACAGCCTGATGCTCAATGTAATGACATATCCCAGTCAACTAACTACGAATTAAGTATGCAAAAACTAAATGGAAGAAAAAGAGAGATACAAATCCCATGCACATATAACATCTTCAAGAAAAAGGAAAAATTAAAAAGAAAAAGAAGAAGTCCAATGCTATTCAGTATCCCAAAATCAACAATGAGCATGCAGAAGAAGATGAAATGCAAAGAAGGAAGACAGTCACTAACCTGAAAGATACCATCCAAGAGCATTTCGCCTTCTGCTAAGACTATTGTGTTTTCTAAGACAAACCCTGTCGTTATCTTGTATTGCATGTTAAAGAAAATGATGGTTCTTACACCTCTTCTCTACTAATATCTCAATCATAATATCCTACCATAGTTTTAAATGCATCCCAAAGCGTGCTACAAACATATAGTCTCCCTAAGCTACTAGATAAGAAACAAACTTCAGAATCGCGTAGTTTCACTAAATTCAATGCAAAGAAACTGTACATGTTGAGCAAGCCTCAGACAAGTGTCTAACTGGTTTTAATTCCAGAGCTTCCATTTCCTTATTGCAAAGAGCAAGAAAAAAACATATTACTAGTGGTAACACAAAGGGATAAACAGAAGAAAGAAGGGTTCCCAGTAGCTTGGTATCAATTCTCAGTAGAGCCATGTCCAAGAAGTAAAAGGTTACTTATGATCTACATATGTGATAAGAGCACCAAATCGGCACTGAAAAAGTAAAACTGACAAATGGTTTACAGAGATCAGAGGAAGCTCACAACAAAATAAACACATCAACTAAAACCAACATGTTAACTGTTAAGGAGATGAAATAGAAAAAAAAGACAGAAAAGCATCACCAGAGAAAGACAAGATTTTAAACACTAGCTCAACAGTCAGATGCGGCAGTGACTTCCCAGGTGATATAGAGAGTCATTTCTAATATTGACGAGATCTTCACTTTTGGGGATTATGAAGTAGGCCAGTTCCAAGCATTCAAACCTGAAAATAAGTCTTGAACAGTGAAATAATACGCTTCAGTTTTCACAACACATTTAGAGGATATTGCGTTGGACAAATTTATCTCAACTGCTGCGGTTAGGTCTTCCAAGTAGAAATGACCATCCTCCAACTGAGATATAACGCCCATGACCCATCTTCTCCCTGTTAGCCCTATCAGACTCTGAATTGGAGATATCTGCCCAAGATATACATATATGTGCCTCTTTTTAATAAGTTGTCTGTAAAGTGTTAGTGAGTTAACATGTGCACGTGAGAGAGAGAGAGAGAGAGAGAGAGAGAGAGATGGGGAAGGAGAGAGACGGAGAGATTACCTCACGGCTGCCAAACTGAGACCTTTCTGAACTGAATGCAGGCCTAGAAAAATCTGGATCACGGTAAAGCCTCTGGAGCAACAAGAGAAACCTATCCCTATACAAAAAGGCTTTGGCAGAAGCATCACCGTGAATTGGAATCTTTCCTGTGTGCCTATAAGTTAAAAAATTGGCATAACTATCGCCTCCAATTCAATGTTACATGTTGACTGTAAGAAGTACAGTAGCAAGGGCGATTCTGACTTCCTTGTCCATATGAAAAGGACGCCCTAAACTCCAACAGTCCAAGTTTCACACACTCCAATTTAGTAAAACAAAGGAATTCACATATTCAGTCAGTTTAGCTGCTGATAAAACTAAGCAGAAGACAAACATCATAAGTTCCTGACAACAATCCCTGTTTTGAGTTTTCTGTCCCAAATTGGTTGTCCATTATAGTTTTCCCATTTTTTTCATGTTGCAAATGGTAGTGCATTTTTGAAATGTCAACTAAGCCAAAAAATTATGCCAAAAGCATGTAAGAAAGGAGTTAATTTAGCAATAACCAAATAATTAATAGCTTTCAAAGAAAAGTTAACCTTCAAACACTATGTGAAAAAATTCAACCATAAACAAACGAACATAACATTGTTTACTCTGCCTCGCACGCATAACACATGCCCATATACAAATGACCTTCCGGCAAGATGCAGGATAGTATTAAGTTCTAGTATCTCAATTTGTGCAAACAATATCCAATTTTCATATAAGAACTTTAGCAATTGATTGTATTAATCCTACTCAAATCATGCAACCAAAACCTCCCTAACAACTGGCATGCTTCCCATACTTAGATGCACCTGAATCCTTATAAGACACTTCAAAGGAATGACTCATCGATTAAGAAAAAGTTTGCCAATTTAAACCACCTTTCCTCTAAACTCTCGAGTCCAAGCTAAGACCCAACCGCTAAAATGGAAATCTAGATGGAAACTTCGGTAACTGTAAAACCGAAGAGGGACTCTTCAAAGTGATATACCCTTTTTATCTTTTCCAACTTCTCCTTATCGCTTCCTTATTTCTCTCTGTTTTCCTTCTAATCTTCTCATATTTTTTTTTGGCTTCCCCAACTAGTTTCCTTTTATTTCCTTCCTACCATTTCACTCCAAAGAGAGACGTGTAATTTCTTACTTCCCTAACACGTACATTTTCTCTTCATCCATTCCTTCGCTTCTCTATCCATTCTCCATATAAATGTCATGCACACACCTCTCTTAAGAACCTCACATGCACACACATACTTAAAAACAGACACCTGAGCAAGGCATGCAAAGTAGACATGATTAACACTAAGCTCCTTCCAATTTAAATGCAGTTCCAGTTGAATCTCTCAAAATGCTCCATGACTTTAAACTTCTTACTAGTCTAATTTGCACTATTTTTTTCTTTTTGAATCTTTCACCCGACCGGATAGATAATGAATTATTCGGATCTCAAAATATATGAATACAAACTCTTTAAAGGCCTTAATTTTTTTTTCGCCCTTAAAACTCAGTAAAGGCAATGCAAAATGAAGAATAGCTTCTTAACATATAGCAATGATATACAAGCAATGAAATAAACAAGTGAGAGGTCTTTATAGCAGTAAGCAAATTGAAAAAAAGAAGGAATAGGATTTAGGAAAGTGACACTACTCGTAGAAGAACTTTTTCACTGGATCATAGCGGAATTTAGGGATGATGAAGATGTCATCAATAATGCGGAGAGCAGCGCTGCTGATGCAATTACTGCTGTCCTCCTCCACCGCTCCGGCGGTTTGTGCTTTCAAAAGAAGGCTAGCGACTCCGTGGACTGAGTCCTTGTCAAGAATTGATGATTTCACTGCGAAAACAGAAAATCATTACCACCGCCACTCCACTCCATAAATATTAATCAACAGGAATCAACAGGAATAGATATACACACACAGAGGGAATGTAATTCCGTACGGGATTGGTGTTGGAGGTTGTCGAGGAGGACATCCAGGGCTTCGTCTTGAGAGGGAAAGTCTTGGTAATGGGACAAGAAGGAGAGGACTTCATTTAGGGCTTCGACTTTGAGGGTGTACCCCCAAAGCTTGAACTTCTTCTGTATCTTTTTCCGATTTCCACAGTTCATCTCTCTCTCTCTCTCTCTCTCTCTCTCTCTCTCTCTCTCTCTCCTTGCCTTTCACTGGATCCAGTGCCAGAAAACGAAGGAGATTTGTTCCAGACCGACGACGGTGGATTCCGGATAGGGTAAGATCCGACGCCGGTGAAATATCCGGTGAATTAAAGTTGCTGTCTACGACAGATTTGGGAAAGTGAAGAAAAATTGATTTGGGCCTGATTTGGAATAGGTTCTTTGCCAGTTGGGGGATGCATTTATTTGATGCCTAGCCAAAGTAGAAAATGATCGATGGCTTTGTTCGGTTGTCATTTTAATTTTGTTTTTTAATTATTAATCTATATTTTTCTTCAATTATTATTCTATATCTTCAATTATTAATTTTATTTCTCTCTCCAATCATTATTCTTATCTCCAATTATTACTCTATTTCTTTCTCCACCCATTACCAAAACTAAACTAAACTAAACTAAAATGTCAACCAAACAAAACCGATCACTTTTTCTAGCCAATTTACTTAGAATTGGCTTGAGACTATTGGAGATGCTTTAAAACACACTGATACAACACCTAATATGAATGGCTTATAAAGGGGGTGTTGCACAGCTGAGTATGGAGTAGTTCGTAGCTGATAATTTTGCTTGGAAGTATGATTAGCATGTGGTTGCTGAGCTCACAATTACGTTTTGTTATTTCCGTTTTCTGTTTTTCAATCCCGAGCAAGCAGTTATGAAATGAATGTTAAAGGAGAAGTGCTGGGCGTACAGCAGCTCAAAGTACAGCAGTCAAGTACAGATCCGTTTGAGGATAAAAAAAAATACAGATCCGTTTTGCGTTCGTCTCGGATCCCATAAGGATGATCGAAGCCGTTCATTTTGTTCAAAATATGTTGTTTAAGGTCCCTGTAAAAAATCATCTCAATCCAATATCGGTAAGAGCGTTTACGAATCATAAGAGCGTTTACGAATCATACAACTTTGCTTCAAAATTTGGCCTGAAATTATAAACAAAATGAACAACAAGTAGCAAGCGCATGTTGCGGTTCAATACCCTAACATAAACAAGAGTTTTAATTAGTTGCCTGAGCAACATAATTTGTTCAAAATATGTTGTCCAAATTATTTTTGCTTCAAAATTTGGCCTGAAATTCTGAAGCAAAATTGTATGATTCGTAAACGCCCTTACCGATATTGGATTGAGATGATTTTTTACATAAATCTTAAACAACATATTTTGAACAAAATGAGCAGCTCCGATTAACTTTATGGGACCCGAGACGGGCACAAAATGAATCTGTATTTGACTGTTGTACTTGGGCTGCTGTACCCCTGGCATTTCTCATGTTAAAGGGAACAAAAGCTCCCAGTTCTATCTCTACCAATAAAATTTCCCAAATCTTCCCCATTTTTTTGGTCTCTTATTCTATCACGCGCACACTCTCTCCCTCCCTCCCTCCCTCTCTCTCTCTCTCTCTCTCTCTCTCTCTCTCAAATGGGGGTGCTAGTAGTAGGGATGAAATCGGTTCAGTCGGTTTTTCCCCCTTTTTTGCACCGAACCGATTCAATCGGTTTTCAAAAAGTAGAAACCGACACCGACTCTCTCTCTCTCTCTCTCAAACGGGGGTGCTGGCACTCGTAGGGATGAAATCGGTTCGGTTGGTTTTTTCCCCTTTTTTGCACCGAACCGATTCAATCGGTTTTCAAAAAGTAGAAACCGACACCGACACCGACTGTTTGGTAGAGGAAACCGTTCAATTTGGTGCTCGCCAAAGCGGTTCGATTCCGTCGGCTTACCGATTTAGGCCATTGCCGACAAGAAGAACAGGAAGATTGAACCAGCAACACGCTAAACTCGTCGTCTTCTTCGTGAAACACTTGACGGAGAGTAAATTTTCAGATCTTTTGATCAGTCAAACTCGGAGCGAGAAGAGAGTCTCCGATTTGTGCAAGCACAATCCACTTCTGAGAGATAAGAGCACAGATCGCAGCCATGGAGTGAGGGAGAGAGAAAGAGGTGGGGAGAGAGAGAGACGGCGTGAGAGCAAGTTTACCAATGAAAAGGTAAAATGCCCCGTGAACAGTGCACTTTTTTCATTTTACCTACTCACATTTCTC
>JAOTQK010000021.1:113986-124847 GCA_025642025.1 Rhododendron ferrugineum
GCGCCAGGGACTGAGGTCCCTCAGGTTAACTCTTCGGTATACTGCTCGGGAGATCTCCAGTCGTCACTCCGGAGCGACGGGCGATGCAGCGTCCGCTTCGGTTTGCCAGAGCGCCACCTAGGGGTGGTTATGATGAATGGGACCCTCGAACGCAAACATTGGGATCAGTCCAGCCCATGTGCTTCATAACCGCCTTATCCCTTCCGTCATTTGTGACGTCACCCGAGGCGGTTACCTAAGCGTATTCTTCACACGCTGGCTTGAGGCCCAAGCTGACCTAGGTCTATAAATACAAAGGGATACTCACCTGAGAGAGGTATGCTGTTCTACCCTAACCCTAGACCTATATTCCTCTCCTTACGTCTAACTTGATCGTCGGAGGGTCACTGGGCATCCCCAGCCCTAGTGACTTGTTGCAGGTCCTGGCGGAGGAAGAGCGGAGCTTCGACGGAAGGAACCTGACCCATACCGTAACCTAGGTCCTGACAATCCGAACCCCTACAATTGGCGACTCTGCTGGGGACCTAGCCGCCTCTCTCAATCAATCACCTCCCTCTCTCAAAAGAGCTCCGTTCAGACCCTCCTAAGCCAACCATGGTGGAAGTTGAAGATCCACATCGCGGCGAAACCATCCTTGGGCTCGGAGACCACAACCTAGCCTCCGGCGGAGCCAACGCCCTAGGAAAATCTCACATGTCAATTGGTCTCTGCGCAGGGACGTCTACGCCAGACGGAGGCGCCGAAACCGAGCTCCATTCCTACATCCGCCATCTGGAGCGGAAGATCGACGACCTGACGACGATGATGGATCGCGACAGACACGTCAGAGACGAACTGGCTGCGATCAAACACCTCCTCATAACCTCTCCATCTCACTCCGTTGGAAGCCATGGCGAACGAAAAAGCCATCAAAGCCCCCCTCAAAGCCGCGAAGGCGGCCGCATGGTGGAACACCAAACCCGTCCTTCGGTTAAGGACCGCCTCGACCGACCAGAGGAAGCTCACAACAGAGCGGACCTTGGGTGCAGGGAGCGCTCCTGTTCTCCCAAAGGGCCCCCCGGAAAGCAATCCGCCTTTAGGAGGCTTGGCGAATGTAGTGTCTCTGCCTCCTCCACCCACTCAGTCAGGAACGGGAAGGGCGCCCGCGAGCCAACCCCTAGTGTCACAAGGGTGGCAAACGAGAATGGCGGTCTCTTGGAAGTCCAGACCAAAGGTTATCGTGAGCGTCTCAAAAATGTTTGAGCCAAGAGCCCGCTCGTCTCGCACCCAAAGGAGAAGGGTGGCGGAAGCCAGATCACTGAGCGCCTCGAGCTCTACGCTCGAGATAGCCACAAGAAGTATCGGCACGAACGCTCTCCCCGGAGGTCGGGAAGCATTCAACCGAAGAGAAAGGAATACGAAAGGCTGGATCAGTTGAGCCCAAGGAAGCGTACCGCAACCGAGTGTCCAGACGGTTTCGACCGTTCGATCCGACCTCACCACGACGCCCGACTCAAGAGACTCACGACCTCCCCCTTCACAAAGGAAATCGACTCGGTCACCCCACCCAAAGGATTCTCCCAGCCCAAATTTGCCAAATACGATGGCAAGACCGAGGCGTATACTCATCTGGTACAATACAAAACAGTTATGTCCTTATTTCTTCGGAACGAGCCCTCAGACGACGCTTTCCTATGTAAAGTCTTCCCGGCGAGCCTCGGGAACCTGGGCCTAACCTGGTTCAACCAACTCCCCGCTCGGTCAATCTCTTCGTTCGACTCCCTCTGTGATGCTTTCATGGCTCGGTTCGTCACGAGCAACAAGCACGAGAAAGAGATCGATTCACTCCTCGCCCTCCGACAACGACATGACGAAACGCTCCGCCAGTACGCCGGTCGCTATTGGGAGCTGTTCAACGAAATCGAAGGCTGCGACGGCGTTATCTCTGCTCGAGGGTTCAAGCTCGGTCTCACCTCGCAAGACGAGCAAGTTTACGATGATCTTGCCCGACACAAACCTAATTCCATGAAGGACCTCATGACCCGCATTGAAGGTTGGTGCCAACTCATCGAATCTAAGGCCGAGAGGGGCATCGGAAAAACCACGAGCTTCAAGGCTAGCTCCGTCTCGGTAGCTATCCCTGCTCCCACCCCGGTGTCCACTCCCAAAAAGCAGGTCAATAACATCAAACAGTCCTCGAAGCGGGGACCGAAGCCAAGTGACTTCAATGCTGAAAAAATTGTTTTTACCATTCCCATCTACCGGATAATAGACCAAGTAAAGGATCAACCGTTCTTCTCCTTCCCAAATCAAAAGCTCGGTACCGAGAACGGGAAAATCAAGAACCCCATTGTCCGATGCAGTTATCACAACGAGCAAGGCCACTTCACCACCGCTTGCAAGCCCTTCAAAGCTTACTTAGAGCAGCTCGTCACCGCAGGCCACCTCGGTAACCTGATCGACCATGAGAAGACAAGGGCTAGGGCACAGAGCGCCAAAACAAAGACCGACGAACAGGTTCAGACCATCCATGTGATACACGGTCCTCTGGACGCAGAGGCAGCTCGCATCATCTGTGCCGAACTAAACGCCTCATCCTCCAAACAGGTTATGCTGGTCGGTCCCGAGCCCAAGCGTGCCCGAACCGACAACAGCTCGAAGTGGACCATTACCTTCACCGAACGGGACCTCGACCGCGTGCAGACTCCACATAACGACGCCCTTGTAGTAACACTACGCGTCGGTAACTTCAACGTCAAACGCATCCTCGTAGATCAAGGCAGCTCGGCCGAGGTCATGTACTACTCTTTGTTCAAAGACATGAAGCTCTCCGAAACCGACCTGCATCCGTTCGAAGTCCCCCTCATTGGTTTCAACGGGGCTCCGGTCTGGCCCCTCGGTACGATCACTCTGCCCGTCCGAACTGGCTCTGTTCTCTTCCCAATGGAGTTCGTAGTGGTCGACGTTCCCAGCCCTTATAACGCCATAGTCGGGCGCACCTGGCTCCATAGGCTCAAGGCTATTGCCTCTACCTATCACCAGGTGGTCCGCTACATAGGGGCTCACGGACGTCAGGAGGACTTGTACGGCGATCAAACCACGGCAAAACGGTGCTATGTCAATGCGGTCCGGAGCAGCAAACAGACTTCCCGAGTCAACCTCATTGTAGTACCGGAGGCCCCAGTCTTGGAAGACGTCGGTAGACCAGCCGACGAGAAAGCAGTTGAAGACCTTATCACCATTCCCATCACCGAGGACGGTTCCCGTTTCTTCCTTGTCGGTTCCTCACTTAGTGACACCGAGCGGAATGACATGGTCAATTTCCTCAAACACAACATCGAAGTTTTTGCTTGGACTCCCTACGAGATGCCCGGGGTCGACCCGAAGTTCATCTGTCACGAGCTCAACATTGACCAAACCAAGCGCCCGGTCGTCCAACGGGCACGGCGGTCTTCCCCGGTTCATTCCGAAGCTGTTATAGAAGAAGTCAACCGACTCCTCAACGCCAACGCCATCCGAGAGGTCCAATACCCCAAATGGTTGGCAAACACAGTGGTTGTCAAAAAGAAGAACGGCAAGTGGCGGGTCTGCGTTGATTACTCCAACCTCAATGACGCCTGTCCGAAAGATTTCTTCCCCCTTCCTCGGATCGACCAGCTCGTTGACGCAACGGCCGGCCACGAACGACTCAGCTTTATGGACGCATACCGGGGATACCATCAAATTGCAATGAGCGAAGGAGATATTGACAACACGGCTTTCATCACCCCCCACGGGATCTTCGGTTACCTCGTTATGCCCTTCGGCCTTAAGAACGCCGGAGCAACTTTTCAACGGATGACAACCAAGATGTTCGAGCGCTTACTCGGAGACACCATGATGGCCTACATCGACGACATGGTTGTCAAAAGCATGTTGGCCGGGGACCACCTAGCTCATCTTGCCGAGGCCTTCGAAATCTTAAAGAAGCACAAGCTCCGCCTCAACGCAGAAAAGTGCGCCTTCGGAGTAAGCTCCGGTAAATTCCTGGGCCACCTTGTTTCCCGACGAGGTATCGAAGCCGATCCCGCCCAACTCCTAGCACTTGAGAAGCTTTCCGGTCCCCACAACAAGAAGGACGTGCAGCGCCTAGCCGGCATGGCTGCCGCCCTGAACCGATTCATAAGCCGCTCCTCGGATAAATGTCACCCATTCTTCGCCCTCCTAAAGGGAAGCCGACGCAGTTTCAATTGGACGGAAGAATGTGACCGAGCCCTGCAGCAGCTAAAGATCTACCTCTCCGAAGCCCCATTGCTCGTCACGCCTCGGGTCTAAGAAGACTTGTTCCTATACCTTGCCGTCTTTCCACATGCTATAAGTTCAGTTCTCGTCCGGCAGGAGGGCCGGAACCACCAACCGATCTATTACTCCAGCAAGACAATGACCCCAGCCGAGACGCGCTATCTTCCGTTGGAAAAGCTCGTTCTCGCCCTTGTCTCGGCGTCTCGGAAGCTTGCCCCATACTTTCAATCCCACCGCATCATTGTACTAACCGAGTACCCACTTAAATCACTCCTCCGGAAGGCGGATCTCTCAAACCGAATCTCCCAGTGGGCCGTCGAACTCGCAAACTACGAAATCCACTTTCAGCCTCGGACAGCCATCAAGGCACAACCTCTCGCCGACTTCATAGCCGAGCTCACTCCCGCTGACATTCTTACTGCCACACCGGTCGCACGACCCGAAGCTGTGCTCCAAGCAAATCCAAGTACCGCCTGGAAGCTTTTCCATGGTGACGTTTGGAAGATGTATGTGGACGGCGCATCGAACAGCCGAGGCGCCGGGGCCGGGATCGTACTCCTATCTCCCGCCGGCGTCCTACACGAAAGCTCCCTCACCATTAACTTCCCGGCCTCGAACAACGAGGCCGAATATGAAGCATTGATTTCCGGACTCAAGACCGCCGAAGCCCTCGGCATTGAAGAGCTTATAATCTACAGCGACTCCCAGCTAGTGGTCAACCAGCTCTCCGAGGAATACGAAGCAAGGGATGACCGAATGCGTACTTACCTCAGCTCCGCTGTCGGACTTATCAAAGGATTCAAGGCCATTCGCATCGAACACATTCCAAGGGAACAGAACGCCCACGCCGACGCTCTTGCCGGGCTCGCCTCGGCTTGCGCCACTTCAGAACATCGCTCCATCGCCTTCAGCTCCATTGACAAACCCAGTTTCGAACTTGAAGCCCTCAGCCTTGAGGTATTCAGCATCGAGCTCGGCCCGAGCTGGATGGACGAAATCGTTGCCTACCTGCGTGACGAGGTTCTCCCCACCGATAAGAAGGAAGCTCACCGACTCTGCAACAAGGCCGCCCTCTTCTGGCTAAACCCCAACGGCAAGCTGTACCGACGATCATTCACCGGTCCCTACCTGCTGGTTGCTCACCCACACCAAGTGCCTGGCATTATCGAAGAACTCCACGCCGGAGACAGCGGCTGTCACTCCGGTGGACGCTCTCTGGCGCACCGAGCCATCACTCAAGGATATTGGTGGCCCACCATGAAGAAAGATTCCGAAGAATTTGTCAAGCGCTGTCGCAAGTGCCAAATGTTCGCTCCTATCATCCACCAGCCAGCTCGAGACTTAAGCCCACTCACCAGCCCATGGCCTTTCTCTCAATGGGGCATGGACATCGTCGGTAAGCTTCCCGTCGCCCCAGGAGGGTTCAAGTTCCTTTTAACCGCCACAGACTACTTCTCGAAATGGGTCGAGGCCGAGCCCTTGGTTACTATAGAAGAGTCCGACGTTATTCGCTTCGTTTGGAGGAACATCATCTCTCGCTTCGGTGTTCCCTTCGCCATCATCACCGATAACGGAGGGCAATTTTCCGGGCAAAAGTACCGGGCCCTGCTGGACGAGTACGGTGTCAAATGGGACACTTCCACTCCAGGCTACCCCCAGGGAAACGGGCAGGCCGAAGCAGCTAACAAGGCTATCTCCGCAGGACTGAAGCGCCGACTCGAATCACGCCGGGGCAAATGGGCAGAAGAGCTACCAAGGGTGCTCTGGGGCTATCGTACAACGCCTCGGAGATCCACAGGCCGTACCCCCTTCTCCTTGGCCTTCGGAATGGAAGCTGTCATACCCCTACAGGTCGGGCTTCCAACCATCCAAACTGAAAACTTCGACGAGGAAGTAAACAATGACAACATTGCTGCAGACCTCGACCTGGCCGAAGAGCATCGAAAAAACGCCAGAATCAAACTCGCTTCTTACCAGCAAGAGGTTGCAAAAGGCTACAACCGAAGCGTCCGTCTTCGGTCATTCAAGCCAGATGACCTCGTCTGGAAAAAAGTGCTGGAGAAGTCCAAGAAAAGAAAGCTAATGCCCAACTGGGAGGGCCCCTACCGAGTCCTCAAGCACCTCGGGTCAGGAAATTACAAGCTAGAAAAGCTGGATGGTTCTCCAATTGCCAAAACTTGGAACGCCAACAATCTGAAGAAATTCTATGGCTAGGCCAGGCCTCGGCACCCTGGTTCCCTATTCTCTTTTTTAGTTTGTTTCCTTTCAAATTATGTTATGAGCAACTTATGTAATGGCAAGTCTCCATCACGTTTTAATGAGAACATCTTTCTTTTATGCTTGTGCATCTTGTCATTTACTTTATCTACTCGGTCCAAATTTACTCGGGCCATTTTACCTCGACTTCCAAGAGCTTTCCCCCGGGTAGTACCCTCGGAAAGAATCCTCACTAAGTCGCCTCGGCCTCCTCGGTCGTTCTGACTCCTGGGAGATCGCACTAAGGATACTCGGACTCTACCCGGGCCCCTTACACCGACTCACCAACTAGTCACCCACTGCTCGGATTCGCTACGTCCCGAAGCTATGGCCGACGCCATCCCTCCCTTCGGGACATCAGCCCTAATCTTCAAGCAGACCCACTCCACGAGACTATGTCTCGACTCCAAGTCCTACTTCGCCGCACCGACCTAAGCTAACCCGAAGCAGGGGCATACAAAATTCAAAAACTGCTACACTTTTCTTGCTTCCGCTTAGCTTAGCCGGCCCGTATCTACTTTATAAGTCATTAGAACTTCGGCGGACCGTGCTAAGGGCAGGGGCTGCCCGCCACTCCCGCCTGCAAGTATATGCAAAACGTATCCTCGGTTCATGCTTCGGTTCAAACTTGCGTTAAAACAACACATGTCTAACCGAAGCAGGGGCAGGGGCACCCTTCGGCTATAATCACAAACTCACAAGGCATTTATCCAAAGGACAGCAACACGATTCAATAGAGATAAAGCATTCATTAAAGAAAAATGTGATAGAAGCCGAAGCAGTAATCCTATGCAAAAACATTACACCTGATCAGGCTTCGGCCAGCAGTTCGGCGCCTGTCAGCCAAAAAACATTTTACAAACCCCTGGCGCGGCATAGTCCAAATGTTCGGAACCGCCCAGTACAAAGGTTACAAAAAATAAGAAAAAACCCTAAGTGCTAGGAGGGAGGGGAGACTGGGCCGCTTCTTCGGCAATCGTTGCAATGATAGGGTCGACCTGACCCTCGGGGAAAGCACCCGCCTCGGAATCCTGGACCTGCTCCTCCTCCTCCTCCGGCAGGACAAGCTCCTCAGGCGGCACCTCGGGCATGGCACGGAGCTCCGAATCGGCTGGGAGATCGAGTTTGCTAAGAAGAGCTTTATGGCCGAAGCGTACTCCGTCCATAAAACGGTCCCTATGCAGCTCGACCTCGATGTCCCGCACCTGCTTCTTGTACTCCACTCCGGCCGCGTTCCAGCCCTCATCAAAGCCCCTCTCCTTGGCAGCTTCCACTTCGGTTGCCCGAGTGACCCTAAGGGTGTTCGCATCCCCCTCGGCTTTCACAGCTCGGTCCTCGGCAAGGATCCTCTCTCGGTCGCTCCTTTGGAAATCCGAGAGATAGAGCTCGCAGGTCTCCCGAGCAACCTTCAGATCATCCTCCCTTTGCTCAAGGGCTTGTTTCAGCTCGTCAATCTCCCTCTCCTGCGCCTTGTGCCGGTCAAGCATCGTCAGGGCTCGGGCACCGGCCTGTTAATAGGAAACGAGTTAGTAATACAAGTGCAAATTCATTGCCGAAACAAAATTCAAACAAAAACTTACGCTAAGGAGAGCCTGAGCAATCTCCCCGGTGAGGTCCACCGTCGGGCCCTTAACCTTGGCAGCATCCCTGGGAAGGATTGCTGACCGGAGCAGCCCATATGCCGTCCCAATGTTGAGCGCAGCACAATTAGCATGGTGAATGGCGCGCCCGGTGTAGTGCTGAACCTCAGGGGCCCAAGGCATCTCAGCCGGAGGAACCACGGTCTCAACGTGGGTCCCTTCTTCCTCGGCCTCTGCCAGCCGCTCCTCTCCCTCCTCGGGAATGACAATCGGATCCGCTCCCCTCCCCCGGAGACCGTCGCCCTCGTTTGGCCGAGCCCTCTTCTCCGGGGGCCCTTAGGGCGAGTCCGAGGCGGTCCGCGATGTCCCGGCTCCCGGTGAGCCGATCACCACGCCGACGTTCGGATTTCTCGGCCTCCGCCGCCTCAAATCCTGCACCACCCTCCCTCCGGGACCTGACATTTCTCCACTCAGACCGGTCCTCTCTGGCGTCTCTCGGTCAACTTCTTCCCGTATAGTGCCTCGGGGTCCAGATGAACTCCCCTCGGTCACCTGTTCAGTTCCTCTCCCTGGTCCTCTTCCTCCTCTCCCCGCGCCTCTCGCTCTTCCTCCTCCTCGGCCTCCCCCGCGCCCTGCCCTCGGTACGCCCTGCCGCCTCGGCCTCTTCTTCAGGTAGTGGGTGTATGTGGGCTTGTACCCAAGGAGCTCGGGGGCATACCGGTTTGTGATTGGGATAGCGTAAGCGGCGGTAATCCGAGCTCGGGTAGCGTTCTCCCTCAGACGCTGCACGACCCCGTTGGCTGCAAGACAATGACAGAAGGAAAAATGAATCAATATTCATACAGGGTATAAAGCAAAAACATGCGTCTATCTTGACAGGATAAATTACCGACCAGGAGTACCGGTCCCGAATTGAACCGTGGTCGCGGTGTCGGCGCTTTCACCGGGGCCAAACATGAAATTCCCGGTTACCGAGACGTAGATGCTCGACCACTCCTCGGAGTCTGGCAGATGGTCGATTAAAAACTCATCATACCCACTCCGGCATGAGAGGTAGTATCGGTTGTAGTCCCGGTTGACTCCGACAAGGTAAACCCCGAAGAGTTCCTCAAGCCCGAAGGTGAGGTTGTACTGCCTTCTCAGCTCGATGATGCTGGTAATGATTCGGTAGGAGTTTACCGTGAGCTGGGAGGTAGTCAAGGATAGGGTCCGGAGCACCCGACGCACGAATTGGTGGAGGGGAAACCTGAGGCCGCCCTCGGTGATTGCCATCAGGGGAACGATCAGCTCCCCCGGCCGATGCGGCAGATCCGTTGGGTCAGCGTCTGGAATTAACCGAATCTGAACGTCGGGAGGGACGCTGAAAACCCTCTTGAACTCGGCAAACTTGGTCGGAGAGCCGTCGAGGTATTGGGGAATGAAAGGGCAAGGTCTCATGGGCCTCTTACGTCCCCGAACCTCCTCAGGAGCATCAGCAAAAGGCCCCGGACCGTGGTCCGACGTGCTTGGCTCCTCCATATACCGAGGGTCGAAAGAAGTAATCTCTCTAGGACTGTTGGAAGGGTCTGCTGGCTCGACTCGATCGATTGGAGTTCGGTAGAATCTTCGGTACCAGACCGCTTGAAAGACGTCCTCGAGTGACTCAGAAGGAGAAGACGACGAACTACCAGAGCTGTCCGAGGAGAGTTCAACAACCATCCGCCCCAACCTACCAAAGCAAAGAATTTGCAAAAGCCTATTAGCCATATGCCTAAGGAAAAATAAAAGAGACCTAACTCTCGGGACGTGATGGTCGATTCTCCTAGGAACTCCTGGTCCTCGGTCCTTATCTACGGGTCCCTCCTCGGTGAAGGCCCATGAGTGGTCCACAACTAGTCCTATGATCACAGGTTGAAGTTGGGCCTCGGGATGAGTTTATGCCTCGGGTTGAATTTTTGCCTCGGTGAATGAAGAACAGTGGCAGGAGAACGCCATCGCCGCCACAAACCAGACGGTGGCGGGCGGCGTCTCCGCCTCAGTGCGCGTCAAAAACGATGAAAAAGTATGAAAAAATGATCAATAAGTAAAGATAAGCATTTGAGGATCAACATACCTGAGTTTGATGTGAAGATCTGCCCTCAAACGGCTCGAAATCACGATCAAAGTATGGGATGCTCTGGCGGCAGCAGTTCGACGGCGTCAAGAGGAGAAGTGTCTTCTCTCTCCTCCGTCGCTCGTTTTTATAATGAAAGATTGGAGGGGTCGCGCGGGAAACGAAGCGTCGCTCACTAAGCCGTTGGACATTTGACACGTGTCCTCATCGGACGGATGGAAAAGAAGAGTCAGTACCGACGTCAGGGCGCCGATCAACCGAGCCATTCGTGATTCAACACGTGTCCTTGAAGGGACGGTTCGTACCAATCGTCTGACGTATCACGTGGCGCGACAGCTCATGACGCCATCCTCTTCGGCAACGCATGACGCGTGGCTTCTAGAGCTGGGATTAGTCCTCATGCTGCTACCGAAGCCTCTATACGCTTCGGTAAAATACTCTTCAAAGGCCCCGGTACCCCGGTTCTCAAGGAGGTTCAACTCCCCAGAGCTGAGGATGACGCACCGGAAAGTTGAGGGGCTATTGTGGGGGCCTCGGTTCCCGGTTCGGTAACCCGACCATAATGCTCGAACCGAAGTACAGGCAGGGTCCGGACCGCGCCAGGGACTGAGGTCCCTCAGGTTAACTCTTCGGTATACTGCTCGGGAGATCTCCAGTCGTCACTCCGGAGCGA
>JAOTQK010000021.1:129576-140725 GCA_025642025.1 Rhododendron ferrugineum
TGAACTCTTTCAGATAACCTCGAGAAACTAAGTCATCGAGGTGCTGCTTGAACATCTCACAATCCTCCGTCATGTGACCCCAATCTTTGTGATAACTGTAATGCTGACTCGTGGCTCTCTTTGCATCTTTATCCCCTTCTAGCCTTGGGGGCCATTTGAAATATGGCCGGTTCTTTATTCGATAGAGGATCCAGTAGATCGGTTCTTTCCAAACCGTGGTTACTGAAAAGAAGGACTTGGGATTTGGAGCATGCTTCTCCTTATATGGCTCTTTCTTAGCCTGCCCATAATCCTTCCTCTCTCTATACTTTTTGGGCTCTGGTTTATCTGCTTTCTTCGCAGGACCCTTGGCTTGCTCGGCTACCACCTTGTCATCTTCTCGCAGTATGTCATCCTCGTTCCTGGCATGCTGCTTTATCCTCCATTAGCTTTGCCAGTGTGCCTACTGGACTCATGCTTAGGGACTTACGTAGTTCCCCCCGAACAGACAACCCAATTTTAAACGTAGCTATTGCATATTCCTCACTGCAACTTTCAATCTCGTTGAAAGTCTCCCAGTACTTCTTAGCATAATCCCTGATCGGCTCGTTCTCCCCCTATTTCATAACGGAGAGGCTCTCAAATATTTTCGGTGCTTTTCTGCTCGTTAGGAATCGAGCACTGAATTCCTCGGCCAGTTGCCCCCATTCACGTATGGAGCGCGGGCCTAGCTTGTGGAACCTGGATCGAGCCACCTTTCCCAGGCTTGATGGGAATATTTTGCACATGATTGCATCATCCCCGATGTGCATAAACATTGCCTGCTGGTAATGTTGTGTGTGCGCTACGGGATCCGTATTTGTTTCATACAGGATGAATGCCCCGTGTTTCACCCTGCTCGGCAGCCTTGCCTCTTGCAACCTCCTTGCAAAGGGGGAGGATGCTATGTTGCTAAGGGCTTTCCGTGTTGCCTCTCGTGCAGACATGGTCCCCTCTTCTTGTTCCCTCGTTCTTTTGGGAGCACTCTTCTCCCAATCGGAATCAGGTCTCTCGTACCTATCCATATGATGTTTTCTGGTTCCTCCTGGCTTGGGGGAGGAACTTCGGCTTCTACTCCTTCTTTTGCGTGTAGAAGCTCTCTTTCTTCTTGGAGTGGGGCTCCTGCTCCTATCCTTTCTTCTTTGTGAAGGAGCCCTTTTGTGCATCACCAGAGCCAGCCTATTCCCCTTGGAGTTCCTTTGAGAAAGCCCAGAATCTTTCAGATGTTCTCGTATCCGTTGCAACTCTTGAATCTCGTACTCTCGTTTCTTGATTAAATAAGGGTACTCCTCGATTTCCTGTCTTTTTTTGTCCAGGATATCCTCGTCGTGTGCACACTTTTCGAGTGTGCAACCGACTCTCTCCCACGATGGGGCTTACTCCTTCTCGTGGATTCCGTGACTGTCCTACCCTCCCTGTTCTTGGAGTCACCATGGATAGTCAAGGGGCGGCCCTTGCTCGTGGTCTTCTTGGTATGCCCGCCATCAGGTTTCCTCGGTGGATCTGGTGGGGATTTATCTCCTCCCCCACCCAGCTAATTTTTCGGATCAAGCGGTGTATGTGGATCTTCTTCCATCATGGTCGTTTTTCAAAAGGGAACTCTTTAGTTCCCCACAGACGGCGCCAATTGTAAGTGGAGAAAAACGAAAGGAGATTTGAATAGCACAAGTTTGTAACGGCTTCTCGTGCTTCCTCCCCGGAACCCTAGCTGCAAAACAGACAGGGGTGAGTGCACCTTTCCGGGGTGAGCGCACCTGTCAGGGGAACGAATTGGTACATCCATATCGCCGACCACCGTCTTGCACGGCGACTGTCCCTATCGTATTTATACCATGGTCCCCCATACCACGCGTTCGGGCCCTATTTGTACATGTTCGGGAATACCTGCCTACACGCGGCAATAACTTCTTTTTCTTGTAACTTGAAGTGGATTTGATTCTAACTCATGAGTCGAGCTAAAAATTTATCAACCGTCACACTTGAGTTTCACTTTAGGCAGAATGATTTGCAAGCCCAATTTATTTTGTAGACTCACAAGAAACTTATGTTGATGAGTCAACTCAGAGAAATTTGCTTTTCTCAATCAATAAGTCAGGACGACCTAGCCAAGCCAAATTCCAAAGAACATAGTAAGAGCCTTTGGCAAATTTTAAACACTTGAATTTTTCGGAAGCCTACAAAATTAATGGGCCCACCATGATAACCTTTCACCGCTTCTCTCCCTTTGCTTGGAGAAAAAATCAATTTGAGATTAATCTGATTTAGGATAGGAATCTGCCTTCCTTCTCCTATTGGAAGTTGTCTTCGTGGTCTATAAATTAAGAGCAGTAGAAACACAATTCTCACAACTTGAGTGATTGGTTCGGCGACCCAAAAGAAACCAATCTGGTAAACTTCCTCTTTGTCTCTTAGCTTCTTGTTTTTTCTGTCTCTTTCATGCTTCAATACTGTACCAAGCACAAGTCATGTAGTAGTACTATTTTCTACTTGACAGAATACCCTAACAAAGCAACGTGGCTCCTCCTTTGGATTTTTTCCTCTTTCTATTTACGGCTTTACGCACTAGTGGCCATGTAACACGCCTTCGCACAATTTTTCTTTATGCAAAATTTATTTTGCTCTCTGACTTCAAGACTTTGTAGGTCTATGAACCTTTTTTTCATCTTGACATGCCCCTGTTTCTGTGAACTTTGACCGCACATAGTAGGAGCTAAGGAATGAAACTCATTAACAAACGAATTTTGTTCCTCTTGCAGAACAATCAGAGACTTTGTGAAAATCAATCTGATTTTTTTTCAAAATTCCTTTTGCTTCGAAACTTTCCGCACCAAACTGTTGTTTTGGGAAAACAAATAATATCCATGTGAGAGTACACATCCATGTAATAGCAACACAACTTTTTCCTTTGAGTTTCTGATCATGTGAAGTCAAAACACTCTGGGAGCTTGTGTAGCCAATAATTTTCCGTGCACACACATGCGAAAATCTTCCGAGTGGCACCCAAAATTCCCTTTTGCTTTATGTGTCTTTATTCTACATGCTATGCTTTGAAATCTCAGACTTTGACTTCAAGAATTACTGTTACATTGGCCACGTTGCTTCATGCATGCTGTTTTTAACCCTTTACAATTTTATAGATTTGGTCATCGAATGACGGCCTTGTAAAAACAAAACAGGCACTTTCCCCCTTCTTGTTTTCTGAAAGCAAAACACTTACTTCCCTTTTTCCGTCTCGCAGGCAGCAGCTATCAAGCTTTTGAATCTCAGCACTGATTGTTGGAGAGAGTTTGGTTTCAGCTAGCTTTCTGAGCTGTTTTTAAATAGTCACGCTTTTTTCACAGTCATGCCTTGAAACCCTTTTCGGGTCCTGATTACTGCTTCTCTTTCTCTCCCTTTTTTTTTGGTTTTTGCAGACTTGGATCTCCATAGCTGCTTCTTCGAACTTTATGCTCCATAGCCGTCTCTTCGAGCTTTTAGCTCCATAGCCACTGCCTCTTCAAGCTCTGCGACTACTTCTTCGAGCTTTAAGGCTCCGTCGCCGTTGTTCTTCGCAAATTCCTTGTGTTAGGACTATGCCAAAGAAGAGCTCATCAAAGGTCACCGCAATATTGAAACTAGCCTATACCATGGTAAGAAGGTCCTTAAAGCCAGCCACGACACCGAAGTCAATGGTTTGCTCGGAAGGTGCTGCCATGCTAGGATGGTTCTTGAAGCTTTCCACAATGTTGAAGCCAACCGATGCCATGCTAGGAGGTTCTTGAAACCTGCCACGATGTTGAAGCCATTGCCTGAGTTGTGCCATGAAGCTGATGCCACTCTTTTCTTTTGATCGGCGTGTTAAAGCTAATGTTGCTAGGAAGGTTCTGCCATGAAGTTGAAGTGACCACAACAAAAGCAAAACAAGAGAAAGGGAGCAGCTCTACCTTCTACTATCATCCTTTGAGTTTGAAGGATTCATGCCGAAAGTATATCACAGCAAGCGAGCTACTCTACCTTTTGCAATCATCCATGAGGCTGAATCATGAAACAGCAAGCCAAGGCGAGGAAGTGGCTCTACTTTTACTATCATCCTTGGAGTTTGATGGTTTCATGCAAAAGCAGGCTGAGGCATGCGAGCTACTCTACCTTTTGCAACCATCCATGAGGATGGAGGGATCACAATAGGAGCACACCAAGGCAATGAAGCAACTCTATCTTCGATCATCACCCATGGAGTCAGATACGCTTTGAGCATAGAAGATGTGTGAGAGAGCATATGGAGTCTCGATTTGAACTATGAGACTAACGATATACCAGTTCTTTTGAGAAGTCAAATGAACAATCCGTCCACACAATCTACCATATGTTGCCTACTTTCTTTGATTTGGTTTGATGAATAAAATTTAATATTTAGTCTACTTACCCCATGAAGAATAAAGTAAACACAATTTTTTTGTTATGATTGTACTTGAAATTTCAAGCTGCCTACGTATCTCAAATGGGATCAAGCCAAACGTAGTTCAAAAGGGAATTTTTTATTTTGGATGACTGAGCTCGAAATTCAAGCTGCCTACATACTCAAAATGGGATCAAGTGAAAACGTAGTTCAAAAAGAATTTTTTTTTATTTTGATGACTAAGCTCGAAATTCAAGCTGCCTACGTACTCAAAATGGGATCAAGTCAAAACGTAGTTCAATTTTTTTTTTTTGTTTGCCAATCACAGTTTAAACTCATGTGGGCCAGGAGTAACAAGCAGTTTAGACTCATGCGTCATGGAGTGAGCTTGCTCTTCAAGGGTAGTAGCGCTTCAAGAATTTGCCGTTTATGGGGCCAACTCTTAAGCCATCTTCAGCGACCAATTTATAGGTGCCACTTGGGTAAACTTCTTGCACCACATATGGTCCACCCCACTTGGAAATGAATTTGCCACCAATTTTATGGGTGGTATTAAAAGGCCTTCTCACAGCAAGAACCAAGTCCCCTTTCTGAAAAGAACGAAGACAAACCTTCTTGTTGAATGACTTCGACATGCGAGCTTGATAACACTCAAGACGTTGTTGTGCCTCAAGCCTCTTTTCGTCGAGCGCTTCTAATTCTTCCAGCCGCAAGCAAGCATTGTCTTCATGAGTGAGGCCTTCTTGAATGGCAACCCTTAAAGATGGAATTTGACGTTCGAGCAGCAAAACAGCTTCCACGCCGTACACTAGTGAATATGGAGTGGCTTGTGTAGATGTTCGATACGTGGTTCGATACGCCCAAAGAGCTTCTTCCATTCTCTCAGGCCAATCCCTCTTTGCCTTAGCAACCACCTTCTTCAATATGTTCCCAAGAGTCTTGTTGAATGCTTCCACAAGACCATTTGCATGTGGGTTGTACATAGTAGAAGTGTGCTGCTTGAAGCCAAATTTCTGACAAAGTTTGGTCATTGCACTGTTGTAGAAGGACTTTCCATTGTCTGTGATGATGTAGCGCGGTACACCATATCTAAAGGTGAGGTTGGTACAGATAAAGTTGACAACATTTTCCTTCTTCACTTCTTTCAATGGAATGGCCTCCGCCCATTTGGATAAGTAGTCGGTCGCTGCCAAGATGTACAAATGGCCGCCAGAAGACTTCGGCAAAGGCCCTACGACATCTAGCCCCCATGCATCAAAAGGCCATGAAGCGACAGTTGGATGGAGCAGTTCTGGGGGTTGATGTATGAAGTTGGCGTGGATTTGGCAAGCATGACATCTCTTGGCGTACTCCATGCAATCCTTGACCATTGTCAACCAGTAGTAGCCCATTCTTTTGATTCGAAAATGAAACTTGGGGCCAGATTGATGAGCGCCGCATATTCCAGAGTGGGCTTCTTCTAGAGCTTGCTTTGCTTCACTTTCTCCAAGGCACCGAAGAAATAACCCTTCAAAAGATCGGCGGTAAAGCGTATCCTTGTAGTAAATGAATCGAGGGGCGCGACGCTTCACATCGGTTCTTTTATGTGGATCATCAGGCAATTTTCCATGTTGTAGATAATCAATGAGTGGTTGGCGCCAATCCTCAGTTTCAATTTCCAAAACTGAGACGACGTTCACTTCCCTTTCAGCATTGTCTTCACTTTCAAAGATCGGTGGTATGACCTAACTTCGGCATATCGACACGTGTGTCTCTTGGTCAGGCAAAGCAAGCTTTGCAAGTGCGTCTGCCTGCTTATTTTCTCCTCGCGGAACATGCTCTAGGGTGACATCACCAAGCCATGCAATCAAGCAACACGCATAGTTATTGAAAGGCATAAGTTCAAGCTTCCTCACTTCGTAGATGTCGAGAAGCTGGTTGATGATCAACATTGAATCTCCATATACCTTGGGTTGTAAGTGCTTTGCTTCAACTGCCATTCTAACCCAAGAATGAGAGCTTGTTACTCAGCCTCGTTATTTGAACAATTTTGTGTGAGAGTGAAAGCATATGGCAAGACATCTCCTTCTGGGGAAATAAATACCACACCAACGCCTGCTCCACTTCGATGAGACGCACCATCAAAGTACATTGTCCAAGGGGGATGAACTTCTACTACCATAACATCCTCATCTGGTAATTCTTCGGACAATTCTCATTCGGCTAGTATAGGATGGTCTGCCAAAAAGTCGGCCAGAGCTTGCCCTTTAACAACTTTTTGTGGACATAGATGATCTCATATTGTTTGGAAAATGAGTGACCACCTTACCAATCGATCAGATAGGATTGGCTTTGACATGACATATTTGATTGGATTAGCCTTGGAGATGAGATGTACTGTATGAGCTAGAAAATAGTGCTACATCTTTTGGATTGCGAAGACGAGGGCGAGGCACATTTTCTCAATCACAGAATAATTCAACTCATGCGGTAACATCATTCTGCTCAAGTAATATAGGGCACTTTCTTTCCCTTTATCACATTCTCTTGAGCTAGAAGTGCTCCAACCGAATGCTCTTGCGCAACAATGTACAAGATTAGTGGTCGTCCAGGTATAGGGGCAGTGAGAACTGGAGGGCTTGTTAGATAGGATTTGATGCTTTTGAAAGCATTGTTGCATGCTTCATCCCATTCAACGGAGTCCCTTTCTTCATGAGATGGCTGAATGGTTGACATCGACCAGCCAAATTTGATATGAAACGGCGGAGGTAAGCCAATCGTCCTTGAAGACTCTTCAGCTCATGAATATTCCGAGGTTCGGGCATTTTCTGGATAGCGTCGATTTTAGCTTGTTCAATATCTGTGCCGCGGTGACGCACAATGAACCCAAGAAATTTTCCAAACGTAACCCCAAAAGCGCACTTCAAGGGATTCATCCTAAGTTGGTACCTTCGTAGCAGTTCAAATACTTGCCTCAGATCATGAAGATGGTTGGCTCGTTTCTTTGTATTTACGACTAAGTCATCGACATAACACTCCACATATTTGTGGAGCACATCGTCGAAGATCTTTTGCATCGCTCTTTGGTATGTGGCACCCGCATTCTTCAAGCCGAATGGCATAACTTTGTAACAATAGATGCATTTATGTGTGCAAAAAGCTATGAACTCTTCATCTCGCGGAGCCATGCGGATTTGATTGTAACCAGACGAACCATCAATGAATGACAAAACCTCATGTCCCGTACTGGCATCTACCATGAGCTCAGGTATGGGGAGCAGAAAGTCATCTTTCGGACAAGTGTTGTTCAAATCGCGAAAGTCAACATAAACTCGGATTTGCCCATTTTTCTTCTTTACTGGGACGATGCTTGAAATCCAAGTGGGGTATTTGACTTCTCGAATGAAACCAGCTTCGATAAGTTTATTGACCTTCGCTTCAATTTTGGGAACCAAGTCTGGTCGAAAGCATCTTTGAGACTGCTTGACAGGTCGGACGCCGTGCTTCACTACGAGATGGTGAACAACAACTCTTAGGTCTAACCCTGGCATTTCCGTGTAATTCCAAGTGAAGACGTCTTTATACTCACGGAGAAGTTCAATGTAAGCAACTTCTTCTTCAGGAGTGAGCGAGGCACTTATGTAGGTTGGTCGTGGGTCATCTTCAATCTCTAGGTTGATCTCTTTTAAATCGTCAACAGTGGACTTCACGTCTTCTTGCAACTCTTGTGGAGCATCTTCAGCATCCTCCTCCGCTTGGACTTCATTACACGAAGCTATGATATGGAATGAAGAAATGAAACATCCTTCATTAAGGCTATCTTTCAAACCCCTAGAAGGCACCTTGGTTAACACCACAATTTGTCGCTTTACTTTGAGTGATTCATCGTCAACTGCCACGATAAGAGTAGTACAGCACTCCATGCAAGTGGGTAATTTACTCTTTAATTTCTTATTGTCTTCCGACAAGAGAGCAATCCTCCGTTTTGAAGCCTTCTCGATAGTAGTGTTTAAGACACCTAATCGGCTATGCGTAGACTTTCGAAGAGCATTTGATGAAGACGCCTCCTTTGGCAGACTCAATCTGCTATGGACAAACTCGCACAAGCTAGTGGGTGTAGGTCTTTCACTTGGCAGCCCTAATCGGCTTTGAATAGATTTTTTCGTGCGAGACGATGAGACTACTTCACTTCGGGGCGCCAATCTGACGAAGATTGACACTTGAGATTTCGGAGCACTCAAGCGGTCGAAGACAGATGTCTTAGATGAAACTGATGAGGTTCCTTCTTCTACCGTGATGTAATTGTTGGTGGATTTCTTTATGAAGATGCGAGCAGGAGCAGGTGCGGTATATCCAAGGCCTGCTTGAGACTCTTTGACAGCATATCCCTTTTGCTTGAGCATCTTTTGAGTTGAGTTCAAGCCATGTATCTTTTCGCCAATCACCTCAGGCAGGAGTTTCCCTAGAGAAGTTGAATCTCTAGGATTGTGTCCAGCCTTTGCGAGAAGCTTGTAGACATTTGGATCAAAGTCGTTTGTCCATTGTGAAGGCAAGTAGTCATTTTCCACTACGGGGCTGTGAATGACTCGAACAAATCCTTTTAGGGGTGGAGCAACCTTTGCTTCGTTGAGGTTAGCGACTGGGAGCGTCAATCCATCCAAGGTTGACTCTTCACCTTTCTTCACTTTTGGCACAAAATGAAGTACGGGTGCTCCTTTCTTCTTTGATGCCTCCTCTACATGACGACTGACACCTTGATCAGTTTTTTCCTTCTCCTTAGTTAGAATATTGGTCTTACTAAGAGATAGGTCATTAGCTTTGGACTGTTTGTAGCTTGATGAAGAAGCAGTTGGCTCTAACTCCGTTAACACCACATTTGCTAAATAGAATTTTGCATCAGCAAAATGGGACTCGGCTTCGCTAAAGGGTTTGTCATCAGCTACCACTTTCTTTATCACGCTATCTTTGCAGTACTTGAAGCATTGATGGAGGGTTGATGGGACAACGCCATTCTCGTGGAGCCACAGCCGCCCTAAAAGCACGTTGTAAGAAGTTTTGGCGTCAATGACATGAAGTGATGCACTTGAAATCATATCATGGATGAGCAAGTCCAGATGAATCACGCCAATAGCTCTTTGCCCCTCTTGATTGAATCATTGGATCATGAGACGACTAGGTGCTAGTTAGTCTATAGGGATGCCAAGTTCCTTCATGATATGAAGCGGCAAGATGTTAACCGCAGATCCACCATCCAGGAGCATCCTATTGACCCTCTTTTGGCACATGTATCCGGTGACAAAGAGTGGGCGATTACGTGCTATGTCACCAAGCAACAAATCCTCGTCAAAGAGTGTAATGCTTCCAATGCAAGCAAGACAATGACTGGCACAACTTGTAAAGTCAACCTTGATTGGAGTATGTTTAGGTGACTCAAGCTCTGGATCCTCAATTTCTTCGACACTCACAGTGCTGCATGAAGCCTCAAAAAGACCGGAGTTGCGAATTTTCTCAGGAAGGAAATCCCCTAGGGTAAAAGGAGCATGCAATTTTCGAACGGGCGTGTCTTCTTGCCGATTTGAGGATATTCTCTTCGATTTCTTCTTTCTTTGTTGCCTTCTCGCACGCATCCTTTTGGGACTAGGCTTTGGTATTGCAGCTTGGGGATGCTTCACACTTGACGCGTGCTTCTTCTTTTTACGAGTAACAAGGGTCCATCCTTCATCATCCACGTCCTCAACTTTTGTGTTGGTAGAGATGTTGCCCCCAGACCGTTGACTAGAAGGTCATCGTACTACTTCAATTGGATTAAATGACCCAAATTGAATCTTCACCCTTGGTGACGCTTCAGGCTGAAGATTGTCATTTTGTAGAGTAACTACAGTCTGATTTGTAACTACAGTTTCATTTTCTTCCTCCAAGACAATCTTCCCTTGGCTAGCGAGCTCTACTATCCTCTCGTTAAAGATGAAGCATCGTTGAGTGGGGTGGCTAACCAAGCAGTGGTACTTGCAGTAATTTGGATCATTCACCTTGTTAGCCTCCTCAGGTCGTTTCATCTCCGGGAGCTCAATGAGTTTTAGATCCAGCAATTGATCAAACATTGAAGGGAGCTCTGAATCTGTAATGGATACACCTTTTCTTGCATCTCTGTCAACGTGAGCCTCCTTTTCTCTTTCACCTGTGGAGGAGTAAACTTCTCTACTTGTTTTGTCTTAGGTTTAGTAGAGATTTTGAAGGGTGCAACATTCACTGTCATGGAATCCTTCTTTTCTCCTTTGGTTATGGGTTTGCCCCCTTTGTGAACGTCTTGCTTATTTCCTATGGTGCAAGAATCTTGCGTTTTGCGAGAGTCTTGTACTAGTAGGCCTTGCCTTCCATTTGCTGCAATGGTGAGTTCCATGTCATGAGCTCAAGAAGCCAACTCTTCGAAGGTTTTAGGCAGAATTCCTTGAAGAATGTATTGTAGATCCCATTGCATGCCTTTGATGCACATCTCGATTCCGAAAGTTTCAGACAGTCTATCCTTGCAGTTTAGACTCACGTGCCGTCATCTATTGATGTAATCAATGACAGGTTTATCCTTCCATTGGCGAGCATTCGTAAGCTCGAACATACTAACAATACGACGAGTGCTGTAAAAACGGTTAAGAAATTCTTGTTCCAGCTGCTCCCAACTTTCAATTGTGCCAGGCTCAAGGTCGCAATATCAGTCAAAAGCGTTGCCTTTGAGCGTTCGAACAAATTGCTTGACGAGAAGATCATCATCAGTTCCAGCAT
>JAOTQK010000021.1:190559-271334 GCA_025642025.1 Rhododendron ferrugineum
CATATACCTACTTGCATCACCATCATCTGGTAATGCAAATGGCAGCAAGAAAAAGCGCTAATCATTTGAGAAGGCAATAACTGCGTGTCTGTTTTGCAACCTATGTACTCCAAAACTGTATTTCCCTACTTTTGTTTATGCATCACATTGTAAATATAAACCTACATGTGATGCTTCCTGTGCCTGGAAATGACCAAAGTTCTACTGTTATGTAAACACTAATAGTTTGTCTTCTCTACTATTCTGCACATACAGCCACTAATCTTTTCCGAACTTCATGTATAGAGTGCTAGCGTATCTCCTCCCTTTTTATTTTTACTATGCTTGTCAACTCCATACCAAAGCTAGAAATGCAAATCTAACCCATGTTATCTGTAAATGTCTAACAGCAAAAAAAAAATGTGTACAAATGTGTTCACTGCAAATATCACTAGCCTACCAAAAAATATATATGATAATTATACAATTCAATGGGCACAAAATCAAACAAAATAAAACAAACAAAAAAACAAAACAAAACATCACCTGCAACGGGCAAAAAACACCCTCTACAATGGGCATGATTCTCGTGCCCTGCACGAGACTGGACCTAGTTTGCATATAAAGCTGAGGGGGCAGCTCGTATAGGATTATGACAAGAGGTCATAGTCGTACGTGACTTTATTTATACTAGAGGCTGGGCACACGTGATGCGTGTGTAAGTCGAATTTTCACAACATTTTTATAAAAATACTTCTCACTTATTGTTTGATCAAATTTTCACAAATGTTGTGAAAATCTGACCGCATCGCGTGTACTCAAGCTTCTAATCTCTTATATTTTTCAATTCAAAATTTCACCATTTTGCCCGACACTTCATACCAAACTTCATTAACTCAGTTCCAAACCAAACACCCTCTCGAGTTGACTCACTTTTACTCCCATCATCGATCCCATTTTCACCTCCCACCGTTGACACCGCCGAGCACCATCACCATTGACGCCGGCGACCACTCTGTGCAACTCCCATCTCTCTGAGTCTCTCTGCAAAATCGAATCCGATTGTTGCACTTGTCCAACAAAATTGAATGAAACTTGAAGAGGTAAAAAACTCAAAGTTAGACGGCTTGATCCGAAACGTGTGAAATCACTAATCTTCCCCATTTTCTGTATTCTAATACAAAACAGTTTGCTATAAAACATACTCTGTTCTGAAATTAGGGTTACTCTAAAGTTAGGGCTTTGAAGAAAATTGGGACGGAAGTTTCTCATGTTGATGAAGGAAAAGTTTCATGTCAGGTGGAGGCAACGATGCAAGGATGTCAGGTGGAGGCAAGTTTGGGAAACAAATTGGTGGTGGTCGACGGTGGCAGGTGTAAGAGGAAAAGTCAGGAGGGTAATCAGTAGTGTAGGTTTGAGTTAAAGTTGGGTTAAATTTCCCGGTATCTTTTTGCTGATATTTTGGATTGAAAAATAGAAGAGGTGGGGCCATTGATGCACCATGTCAATTGCCATAGCACTCTAGCATTCAAAACTGTTGGAAAGTAACAAAAGAAAAACAAAAACAGTGATGCAGAACCATACTACTTTTGAGAGGGGGAGAGAAAGTACCTTAATTGGAACAGCCGAAAGAGTGCTGGAATGAATGGAACAAAGTGGGTATAGCACAAAAACCCACTTCAGATTTGGCATGCAATGGAGCAAGAAATTTCTCTCTGTAGCAGATTACAATGGAGCAGTTCATGGAAAAAGGGGTGGTAACTGTTTTTGGTAGTTTTTTTGTGTGTTAAAATGTCTAATATATCCCAAAAATTAACTATTTTGTTTTGTGTTTTTTTTCCTTTAGATGGCATTTTAGGAAGAAAAAAAAAACATGACAGGGAAGACACCAAAATGATGTTCTTCCTTTATATATTAGAATAGATGTTCTCCCTTTATATATTAGAATAGATAGAAAAAAGAGTTAAACAAGTGGTCAACATTCCACCTATTAGAATACAAACTACATATTCGCCTTTCGTTCTATTTCGGGAGCAGTCGACTGGTAGCTATCGCTTGCAGTCGTAGTTGGAGATAAACAAGTGGTCAACATTTAGCCCTCACCATCGAACTCCAAGGCCAACAGGCAAGCAAGAAAGATGCAGTGCAGCCTAATGTGTGTCTTCCTGAAAATATGGCGGGTTTGTACGTGAGTAGGGAAAAAAGGGGGTGCGGTGTAGACATCCCAATTTGAATCAGTAGATATTTTGGATCCCACCTTGAGATAATCCCAATGAGGTAATGGATGCAATTGTTATGATTGACTCTATGAAAGCCCGAGGGATTTAAAAGTTTTGGTTGCCCACTAGAACAGAGAGAGAAAATGGTTATAAGTTATTTTTATAAATAGTTTAAAAAAAGGGTTAAAGTAATTTTTAATAAATAGTGAAAAAATTACTTTATTGCATATTTATCTACTACTAAAAAAAGATAGAATTAAAAGTAATTTTTGAACGTAGAAAGTAAAAAAAAAATGGAAGCTTAACGCTTTTCATTAGTTCTATCCGCTATAATTGACGGAATTCGACGACGGGAGCCCGCTCCCGTCTGTTAACGAAATTGTAAGTTCAACTATATTTTTATCATTAGTTCAAGTTCGAGTGTTTTTTTACAAATTAACTGAAAGTTCAGGGTTTTTTGAGATTTCCCAATCAAATTAACTGATAGTGTGACTTGAACTTTAACCCAGGTCTGTCTCCTTTCTTGGGGTTATATTTACGGCCACGGGTTGAAGTACTTGGATGAAAAGGACGACGGAGGAGGAGAAGGATGGCTCCGGAGGAAGGAGAGAGAGATGAAATGGATTCTCTATTCGAAGGGATGGTTCTGATTGACCCTTCCCTGAGGGTCGATGGTGACGATGGTGGTGGTGGTGGTGATGATGGCGATGATAAGCTGCAGGAACAACAGCAGCCCGTCTCCCTCTCCCCCCGCACTTGTCGTAATACTTCTTCATCACCTGCATCTCATCCCCTTGACGAAAACCTATTCACTGATCTCACTCTCGTCAATCCTGACTCCCAAGACCCATTAATCCTTCAACTTCCACCACATTCTGAGACTTGTGATACTAGTACTTCTACGACGACGACGACGAGTAATAGGGAGGAGGTTCCTCCCTCATTACTGTCTCGACAGATTTCCACCAGAAAGAAGAAGAGAGCTGGTTTGAAGATCGGTTACGGCAGAGACGCGCTTTTCCCCGATGTTCAGCATATAGATGGTCGATCTTCGGAGTTTGATCCACCACAACCACCTCCTCCTCTTCCGTCGTCATCTTTGACTGACGAATCCGAATCGGGCAGATCTGCCCCGCAGCAGCGACGACAAGAACACCAACAAGAAGAACTGGAACTAGAAGAAGCCTCTCTTTCTTTGACTGCGACGACCAAAATGGAGAGCGATTATTCAGAAAACACTGGTGCTAGCGAAGAAGCGGATCCTTCCCGTTATAACGCAGCTAATGGTGCCTCGAGAGATGAGGATGATAGTGCAGTTTCAGATGCACAACCTACGGCTACGGGTTTATCCAAGGATCAAGTGAAAACCAGCGCTCCAAATGCAATTGAGTTGAGGTATGAGCAAATTAGGGCTCAGATCTCTCAGAAGCTCAGGCATGTTAGGGAGCTAGTCGCTTCTGTCTCTGCTGCACGGAAGGATTCCAGGAGGAGGAGGAGAATAGCTGCCGAGACTCTAAATATTGCATCCACGAGGTACAGAGAACTTGAGAAGGAGCTGGAGGAAGCGTGCGAGGCTGAAGATTTCGAAACCGCGGAGAGGGTTAGTGAGAGCCTTGCTTCTGCAGAGAAGGATAAGGAACGCTTGGCCGTTGACCTCCGGCATGCCGAAGAGGATTGTGATGCTGTTGATTCTAGGATGCATGAGGTTCTGGAGTTGCAAATTGATGCTGAAGAGGAATGTTCGTCATTGTTGAAAACCTTCGCCATGGTGGGTTCTATATCCCTTATTGTTAGCAGACTACTAGGCTTTATTCCACTCAATTTACCTATCTACATGCACAAATCGCTTTCTTTTTTCTTTTCATTTTTTTCATTTTTAGGCTTTTCCATAAGAGCTAGAACAAAATGATAATCACAAAGTGGAAGGACTCTCAATACAAAAGTGTTATGTTAAAAATGTCAAACAAGATGACTCTTTGGAATCAATTTCTATCTTTTGTTTCGAATTTGAAGCCATAAAACTAAGGAGTTTATCGTTCATTTCACTGTTCAACAACTTACTAGCAAAATCCAATGAAAAGAAGAAACAAGTTCTGCAATAAGTTATTCAATGACATTGCTGAACATGAATTCAAAATAATTGCCAAGTATAGGTTTAGTACTGACAATAGGTTTAGTATTTAGGTGTATGTTGGTAATTTCAAATTACTGCTGGACAATGTGATCTTAGTTTCGAAGTTTGAGTCCTAGTCTCAGTAGGAGTAGTAGAGTCTTTAGCGCATGATTATGTTTGCAATCTTCTTGATTGCAAAAAGACTACTTGTGAGAATTGAGACCCTTGTTAGGGCCTTTTTGTTTGACCAGTTATGAGCATCAGATTGGACCATTGTTTTGTTGTTTTACTTTCATGGACCAACTTAATTTGTAAATAAGCATGCAAGAAACGGTTTGTTATTATGAATCTGAGATAAACTATTGAGGCCTAACTATCAGGCAATTGTGCTGGCGGTCGCCGCGGTTCTAATACCTCAATGAGAAGGATTTTCCCGTTCAAATGCTGAAAATTTGAACACCTCCCTTTTGAGTGCTGAAAATTTGAACACCTCAAACAAGAAGAACTAATTCATAACTTCTTTATTGAAATGGATAAATTACAGTAGAAACTGCAACTTACAAATGAAAAACTTACTATCGATCCTCCACCAAAGGAGGTCGATACATGAAACGCAAAAACTAAGAATGATGACTATATGGCTACTGCTACTTCACTGTGACTATTGATCATAAACCTAACACTGTGGCTACTTCCATGCCTTACCGTTATCAAAACTATATGAAGTTTGTTGCGGAGGACTGTCTTTGTTCATGAAATTGTTTGTTAGAACTTGTTGCCTCATGTTATTCTTCTTTTGGTGTTTCCGAATATAGTGTTGTTGCAAGTGCGAAGTTTCTTTCTTTATTTCTCCAAAAAAATTGTTCCACTATACTTGCAAACGGCCTTGTAAACCCCGTTAATTTCCACCCTATTATAGTGAGCCCGAAAAGGACTCCTTAACTTTTTTTCCACCCTCATCAACACCGGAAACTTGATCTAATACAACTTCATCACTAGCATTTTTACTTGGATGATTATCGGGAGGGGATGATGGTGGTAAGGGGCTACCACTTGGTTGTGATGGTCCAGAACCATCAACCGGATTTGTTGACTGAGCACTCAAACCGACAGGTGATTCAGACATGATTAATCCCAAGAAAACACCGCCAGATTCTTTTGTTCTAATCCAAATAGTTTTACAAATTCCCATTATAAAACAACTTTGTATCCACAATCCAAACTTACTAACATAAAAGCATAATTTGCTCTCAAACACACCCTGAATATTATAATTCGAAAACGTGAAATCTGTGAAAAACAAAATCTACTCAAAATCCTAGAGAACGAATAGGCATGACTTTGACATCAGGAAATACCCACCCTAGAACCCTTCTTTCTAAGAGCCATTGTTAATTTATCACGATCTGTCTGAATTTGCCTAGAAATTTACAGTGTTGAACTGTTCTTCAGATGCAGGCCGATATTTTGATTATTCTAGGAATATAAGAATTTTAATTTATTATTTTGAGTTTAGCATTTTAGTAGGAATGTTTTATTTTAGTCAAGATTTTTTTATAAGTATTTAGTTTTCCTAATTTGATTTGATCTTGCTTTCCTATTTTGTATAGGTTTCTTGGTCAAGGAAAATTAGGATTGATTTTATTTTCCTTTTTAGATTTTAAGAATGCTAGGTTTAGGAATTCTATTAGTATAAATAAAGTTGTAAGCCTTGGGGCTAGGAGAGTTGTTTTATGATTTGATTAATGAAAATTTGAGAAGTTTTCTCAATATTGTGTGTTCGTAGAGGGAGTACCTCTAGTTCATACTTGTTCGTGATTTTCCTTGTTGCGCGTTTATTCCTTTTCAACACGCCTCCCTGCATCATCTTCCAACTCTATTTTTTAATCGGGTGTCTACAACAAGCTTACGGGTGAAATTCCTTCTATAGACTTGATCAATCCCTTCCCAAAATACGCGTGCTTATACCAATATAAATACCCAAAACAGTGCAAACAAAACTCACTCATCAAATCCATCAAAGGACAATACTATTTGCTACACAGATCTCAAATTGGAGAGAGAGAGTGAGAGACTGCTTCAAATCGGCCTTGGAGAGTGTCGATAGCGGACTGCTTCAAATCGATATAGCCTGCAAAACAGAGTCAAGAGATAGAAGGAGACAAATAGAGAGAGAGATAGAAACCTCAAATTGGGATCGGCATCGCCACTCTCTGGAAAGTGGAAACAAGACAAGTGGAGGGACCAAATCACTGAGGAAGATCAAACCCTAAACTGGTATATTATGAAGGGGTGTTTTTGTAATTTAATTGTTTCGGTTCAAATCGGTTCGGGTAAGGGTTCGGTTATCAGCTGAACCACAACCGAACCGAACCCATTCGGTTATCTACCATCCTCCACCATATCCGCAGCCGCAGGGAAAATTTTGGTTATAGTTTGGGGAAAAAAAGCGGTTACGGTTCGGGTACCCATCGGTTCGGTTGGTATTGTCATCCCTACTAACCTTTGTTATTTACTTGGTTTTGACACCTAGCAGAATAGAGTCACTTGTTTTGTTCATATTTACCTTCAAGATTTGATTTTAAGGCTAAAAGCCTAAACATGCTAATAATCGTCATGATTCGCCAAACATCATCTTTTACTCAAAATATCCTCATTGTAGTGTTCGAATATAGTTTCTAGCGCATTAAACATTCTTGTATCTAACCATGTGTTGATTTGTGATTGGGTGCATGGTTATGGAGAAAGCAACTTTATGTCAAGGGGAACAAATATCAGGTGTCACAAAGTGAGGGATACACGTATCCTATAAAATTCTACATCCCTTCATTATTAGTCACATCAAACAAACGGACCCTAAGAGTATTGTTCTCGTGCCACTTATCATTGCACCTGAAAAGTGTCCTCATAGCCCATCAAATCCGTTCACCTACCTATTGGATTTCAATTTAACCATTAAGTCATAAATTGCCCACCGTTTAGACCCTTAAATAGCCTCAAAATCTAGCAGGCTGCCAATTTCAAAATCCAACCCTATTTATCACGGTTCTCACTTATTCATCTCCCAACTCGAGAAACCTTCTTCTCCCCCTTAGAACGTTAACTCTATAAATTCTCCATACCCAAGACCCACCACAGTTGCTATTGAAGGTACCATTCACCCAAGTTTACTGCAGGTTTTGGGGACTAATTATCACAGCTGCTAATTTACAACAAAATCTGAGAATTTGATTTACAAGCAGAATTTTAGCTCATCTTCTCAAAATTTTGGAACTAGTTCAAGATCAGTATCATTCTTCCAAGTATAATTTAGTACAAGCTAAGAGGAGACCATTTTTTTCTTAATAAAACGAAACTATGGAATGCAGTGACAGTGTAGCAGGGACTTTGTTTTTGTTGAAACCATCAAAATGTTAAAAACAATTGGTTTTGTCCATAAGTCGTATTGTCTCGTAATACATGGGACAGTTCTCGTAAATATCTCAAAACAGGAGTTACAAATGTTTTTAGTGACTTGTTCTAAAGATAGGAATCAACTGATCTTTCAGACAAATAAACCAGGGCCATGCTTTGCATAGACTAATAACCCATGCTTTGCACCCACTTATGGTTCAGATCTAATAAACTTGAACCGTGCTTTGCATATAGAAAGTAAGGGAAATTTATCTGGTGAAATATGTACTCACTTCACATAACTGTCAACCAAAACCTTTTATTTGGCGCACTTTCTATTTTGACATCAATTTATTCTCAGGTTGAAGTCCGTTTATTACCATTAGGCCATTCCTCGGGTAGCTTTACACATTTGGGGCTCTTGTTTATTGTTAGTATTTCACACTTCAATTGACTACAATTTGAACTTCCTTAGTATATGTTCTTTCCCCAGGATACTGCAAATGACGCAGACCTAGTCCAAAAAAACGCACAGGTAGCATCTGAAAAAGAGCTGGACAGATGGTTTTCACTTACCGAAGATTTAGAGTTGAAGAAGATGGAACTGGATATTGAAGCACACTTAGTATGTGCTGCGCGATTGGTGTTGAGTGATTCCATTGAACATTCAGTTGAGGATGATAAGAGAGAAAGAGCACTTCTTTGTAAGGGAAAAGAAATGTTGAAGGAGGAATTGGAGAAACTACTTGCTTTAGTGAAAAAGAAGGAAATGGAGATAGCAGAAACTGATTACAAGATTGAAATGGTTGAAAAAAGGATTTCTGATGTGATCTGTAGCTTTCAGGAGGTGCAGTCAAGGGTGGATACGAAGTATGATAACCTGCAATCAGGTCTTTCTCAGATGGAGCAGGATAATGAAGCTTTAGCTAGAAAAAAGAAGGAAATTGATTATTTTCTTTCTCAGGAGAAAGAGAGGGGCATTAGGCTTCATGAACTTGCCCAGATCTCTGCAGACGAAGCAAATATGTACCAGGAAGCTGTTGAGCATCGAAAGAATCTAGTTCTGTTGATTTTGAACTCCAGGGAAGATAAACTGAGGCTTGCCAAGACTGAGGACAAACTTTCGGAAGATGTTCAAATGCTCAGACAAGAGATTTCAGCCGCAAGAGCTTCTCTTCAGGTTAGTTTCTCTTCCCAACCTTGTGATGACCTTCTATCTGTTTCTTCCAACATTTGCATAACGTGATAATATGCTATCACATGCTTCTCTTCGGTCCTTTTCATCTCTCTTCCTTTTGATGTCTCTTCACAACATGAAATGCTTATTTCCTCCACTTAGCAAGTGCTAATGTTTTCTCATTTCTCGTTAAGGTTGATCTTTGTTCATGTCGTTGCATTATCCGGGTCCAATGGTGTTGGATGGACATAAAAGTTAACCGTGGGGACAGTTCTTTATTGATTTTGTGGGATAGGTTATCTTATTGCTCGAATAAGTGGACAATCCCCAATAATCTGGGTTCGAGAGGTTTGCAAGATGTAGATCAGTTACAAGTTAACAAATTTGACACACACACACCAATATTTAGCTTGATTGAGCACTCTGCTACTTGATTGAGTTGATTCATTCAGCTTGTACTCTATGTGCCACATCATCCGCTATCTCCCAATATTTAACTACAATTGAGCAAACATATTTGAAGCACTTGCTTCTTGGTAAGTCTTCATTTTGGAGGGACACTTAGTCAACACTATGACAGAGCATTGTCGCGGAAGAACAACTAGATTTCGTTCTAGTAGAGGAATGGGTTAGATTCTAACAAATGGGCTCTTGAATCCACAAGAAAAAGATAAACACCTTGCGCACAAGAAATATGGAGGAAACTATAAATTTCATTTAATGACAGTATTGAGCATGATTTGCATGTAGGCTTACAACCCTATTTATATGTAGAGAAATCCTATTTTTGGTAGGAACCATACCAGGTAATTTCTTGCTAATCAAAAAATTATGAGGAAATAAATTTAAATAAAATAAAAGACTAATAAAAGTAGCTAAAAGCTAATAAAATCATGCCAAAACAAGTAGCATTAAAGGAAAGAAATTTCCTAAAATAAAATCCTTATTCTTGTACACCAAGAATCCTAATGAAATATTAATATAAATTCAACTTGAATAAGTAATCATAATATTTCTAAAGCTAAAAAAATTCAAAATCTACTTCTAGAATAACAAAAATAATTGTGTAAAATCTTTCCCACACTAGCACTTTGACTACCACTAAACTTACATTCTATGTACTCCATTTACTCCAAATGATCCTAAATCCATTTCACTCCAGTGTTTCTCGCTGAGTTTTAAATTTGACATTAACACCTCTCGGAGTTTCAACTAAGATAATATCATCCACAAACAACATGCAGAATGGGATAGGATCGTACATATGTCTAGTCAATTTATCCATAACTAAGGAAAAAGGTAAGGACTCAAAGGGAACCCTTGGTGTTATACTAATGAAATTTGGAATTCACTTGTTTCCCCTATTAAGGATTTAATAGTAGTGACAACACCTTTGTATCTGTCATTAACCGCATCAATATGCCCTTTTCTTACACTTTCATCTCCAAGACCCACCATATAACTTTTTTAGGCATCTATCATATGCCCTTCTTTTTTTTTTTAACATCATATGCTTTTTCTGAGTCAACGAAAAATGAGTGGAGGTCCATCTTTTTCTCTCTACACTTCTCAACAAATCTCCTTAACAAGTAGGTTGTTTCCATTGTTGATCTACGAGGCATAAAAACAAACCGATTCTCTAATACCGTTGTCATCATTCTTAGGCGATACTCAATGACTCTTTCCCACAGCTTCATCTTGTGGCTAATCGATTAAATACGCTATAATTATTGCAACTTTACTTATCCGCTATTTTAACCATCTGCCACTTTTTAAAATACTCTTTTTTAGCTTTTACTATGGCCTGTGTGTCTTTTGAGGTGGGGTTTCTTCGTTTAGACTCTTCAAGGACTTCTGGTAATATTCTTCCTATGCAACCCGTCATCGCATTCCACTTTTTCTACTTATGTCTTCCAAATCCCATCTTGCTTCTTTTAAAATCTTGTCTTTTAAAAACTTTCGAGTTTTCCTCTCGTAGACTCCACCATTTGGTTCATGGGTTTCAACTTTCTTTCGTCATTCTCTATTAACCTTCCCAGTGAATGTCAGGGAAGTATAGGCCTATGATGTGACACCGAACACTCTCCAGGTATAACCTTACTGTCTTTACATACTAAGCATTCCATGGCTCTCATTAGAAAATAAGGGGGGGGGGGAATAAAAATCTTTTATTCAAAGAGGAGCAGCTTATACCTCACCACTATGAAGCCGACCAAAGGATCTGGAAGAACATTATTAGAAAAAGTGATGAGCCATGCAGTTATATTAGTGCTAATAGTAATAGTTACTCCGTGGTGTACTACTCCCTCTGCTCCACATGTTAGTCCTTTTTGGGAGTTCAACTATTTAAGGGGTCATGCTATTAATGTATTGATATTGATTGAAAAGCAGGAATTCTCCCATTTTGCCCCCTTATTCCCACTTTTAATTCATTTGTAAGTATTTGAAGGGCTTTGGCTTTTTTAAGGGATAGTTGTTTCATAGAAAAGCATCTCAGGGGCTCGTTCCAGCGAGTGGATGGTGCTTGCTGCCTTCAGCCACGCAATGCCCGCTTTCAATCTTATGATACAGATTGCTAGTGCTTTCCTTCGAGCCCTATGTACAAGAACTCTCAAGACCTGTTCATACGAGAAGGGCGAATAAACAAAAAGTTGGAAAAAGCAACGATGCCTTGAAGAAAAGGCATACAACAATCAACTATGCAAGGAGTGTACTCATCCTATTATATTTGATACAACCCCGACTCCTACATCACTTGTTTTTTCTTGCAAAGAAAGAATTAATCCATTGATTGATAAGTAAGCATAAATTAGAGGAATCTGAAGATAGTACAAGTAAACTACTACCCAAGTGATGGATTAAGTACATGCTTTTAAGAATCATCAGTCATTCCCTTCGAAATATTAAAGTTTCACGAATATAAGAGGTGTGATAAACACATTGGCTGTCCCTCTACTTAGCCTATCAAAGGCAAAAGATACTCTACAACGCGTCCTCCATATCTGCATCTCAAACCGCCACGCCCCCGCTCCAACGCAAATATCTACTTTCCTTTGTCGCTTCATCAGCCTTGATAAAGCCTCCACACTCATTCTCCATTCTGTTAACCAGTTATCACTTATCCTTGGGACCTTTTCCCGGCTTTTAGCAACTTCTCATTGAGCCCTCCTATCTAAGAAGCGAGCCTTTCCTTTTCCTTAGAACTTCCAGCTCTCCTTGCCCACTGAAGTTGTGAGTTCTTAAACTTATTAAAAAAGTAGTATGCCCAGTTGATACCCATGAATGAGTGTCGGAGTGATATACATTTCAACTTGTGGATGACACGGTAAAGTTAACTTAGTCCCTTTAGGTACTGAGGCTTCTTCCCCAATAAAATTGTTGAAAGTCAAATGGCTGCTCATCTCTTCTTCGCTACTGAAGCTTTAGGCAGCGAAAACTCTTCCTTACTTTGTTAAATCCTCCACCGTGCAAGCTGTGGGTTCTTAGATCCTACCCTCCTACCTGCAAAATGAGTACAGCCCTATTACCAGGGACCTATAGACACCGCACAACTTGAGTATTGTGCAATAAAAGAGTGCACAACATTATAAGCTACTGGGACAAAGGCCCGAATGGGCTCGAAATTAAAGACGTTACCAATCAGGCAGCATATGTATTTCTTGCAGTAATAATATGGCCAATAGAGATGGCAACTATGGGATTGTTCACTGCACACACCAATGATAGGGCATGCCAATTACTCATCTCTCTCTCTCTCAGGAATTATCTTCAACCAAATCAAGCCTCCAACAGGAAATTGAATCCTTGAAGCAGAGACTTGTCTTTACAGACAAAAGAGTGCCAGAGCTGGAAGCAGAAAAGAAAGTTGCTGCTGCTGCTAGAAATTTCAAGGAAGCAGCACGGATAGCTACTGAATGCAAGACGCTAAGTGTTGAAAAAGAAAGCCTACAGACAAAAATGGCGGGGGCTGTCCTCGAGCTTCGGAAGCTTGAGGAAGAGATTTGTCACACTGTTAACAGGCTTCAAGAAATAGACGGACAGATTTCAACCAAGGAAAAAGAGGTGGCAATGGCTAGATTCCAGAGACTAATTCTAATCGCTGGCGCTGCCAAAGCTGAACGATCAGCTGCTCTGGAATTAGGTGATCCTAAAGAAGCTGACATTCTACTTACAGAGGCAGAAGCTGCAGAATCTGAAGCGAGGAAACTTCAGCCAATTTACGAATTCAAGGAAGAAGAGTTTGCTGATCTACCAAAACAGTACATCTCCATGGAACTTGTATCCAGCCTTGGCGGTAAGCAGTTGGCAGAATTGGTAGCATCTGCTTATATACCTACATAGCGGTTACCACGCTTATGGGAAATTGGCTTCCATTTTTGAGTTTTCAGTCATTATCCTTAAATTCTGTGGTGAGTAGAAGCCACTCGAGAAGCATCGTCCCAAGTACGAAGCTGAACTTCTAATGTCAACGAACCCTGTAAAATAAAAATATAAAATAAAGCAAGTTTTGTGGTAAAGTCTTTTACATGAGAAACAGTTTCCCCTTTCGATTTTTTCCCAACATGGATAGAGCCTAAAGCGGAGCTTTATTGAATTCAAAATTGCCCGAGAGATTCAGTAATTCGATCGAAAATCTGACATTATGTGGCTTGACTAGAACTAGGTGCTTCATCTGTGGTGCTTAAGTGTATGTAATGATAAACAATTTTTGATTGCTTACTGGATTTTCAACCCCGTGGAATTTATTGATTTAAAGTGGCTTCGTACAATAAAATACTTCTACGTGATTCTTGCAAGAAAGTGAAACGTCGACCTGTTTTTAGTGCATGCATTAAGATCTTCTTGAGCACGAAGGGTGATCCTTCGTATACGAAATTCTCTGTATCTCTGTACCAAAAAGCATTGTTAGCTGTTGGATCACATAAATTTTTGGGGAAAAAAAATTCACACAAACGACCCAAAATACCTAAAAGTATAGAGGTACAGAGAATTTCGGTACTGAGGATCCGTCATGCTTGAACACTCTCCCCATATTGGTCTTTAATACATGGAAAATAATACTGACAAAACATCCTACCTACTAACTCGACTCTAAAATCAATTCACTAGCCATTTCATGATTGTCATAACTCAAATAGGTGTAAATAATTTTATTATGCACAATATATAATTTTGTTGGAGTGCTGTGTTTGAAAAGAGAAGAGAAGGAAAATACTTAACATTCAGAAAGGTGTCTAGTTCAGAAAGGTTGGTTGGGGTTAATTACTTATATTTAAGCCTAAAAGTACGATGATGTGAGTTTAAAATAAGGTATGTTTTGGCCTAGTAACTTTTATGGGGGCGACTATTCGCAGCCCTATATTTTCGCCCTTAGACTACTACATTTCGATAAATAGTTGTTGAAAATCATACATAACATTTCGGTAAATAGCTGTTGAAAACAAGACTATATTTCGGTAACTACATGTCGAAAATATGTTCAACCTTCGATAAACAATTGCCGAACATACATTTTCGGTAAATAGCAATTGAAAAAAAATTATATTTTGGTAATTGGATGCTGAAAAGGTATTTCAATTTCGGTAACTAACTGTTGAGTATAGTTGAAAATTTTTAACGGGCTGAGGTAGAAAATACGGGGTTGCGAATAGTCGCCCCCCACTTTTATGAATTAGGAGTATATTTTTTGTCTTATTCAAAAATTATCGCCTTTTGAGTAATTTTTTTATCAATAGAAAATTAGAGGCCAGTCCTAGTTTTTAGGTTCGGCTCCGTTCCGCTTTCTTTTTAAATTATTTTTTCAAAAAGAATGTAATTTCAAGCTCAAATATCATGAAAATAACAAATATTTTTGTATTTTTTTTTCACTGTTTACAAGATCTCAATGAGATCTATCAAACAAGATCCATATTGATAGAAAAATAATTTGTATAAACACATAATTTTGGGACTTGAAATTACCTTCATTATCTAAAAGTACTTTTTGGGGGAAAATATTTTTTCCGAACCTGCATAGGCTCGGTTATGTTCTGTAATGACTTTTTTGCCACAACCCCAACTGAGACGGAGAAATTTAATCTCGCCGACCTCTCTGCCATTTTCCATTTCCAATATAGATAGAGAGAGATAGACTACCTCCCAGCTACCACCACCACTTCACCACTGGCTAACACTACCACTTCACCGCCACCACCAGTGGCGCCGGCGCCGGCGCCGACAATGATGATGTCAACAACGTCCTCGTTCCCCGATCTGCATTCTCTGTTAATTTCCGTCGTTGTGGTAGCGGCGGCAGCGGAGTTGCTTTCTCCCCGGCTGTCCCGCTTCGCAAGAAAATTGTAAAACAGCCCTATCGCCAACACGAAGGCCAACAGTAGTATTGATCCGCCATTTTCAATAATAATAATAGAAAAAATTGCCTATCAAATTCGTACAGTGAAGCCTAGACGACGAGAATCACGCAATCGTTTACCGTCGGTGGGGCCGGAGTATTCCGTGGTCATTGTTGATAAGGATCAGTTGGAGCGGTGTGAGATTCTGATGCACCCCATTCCATTAGCAACTTTTAGGACTTTTTCAAATTTTATCTTTATTTAAATTTTTTTCACGGATTTTACGCATCACTTTTTTATTTTTTTGATTCTGCTAAATTGAAAAAAGTCCTAAAAGTTGTTAATGGAACAAGGTCGTAATAAGGTAGGATTTGATTTATGTTCATTTTTTATTTGCGATTTTATTAGTGGGTTAGGCTATGTGAATAATGTGTGGTGAGATTATAAGAACTGTTTATTTTCGGTTATGTGAACAATATTTTAGGGTGTTGGAGCTAGTGAACTGTGTATTTAGTGTGTATTAGGTTATGTGAACTGCGTGTGTTTGGCTATGTGAACTGTGCGTAGGGACTATGTGAAATGTACTTTTTTAGTGTGTGGTGAAACTATGTGAACTATGTATTTTTTGTTATGTGAACTATATATTTTTGGTTATGTAAACTATGTGATGGGCTATGTAAACGGTGTATTTTAGTGTGTGATTAGGCTATGTGAACTGTATTTTCCAGTTCTCATAGACAATTCTCATAAACTGTGTATTTTACTATGTGGTGAGGCTATGTGAACTATATATTTTCTAGTTCACATAGCCCAGTTCTCATATATTTTTTTTAAAAAAAAATTTCTCATAGACAATTCTCATAAACTGTGTATTTTAGTGTGTGGTGATACTATGTGAACTGTGTATTTTCTAGTTCACATAGCCTAGTTCTCGTAGACACTTCTCATAGACTTTATAAAAAAAAAAACAGTTCTCACAGATAGTTCAGACAATTTTTCATAAACTGTATATTTTTGTGTGTGGTGAGGCTATGCGAACTATGTATTTTTTAGTTCACATAGCCCAATTCTAATAGACAGTTCTCATAACCAAGGGTATTTTTTGTCCGAATTAATATGAGTCAAGACTATTTTTGAAAATATTGGGTAGAAATAATTAGTGGTGCTCAAGAAAACCGTCTGAATTGCCAAACCGGTTCGATCAGGACCGAATCGTCCTATTTGGTCTGGTTTTGCGGATAATTGTCAGGTTATGGTTCCAAAAAAATAAGAATCGTTAATTTTGGTTCGGTTACTGGTTCTCAATGAAAGAACCGTGATTAGAACCGAATCGGACCATTTAGAACTAATATATATAAAATTATATATATTTGTATATAATTAAATATGTATTTGAATTTGGGGGGTTAATCTTTTTCTTGCAAAAATTAACTTATTTAGAGATAAAATCTTATTTGTTAGGAAAGTTCTTAATAAAATTTCTATTTTTTATTTTACCTAAAAGTTATTTGGTGCTTTAAATTTTTAATTTTATGAGTTCATATGAATAAGTGTTTGGATGCTACAATTGGATAGAATTGGAATCGAACCAAAATCGGACCGATTTTGTGGTTTAGTTCTATTTAGGTTCTACGCATACAGTGGTTAGGTTTTGGTTCCCAATTTTCTAGAACCGTTTGAAATTGTCCGATTACTGATTTTCTAGAGAACCAAGCCAATTTAGATCGTGTGCACCCCTATAAATAATATGTAGAGGACTATTTTAAAACCAAAGCTAAAAAAAAGGGGTTGAGATCTAAAAACCCCTTTTATCAATTATTGAATCTTTTTATACCAGAAAAATCAGAAAAATAAAAAAATATGAACCAAATTGTATTTTTTTTCTTTTTTTATTCCTTATGGCATTTTTTTGTTAGATTCAAATTTTTTCACCCTTTCTTGTTTGGCGTCAATTTTTTTTAATGAATTATCGTTTATCTCAAAGATAAGAATCGGGAAATAAAAAATTATTTTACGATTCAAGCTCATTTTAGCTCCTGCGAGATTATATTTTAAGATTTAAGAAATTATTGAATCTTTTACAAGAGGAATCAAAAAAATAAAGAAATATGAACCAAATCGTATTTTTTTTTCTTATGGCATTTTTTGCTATTCAAATTTTTTCACCTTTGTTTGTTTGGCGTCAATTTTTTATGGATTATTGGTTTATCTCAAAGGTAAAATCGGAAAATAAAAAATTATTTAACAATTCAAGCCCATTTTGGCTCCTGCGAGATTATATTTTAAGATCTAAGAAATTATTGAATTTTTTAGACAAGAGAAATCAGATAAATAAAAAAATATGAATCAAATTGTTTTTTTTCCAATTGTTTTTCTTATGGCATTTTTCATCATCCAATTATTTTTCACCTTTGCTTGTCTAGCGTCAAGTTTCTTTATAAATCAAACCAAACCAAACCGAGCAAAATCAAATCAAACCAAACCAAACCGAGCCTTATGTCCCAAACACTTAGAGTCGGCAAGTTTTTTTTTTTATGAATTATTATTTTATATCGGTAAGAATTAAAAAAAAAAAAGAAATTATTTTGGCTCATGCGAATTATATTTTACGATTTAGAAGTATAACAAATTCAAAATTATATATAGAGGGTTGAGCTGTTAAAATGGAAGTCATGTGCCTTTCTCAATTGAAACGGTACAACGGAAGTAATCTGTGACAAAATTCTAGGGTTTTCTTTCGCATCGTCGCCGCATATATCCAAATTCTACGCGATCAGAACCTGCCCAAAATCGAGCAGGTTCCTCTCCCTCTCTACTCGTCGTCGTCTTCGTCTATATCTCTGTTTGCTGTTTTTCATGCTTGCTTAAAACGTGATATGTTTTGGGGCTAGTAAATAATCATTCCTTGAAAGAGTATCCGGATGTCCGATCCGCACACCGGAGTGAATCTATTTAACGCAGATGCAGTCGTAACATGCTGTAGGGGGGCCTTCTTGTTTTTTTTTTTTTTTTTGATAGGTAGGGGGGCCTTCTTGTTAGCAATTTCTTTTATAGGGACTGAAGCAGTTGCTTTGTAGGCTTCTACCCAGGGCTGGCCCTCCTCCTCCGAGTCATGGTCTTTTCGCCTCTCTGCAGCAGTGGTGATTCAGAGATCGAGCTACATGAATATGACCCCTTTTTCTTGTCCCGAAAGAGGGAAAAAGTTCTGGATTCTGCAAGCCAAGATATCATTTATCAGGTCTGTGCTGGAAACCATAGTGATGCTTCCTGCTCCATGGAGCTGAGACTTGGGTATTGTCATCTTCCCCAATACTTGATTTGATATGGATTTGCTTTCATATACTTGCACATTATTATAGTCCGGCTGATGTTCTCTATTCTCTTCTTTTGGGTAATATGCATTCAGGTGTTTTAGCAATGCCCTCGTGTCTTCATCTTGCTGTGATTGTTGTGAGGAAATTGGTGCACATTCTGCTAGAGAGATTAGTTGCCAGTCTAATGGTAACAGTGACACTATTCCGCAGCCTTGCAATTTCGGGGGCTCTTCATACCAGGGAAAGGATAACTCTGGATATGCTTCCACATCGTTTGTTAGTGGATGGATGTATGTAAATGAAAATGGGCAAATGTGTGGCCCGTATATTCAGGAGCAGCTATACGAGGGTTTATCCACTGGTTTCTTGCCTGATGAGCTTCCTGTGTATCCCATTCTAAACGGGGCTTTGTTGAATCCCGTGCCATTAAATTACTTTAAGCAGTTTCCTAGCCACGTTGCCACCGGCTTTACATCTTTAGCTCTCCCCTCAAATTGCATGACTGATTCCGCTAGAGAATTACCCCCAAGTAAACTGCATCATGGTGTGGCAACTAGTGCTTACTCTGATGCTCACTCAGCCATCCAACCTTTTTACAACCACAATGGTAGTAGCTCCAGCCAACAGATACCGAAATTTGAAGCAGCTGCTTCAACTGCATCATATCCACCACTGGTATTACATCTTCTGTTGGTCAAGTCAAACCCTTCTGTTTTCTTTTCAAGCATGGTCCATTGTATTCTTGCAAGTTGTATAAGGTGGCCCTTCGTAGTTGTGCTAATGCGATTTTTTTCCCCCTGTTTTACTCTCTAAATCACAGTCAGGTGATGAATCATCTTGGTTCTTTGAGGATGATGAGGGGAGGAAACATGGACCACACTCTCTCATGGAGCTTTATTCCTTGCATCATTATGGGTATCTACGAGATTCATCACTGGTAAGTGGTAAGACTAAGTTGTCATGGGAGTATGGAGTGTTTGATTTTCTACTTTTTGTTGTTGGTCCAGTGATCCTGCTCATGGTGAGTGAGTTGTATTGAATTGGTTGAAACGTGCCACAATACCTCGCACATGAATCCTCAAAAAGTTTAGACAATATGTGTGGCGTTCTTTTATCTTTTTCCCCTCCCCCTTGTGATCTAAGCCGCTGTGTATTTTTCCCTGTAAAAGATTCATTCCATGCAGTTTCTTTTTGGGAAAAGCATGTTTTGGTCGTGTGGGTCATTTTTGTTGGAAAAGTAGACTAACGCAATGGTCATCTTTACCGTGAAATCTTTCTATTTTTTTTTTTTGGGGGGGGGGGGGGGTTATGTTCGTTTTCTTACTGCTTACATGAAGAGCCAGTTTTGCTTGAATTTTGTTCTTGTAATTCAGTTCTTAAGAGTGTTTCACCTGCGTTTTGGGCCCCCCTCTCTCTCTCTCTCTGGGTCCCACAGGCCTTTGGCCTCTTTTTCATGGGCTTTGACACTTTCCATGTACTGCAGTTGCGCCGTCTCCTAAAACACATAGGGAAGAAAAAAGAAAAAAGAATGATGCATAGCCTTCACATATTATAGCTGTACCGACTATGGTCATAATATCCACCTGGTTCAAACTTCAAAGAGATGCATCTTACTTGAAAGCTGCAGCAGAATTTACTATTATCTCATTGCATTTTGTGCATGTTGTCCAGTTTCATGAAGGTAATGGGGTTCTTCATTGTTGCGTCTACCTGTTAATTGTGCTCATTTGGAAAGTAACTGAGTTTCTCCTTGTTGTGTGTGACTGGGAAGGCTGGGAACAATCCCTTTCATGGATACTTGATTTGCACCTGCTAGTCAGACCTTTTTTTACTGCTTTTCCCTGCAGATATATCATGCTGATAATAAGACTGGACTGTTCGATTTGCAATCTCTGATAAAGACTTGGTTAGCGACAAGACCCGGAAGTTTCTATATATCTGAGGTGAAGGGCAGCGAAACCAGTTCTTTACAATCTTTCATATCTGAAACTTCTGAAGAAGTATGCTTCCAACTGCACTCTGGGATAATGAAAGCAGCTCGTAAGGTTGTGCTAGATGAGATTATCCGTCACATAATTGCAGAATGTGTTGCTATGAAGAAAGCCCAAAGGCATACGAGGCTTGAAGTGGTCAATGAGAGTGCCAAAATTTGCTCTTTGGATAGCAGAACGGTATGTAATCTAGTTTCAAACAAAAGGGTAATGATTTGTAAAATTAAATTTGTTGTCTCATACATGTTTGTATGGTGTGTTGTTTGGACAGCCTGAATATTGTGAGACAAAAAAGGACCCAGTTGCTTCAGAGATTGAGGTGTCAGAATCTAGTTATGTTTCTGACCGGAAATGCCCCACTGATGGAAGTATGGCAGAGTCTCCAGCAAGCATGAAATCTATTGGAAGCTATCAGAACTATTGTAGTGCATATGTAGGTGTCTGCAAATTTGTGTTTGATTCTTGCATGCAAGTTTTGTGGAATGCGGTTTCTTATGATCCTATCGTGGAGTATTCCACTTCCTGGAGAAAGAGAATTCGATGGTCTAGTCTTACTGCTGCTGTTGGAAATGTACACTTAAAATCTGTGAGCTGTTTTTATTCTTGCTGTTCTTTTTTGCTTGTTTTGTTAAATACATGTGTATAATATGCTTGTGACATGACGTAAGTCCCAATGGATTTACAGTTGCGATCAGAAGAGGAATCTTCTGCCATGGAGCTTGATTGCCCACCTGGTTTTGAATCAGCTAGAATGGCCCCAGAACCAGAAATTTATCCATGTTCGCCTGCAATTTCTGCATCATTTTTTGGTGAAGAAAAGTCATTTGAACCAAACCCGCTGAATTATGATCAAATTCATGATGACATGGATTCCATCTTGGAAAGTGTGGAGGATGATCTCCACTCATCTGCAAAGCTGTCTTTGTTTGAATATTTTGTAACTTTTGTCGAGGAAGAAGCAGAGAAAGTAGTTGATTCTTTAGTTTGTGGCAAATTGAAGGAGGTATGCTACAGAAGTCATTTTAGTTTACTGAATTAGCAAATTGAAGTAATTGTTTGTTTCCTTAAGGCTAGATCCTCCTTGCGACCATTTGTTGCTCTCTCAGAATAATTTGATGGTAGTGCAACCATTTTTTAATTTTAGGTCAGTGTCATTACTAAGAGATTTCCGTTGGTCTGCAGGTTACCGTTGGCCCTTCTGTTCAATTCAGTCAAGCATGTGGCTTTGATTCACAGATGATTTCATCTGACAATTCCCAGTCTCCGTTACAATCTGCAGAACCTTTTGACAAGGATCCTGTTTCTCTGCATAAAAGTTCTCTGTCTAACTTTTTGTCGAGTGCATTTGCAACATTGAACGCGCATGAAGAAAATATCGTCAATGATGAAGAAAGTGATGAGCCATGCCCACCTGGATTTGAGGAAAAATTTGGAGGTGTTGTTCCATCAAGGATAGAAAAAATCCGACCATCAAGTTCAAATGAATATATTACTAAGATTGGAAGTTATGTTGTGATCACAATGTTTCGGCAGAAGTTACATGATGTCGTGCTGAGAGAGTGGAAATCATTGTTTGCTGACCACACTCTTCATGAATTTCTAATATCATCGTCATCTTTGAAGAAATACATGAAATTCCATGCTAGTGAGGTAATTTTTTTGTTTGCTATATTTAATTATCCGAGCTTTCCAAAGTTTCTTCAGTTACCTTTAGTAGAACTTCGAATATGATTCTGTATTTGTTTCTACGCATTATGGATTCCTTACCGTGGAATCTTAAAGGATCTGATCAAGCCTTTGTTCCAGGAAAGAGGGATTCTGAAAAGTAAACAGAACGCCGACAGTTCTCCCGATATACTGGACAAACTTAGGTATATATCAACGAAAGATAACATCTCAGGCCCTTCAGAGGTACCATCAGTATCTGGGAAATATATGTATTACCGGAAAAGAAAATTGGTGCGTAGAAAGTTGGGATCTTTGTCTCTATGTGCAACTTCGGGGAATGTTGGGTTGCAAAATAAATCTTTTGAGAAGTCAAAGAAGAAAGATGTTTCTACAAGTGTGTCGAACATTGCAGAAAGTAAAGCTGCAGTTGGGGATCTTAAAAAGATTCTGCCAAATAATTGCAATATTGAATCCTTTATTGATGCTAAACCGTACAATGAATACTTGTCAAGTGCAAAGGTAGCTCCTGTGGTTCAAGGTATTAAGGTTGGACTGGGTTTTGTATCTGCAATTTCATGGATGAGTGTAACATAACTAAACAGTGTTTGTTGTTTTTCCCAGATTGTGGTATCAAAGGAGATGACCCTGAATGCAGTAAAGGCGGTATTACATACTGTGAATATAGTTCTCTTGATGTTGAGAAAGTTGCCAATAGCAGCCAGAGGGATGTTCAGATGCAGATAGTGGTTGCTGGTGGTAGCTCCAAAAAGATACCAAAAGGTGAATCACATTGTTTATTGTTCTCAGTTCCGTTTGTCAATAAGCTTCGTTAAAATTTCTTCCTTTTTCCAATATTACGTTTACACAAAGGGTTAATGAATTGTTTGCATTTGTAAGCAGCAACTAATGTCATGAATCGGAAGAGGAAGCATTCAATGGATGTTGTGCCATCGTCATGCTCCAGAAAAGTTATAAAACTGACGAAGAGTGCTGCCAAGCTGCCAGATTGTAAGGAAGTTACCGTACGGAAGATGAAGACCAATAAATCAAGAAAATCTCATCTATGTCCCAGGTCTGATGGGTGTGCTCGATCTTCAATTATTGGTTGGGACTGGCATAGATGGTCAGCAAATGCTAGTCCTGCTGAAAGAGCTCGCGTTAGGGGAACCCATTGTATTCATCCTCAATATGTTGGTTCTGAGGTTAGTGGATCGCAGGTGTGGAATATGAAATGCCTTTCTGCCCGAACCAACAGGGTTAAGATGCGCAACCTTGTTGCTGCTGTGGAGGGTGCTGATCTTTTAAAAGCTACTCAGTTGAAGGTAATTGAGGGATGTAATTTGCTTTGACATATCTCCTTGTGCTTGGTGTCATGATTGTTAATTGTGATATGGTTCTCGTCAGGCTAGGAAAAAACGCTTGCGCTTCCAGCGAAGCAAGATACATGATTGGGGTCTTGTTGCTCTGGAGCCAATTGAGGCAGAAGATTTTGTCATCGAATATGTTGGTGAACTAATTCGTCCTCGTGTAAGCTTAAAATCTTTTTGTATTAGCAACCTGATTCTGTATTCATGTCAGGTGTGGAGTTGATTGTAGTTGCCACTTACCAGTTGCCTAGGGTTCCTTCTGATATACTACCAAAATACTTGTGCTATGCATGGGGCAATTCCAAGTATATGCGGTTGATTTAGGTTCATAAAATCGTAAGATTCTTGTTTACTTGAAATGGTCGAAAAGAATTTACTACATATGCTAAATACTAGATGAAATCAAATTTAGGTAAATATCTTTGGAATTTAATGTGAAAAATATGACTTGTTATTACGATCCCACTTTGTCATGTGTGAATTTTTTATTTTTTTTTCTGGAGAAGGGTTACATAAAAAAATATGATAACCTTGCTTCTGATTTCCAAGTAAATTACTTGCAAGGTTAAATATCCTTCTAATTTCTATTGTTGCATTGCAAAAAATAAGTACGACAATCTCTTACTATTTCCAATCAAAAAAATAAAATCAAAATTTTCCATGTTACTCCGAATGAGAAGTTGCATTGTGGATGAAACAGTATGAATTGGAGCACATTTATAAAACTAATGTAGGTCAACCTGTTAAGAAGCAAACTACAGCTTGCACACAGTAAGTATCTTGCACTACACAAACTACATTTATCCACTTGGTTAATGACACTTGGGAGGAAAAATACGAAGCATGCCCATTGAATTTTATCAGAAGACTATATAAGACATACAGTAATAGCCTGGCCAGACTATGTACCTGATCTAATAAGAATTGATAGCAACAAATTACAATGGAAATAGATGGCAAAGACTTGTATCCACGTAAAGCGCAACAAAAGGATAGAAGGGATGACGAGGACGATCAATGGTAGCAGTTCTCGAGGCGAGACCATAGGATCCATCACTCTTTGGGGATCCAGAACTGGAGGGTGAGCAAGCTGAGGTGAGTCACAACCTGATTTTAGTCCTACTGGAGGCCAAGTGAAGCCGGCCCTTTAGTATACAGGGAATTCTGCTAGAGTATAGATTCGGTAAAAGTATGAACAAATTTGCTATGTCACAACGCAACAACTCCAACCAAATGGATTTTTCAAACATCCCATTCCGACACTCGCAAGCAACGACTCATCTAACGCTATGTAAATCAGAAGTTAAAAAAATTTAAAAATTTAAAGAACCCCTGTAAGGCTGTAACCGTATATAGCTATACACATCTCAAACAATTTCCCTTTTTAGAAATTCAATCAAGATAGAGCGCATGTAGTTGGGACCTTATGTGCAATGAAATAGGCTCCTTAAAAGGGAAAAAAAGATCAGAGTGAAGGGAAAGAGGTTTCTAGGCTAGCCTCTAAAATGGTGTTTTGGCTTATCTTTGTGAATCTTCAGATTACAGCTATTTTAGATTTTCAGGTTTGTTTTCCTTCTGCATGGGATTTCTTTCAAGAAAGATATAGCCAGATTCCTTTGCTGACTATTGATGAAGGGGTATTAAATTTTCCTTATGGAAGCCATAATGCATTCAATTTCTAAGAAAATCTTTATTGACGAATGAATGCTTTCTTTTTTAAGAAAAACTTAGAATTCTATCGATTTAATGTCTTGCCGTGTATCATCTCCAGGCTTTGGGGGTCAAAGGTCGCGCTGTTTTATTACTATGTAGTATAGATTTGTCCGCTGCTTGTTCTTTTTCTGCTGTGGTATGATGATTAAGTTGTTCCATAAGAGAAAAGGTTTCTTTCTGCTTGCGCATGATTTGTTTTTCTTTTCTTTTTTTCCCCTAATCGTTTCATTTATTTATCTTATTTCACAGATATCTGATATACGTGAACGTTATTATGAGAAAATTGGAATTGGCAGCAGTTATCTTTTTAGGCTGGATGATGGTTATGTGGTAAGTATAAAGTGAGAACTGGTATGAAATTGTGATCTATGATCGGTACGATATAAGCCTGCTTTCACCAAAATTTTGGCCTTTTGTTTGTTGTAGTTATTCCTATTATTTTTAGGAGCACGCAATGCCTCTGATAATTGAGGCTACCAGCCTTTGGCTTTTAGACCTCCTAGATTCTCCGTCCTCGGTGTTTTCTAAGCCAGTTACTAAGATGTTCTGATATCTGCGTAGGTATGCAGGAAAATATTGCTCAGATAAAGTCAGGTTGCTGACTTACATACTTTGGAACTGTGCAGGTTGATGCTACAAAACGTGGTGGAATTGCTAGATTCATAAACCATTCGTGTGAGGTAGCTGTGTTAAGTGATCCATTTGACTTTTTGGTATGATGTAAAAGCCCTAGAATGACCTTTCTAATCTGAAATTCGCATTTCAAATTTGGAAACAAATTTTTTCAGCCTAATTGCTATACCAAGGTGATCAGTGTTGAGAGTCAGAAAAAGATTTTCATTTATGCAAAACGGCATATTGCTGCTGGTGAAGAAATTACTTATAATTACAAGTTTCCGTTGGAGGAGAAAAAGATCCCGTGCAACTGTGGGTCTAGGAGGTAATATGATTTGAATTTCTCTGGCTGTTTTGAGTCAACTTCTTTTTTCTTATGCTGTCAACTGAACTGTTTGATGGTCTGGGTACTTTTAAGCTAGAGCTAACCAGTCTTTGACAAGTAATTGTGCTTTATGCAATGATTTTGGCACTGAATCTAGTTACAGCAAGATTATGGGGTGACTATAGAAAGGCTTTGTTACTCTAGGCTTGGTATTGTTTAGTCTCATGCATTCTCGACTCTTATGCCTAATTTTGTGATGCGTTTTACATTTTGTTTGTTGGAAGTTTAAAAGACACCCAAACATGCTGAAAATGGACATAGTATTTGTGCCTTTACTTCTGACTGATCGAATTTCTAGAGGTCAGTGGCGGAGCCAGAATTTTGGCCAGAATTGTAGCACATTAATTTAGTACTCCCTCCGTCCCTAAATGTTTGGCACTTTCATGCTTTTTGTTGTCCCATATAATTTGTCCATTTCGAAAAGTCAAAAGCAAAATATGGTAAACTTCCCATGTTATCCTTTTCTTTTGGGCACAAAATTTCAAATTCAAATTTTCAAGTACTATTCAAAGTACACTAGAAGGGTAAGATTGGACACTTGATTTTTGCACAATACAATAATATTTCTTTCATAAAAGTTAGAACTCCCAAAAGTGCCAAACATTTAGGGACGGAGGGAGTATATAAAATTCTGGTCGACAATTGCAACGCCCAATTGTGTTTGATTTATATGTGAAAAAAATAACATGACAAAGTAAAATAACTTTAATGTTTTACTAGATCCAATCAAAATTATTTATATTTTTAGGGATTTCTATAGTGATTATATAAATAGTGAATCAATGATCATGTCACATATAATATTAGTAAAGATTTCAAAATTGGGGGTGGCCGGGGCCCCTCGGACCCCTGTACAGCTCCGCCTCTACTAGAGGTGGTTAAGGTTCCTTTCTTGGCAAAGGGTGTAATAGCCTAGTAGGGAATCGGTAGCTATCCCTTGACAAAGTGGGGACATCCAAAGAAGGAATTGAATATTGTTCTGGGTACAGATGTGGTGCTTTTGTTACTAACACTTTGAAAATATGCATGAAGTTTTTTGAATTGAACTATGTCCCCTGATTCTCTTTTCTTATATCTCAAACGTCATACAAGGGCAGCTATTGGAGGTAGCAACAAGGAGTTTTTGATTTCCATTGCCAGGGATCATGGAGGGCATTGGAGTTTTGTGGATGACCCCATTTAGGGCCGTTGGAAGAGAGCGGTGGCAACGACCAAGTGAGATGAATTTTCAGTGTTGACCAAATGCTGGTTGTGAAAGTGAAGCTGACAGGAAGGAGATGAGATCACAAGAAAGGGAATAACTAAAACCGTAATACCATGTGTGACATACAACTGGTGTATTGGATTTGTAGGTACAAATGAGGAACCGTGTATTTTGTAACAATTGGCCGGGATATGGATGGAATACAGTGCGGAAGGGACTAATATCGTCCCTGGACTGAAGCCTGTCGGGGACTAAAACTTTGCTACCAAAACTGCACTTACAAAAAAAGGGGAAACCATCGTCTTAGAGCTAGGCCAGGGCAGAAGCAACGTACAACCGTATGTAGGTGTTTCATAAGAAGGCCGTAAGACTTCTACATGTTGCTCTTTAAGTTGATTAGTTGATCCCAACCTATAACATAGAGGTTTAGCCTTAGGAGGACTAGGCCTTAAGGTTTCATGTTTTATCAGACCCAAAAGAGCAGAAAGATACAATCTAACTAGTCAAGGCATCCAAGTCAGAAAGATGCATCACAGCAGGAGACTTGAGACTACACACGGAGTTTTCCTGTTTGCTAGTCCCTTTTTTCTTATTCCTAGCAGCAAATTTGTTGGTGGAGGGGTATTTGCCAAATTTTCTTGACTCATCAGAACTTTAGTTTAGTATAAGACCATCTAGAATTTTATTCTTTTGTAGGCTGTAGCAGACAAGCATTTATGGCATGGAGAGAGTCAGATAGCCATGCCAATTGATGGCTAAGAGATAAACCAGAGCAAATGCATTTTTCCGACTAAATGAGTAAACAAATGCATTTTAACTATGTAGTAATAAAATTGCAATTGTTTTTTGTTCGGAAATTCTCATTGTATAGCAGCTGTTGATGAATATGACTCTTGTCATAACTTGTAATTCGATTGTCGTTTGTTGGTTTGGTGCACCAGTGTTGCTTCACCAATAGCCATAGAACCTCTTCAAGCTTGATTGCTGGCTTCTAGTTTATATGCTGAATTACTAATATTTTTTTCACAATGATTGCTGGTGATAGATTTGGTCTCATTTTTTTCCTTGGCTGTTTAAATGTTCACTGTTTAGTATTGATCTCTTGTTTACCTTTTTATTATTGTCTTACTATCATCACTCTTTTCAGGTGCCGAGGGTCATTGAACTAAGTTGTTTTCATTAATTCATCTATCCTGGTATGCACACAACTGATTCTCATACTAAGTCTTATCCTCGCTTAAGTTTTTTTAAGTGGACAAGGGGAAGAAGAAGAAGAGATTTGTTTGATTTAATGTTCTCCCATTTTTTATAGGTCATCTCTTTGAGGGTCATGCTGTGGAGTGGGCAAATACTAATTTCACAGGTTTGCTGTTTCACTTCTTAATTACTATCCTTTCTTACTTGTACTTCCGCAGACCCAGGGGCAACTTCTCTCTGTCCTGCTGTTTGTTAAGAGGAGCAACTCACTCGAGGACGAGTTCACTTGCTGATAGGTTGCCCCTCCTCTTTGGTTTGACAAGATGGAGCCGGCTAGTACCGTATCCCCACAGGGTACAACTTAGTTAGAATGTGCTCTTTGTTTCTGTTGTCATGCAAGTGCAACAGTCACAATCTCCCTACCTTTATGCACAGCGTCCTCGTCAGAGCACATGGCCCAGTCACGCTAACGTCCTAGGAGTAGACCTTGAAGACTGTTATGTCAGATGGTCAACCCCACTCTCCTTACTCTCCATTATTTTTGCTTCCAATCTGCAGTAAGAGCAGTTTTCTTTTTTGGTGATTAAAGATCTATTAAGTAAGGCATCTAGTGGGGTTGCCACCCATGTGAGAGAAGACATTCATTTTGTTTGGTTGAGATTTTAGAAAGTTATTTTTGAGAGTTGAGTGGTAATGAGTGGAGAGAGATAGAGAGAAAAAGGTATTGAAAAACGTGTAGAGATGAGATGGGAGTGAGATGAATGTTAAACCAAACAAAGTGATTATACTTATGAAGGTTCGAGTGGAACCTTTTAGAAGGGCTGGCTTAGATTGTGGTGTTACTCCCAATGCAATGGACCTTTCAGTTGGCTGTTTTCGTTTCTTTTCTTTCTTGGGTAAAAATCAGTAACACCCCCTCATCTTTTATTCTTTATCAATTAACCTCCCTCATCTAAAAAACTGATCAACCAATACCCCTCATCTATGTTAACTGGAGAAGGACTTGCGCCGTTAACAAAATGATGGAATGACCAAATTGCCCTTTCCTATTATACACACAGAGAGAGAGAGAGGTCACTCTCCCCTACCCACAACAAATCCTTAACACTAGCCAAAGCCACACCTTCTCCGACCCAATTTTGCCGCTATCCCCACTTCCTCTGCCTTTGCGTCGCAGCGTCGCCGCCAGAGGTTAGAGGTTTGGAATCCTGGTCAAGAACGGTACGATGGCCAATCCGTGTCTCCGTCATCAGCTCGAAGTACACACACCTGCCTTATACTGTGATGTTCAAACTGAGAAAGAAACCCCATTGCCTGCTACCTTTAATTTCTTTGGTTTCGGAGGTTTTTTCTAGTATGTTTTTTTTTTTTGGGCAAAAACTTAAGGGCTTGAATAACCAAAACAAACACTTGTCTAGCTGTATTTTATGCATTTCCCCTTTTCCTAACTGTTCCAATTTTTTGCAATAACAGTCACCTTACTTTTTATTGGGTTATCTTTTGTTATTAATTTTTAGATTGGTTATTTTTCTTGACAAGAGAAATATAAAAAAGGAAAAAATATGATAAAAAAAACTTTAAAATTATTTACTGAAGACACACACACACAAAGAGGCAGGTTTTTTAAAATTAATTTGTTGTTTTTTGAAATTTTCAAGTTTGGTTGATATTTTTTACTTTTTAATTGCTCGTCAGGAAAAATTTATATTTTAAACAAAAATCAACACAACATTTACAGTAGCAAAAAAATGAAGATGGATAAAAGAATAATTCAATAATGAAGTTAGTTTTTAGGATGAATTCAAAGAGCTGGCAACTTATGAAACTTAGTTTAAATTCTTTTGTTTCTTATGAACTCTAGTACAGTTTAGATGATGCCTAGTTGCCAACTGTTGATGTTAACTATTGATTAGAAAAAGGAAAGAAAAAAACTGTTGAGAATGACGGACAGGGAACGAAGGAATCGTTCCCTTCAAAAAGGGAGGGCAATTTTTGGCCTGAGAATATCTTTGCAGGTCATAAATTAGTCAAGAGATCGGTTTCCATCCAAAAAATGGACGGAGTTATGACAGATGGGGTTTAAGTGATGCGGGTTTATAGATGAGGGGTACTGGTTGATCAGTTTTTTAGATGGGGGTGGTTAAGTAATAAAGAGTTAAAGATGTGTGTGTGTGGTTTAAGTGATGTGGAATGATTTTACCATTTTTTCTTTTTAAGTTTGCAGTGCTTAATCCTTATTAGATGTGAGTTCCTTTTTACAATTTTTTTATGCTTTCTTGAGCATTGCAAATACATGTTTTATCTCTACGCGCTTGCGCATGTGTAGTTACAGGTCACAGTTGATGTCTTGACAGTATTTTCTGTTCTCTGTAGCATATGGTAATACTGGGGAAGCTAGGGTTTTGTGTGTCTGGAACTGTGCAAGCTCAGCAGCATGCTTTACCTTCAGCTCTCCCGACTGTTTGGTAACTAGAGGAATGGGCTGCAGCAGATTTATTTGGATGGGTTTTTGATAATTTGTACGTCTCTGAAACACTTGACTGTACAATAACTTCCAGCAGTGTCATGAAATAATTTGTGCTATGTTAATTTGGTAGAGTGGTTGACAAGTAAGAAACTGAGATTGTAAGTAGGTGGGCTTTTCTTCCAAAGCAGTTCCTAATATATACCAATAATGAAAACTTTCAACTTATTTTATCTTCTCTGGGATAAACCTTGCAAATTTGCTCTGAAGTCAGATAATTAAAACCGAATGAATCACTTTATCGGCAATTGCCTGTGACTTGAGACTGGGACAAAAATGACATTACTTATGGTGTTCTAAAGGAAAAATCCGTGCCAAAACTCATCTCAAAGCTGACCCAAGTTTGGCGGTTCTCACTGGTTGCTGTGTATAGCCTTAGAAAATGTGAACCGATAAAAGTCAACGACGTGTTTGGTTCGGCTTGTATTTCAACTTGAGCGGCTGTAGTCTTAATAATACTATTCGACGTGATCACTTTGTTAACCATATGCATGCAAACTACGTGCTCCAGGTGCATCCACAAATAAGTTTTCAACACAACCTCGAATAAGGCTGGGTTTGTTCCAGGTTCTTAATTGAAGTATCAGATTTCAAGTGGTGCATTGAGAGTTTCCTATGCACAGAAACTAGAATACGAACTGGAAGTTTTTTCCTTGTTGATGGTTCTGAAACCATTAGGAACTTAAGTTGGAGAAAGAAAAGCGTAAAATTATCCTGATAGTTAACTATCTTCACTCAGCCTTCTCAGTTGCCTGTGCCTAACTAGTTTGTGTACTTATCCTAGCATAACAGGAGCGTTCAATCAGTTTTATTGGCAGGAGATTTGTCGTTACGTTCGGTTTCGCTTAGGTTTTTGGAGAAAGCAATGATCCTTCGTATTTTCGATTCACTCTGTAGGTCAGTTGTTTTAGTAAGAGTTCGATTGTAGGCCATCCCAAGTCTTAGAGATGTGTTCATGGAACTAAGTGTCATTACTATTTCCGTTACTAGAATGGGAGATAGTGCTTGAAGCTGCAAAATATGATGAACAATTGTGGGTGCTGATTCATCTTGTATGATGTTTCAGGTTAAAAGATGCAATCCCCAACAAGGCAGAGGTTTCGTGATTATGTTGCTGTTCCTCTTGGGACTTTTGCCTGTTGGAGAAGGACAAATTACTGATTCATGCATATTCTTGTAGATAGCTCTCAGCTGCAGATGAGTTTCTCCTCTTAAAAACTGTAAATCGGCTTATTATTTCTTTACTTTCATGGAACTTTGGGAATAATCCCTTGTACAAACTTGCCTCATTATATCATCATTTTAATAGATTATTAGTCGGACACATCAAGTGAACCCTAGTTGATACCCCACAACAATTACTTTTTAGTTTCTAACTTTGGTCTGTTAAATGTGGATGTATGTCTTACTTTATTGTTTAAATCCTGTGAGATTCAGGAAGTTTAATGTTCTACTCACTTGTCATCAGCATCATCCATTTAGGCATAACTCTCTTTTTTATGGGCATTTAGTCATAACTTGAGAGTCTGTGCCCTCCACCATTTGGCAACTACTCGAGGGAATACATTAAGTTCTATAAAATGGTTTGATTTGCATGGAGCTTCCGCGGTTGTTGTGAAGAGTGATTTGCTTGATAGAGATTTGGACACATTACGTAAATATTGAGGCCATGGATCATAAATGAGCACTCAGAATGAGCACTGTGGAATACATAAGCGCGGGCTCAGTGGTGTTTCTATGTTTGAGTTCTCTGAATATATGCCCATTTATTCAGAGTCATCCATCTCCTGGACGAAAGGGTGGGTCATGTCTGTGGGACCTATATATACTAATGCTGTAATTCTTCCGCTTTTGATATCAACTGGCTAATCCAGGTAGTCACTCAACTGAGGGTTATGTCTATACAAGAAAAAAGATACTCCTGTAACGGATGGGAATAAAAACAAAGAAAGTTTTCATTCAGGAGTTGATTAAGTTTCAAGAGCCTAAAATCAGTTGGAGCGACTAATAAGAAGTAATTAATAAAACATTCTTCGAAATGCCCCTGTATGATAAGTTGCTTTCACTGGAGAGTGGTGATCATGGGCTCAGGGGTTGCCAGCAGCAGCTTCGTCTTAGTACTTTATATATTTTTGTGCAATTCTTCTATACCAAATGCTTTAATTTTAGATAGATGGGATGTGTAAACCTCAGTCTATTGATTGTTATCCTCTTTTTTGCCCCCTCTGTTTTTCGCTCTATTTGGGCGCAGGGCAAATCAAGTAAATCTCTATTTCAAGCTGCTGTGTCGGTGGTCTATTTGGGCCCTCTGGTATGTGATCTTACCTTCCTTTTTACATTTCTAAGGTGTCCACATTTCTTTTGCGATGCCCCACTATGATGGCTTGAAATTGAGACTTGTGAGTGAAGATGACATCCAGACATTTTGGCTTAACCAATGGGGAAACATTCTATAAGAAAACAAAAAACTTTTGCATAAGATCATGAGGTTCTTATTGATGTAGTAAAAAAAACAACGGTGTAGGCCTTACAACATATTTTGTTGAGGTTGGGATGGTGTTGATTGAATGGCCTCTCTTTGGCTCCTCTTTCTTGCATTGACATCTCTCTCTCTCCTCTCTCTCTCACCCCTGGCTCTAAGTCTCTTCCCAATCCACTATCACTCACCACACTAACTACAACCCCCAAGATAGATTTTGTTCGCGATCTCTCTCTCTCAAATCTACTTCCTCTCCTCCCGCCTCCCCAATCATCCACATCCCCTCGCTCTCCCTCACCTCCTATTTTTTTATTTTTTATTTTTCTCTTCTCTCGTGTACTGTATCTCTCTACTTCCCCACGGCCGGCTATGAGCAGGCATTCAAACTCGTATGTTGGGTTGTAGGTCTTCCTCATGATGGTTATTTTCAGAGATATAATGTTTTGAAGTGCCTTTAGGCATTGACATATGCTGGTATAACATACATGTGCGTACATACTCTGAGTACATACACCTTTGGGACCCATCTCGTGCTCCACAAACATGATCCAAGCCGCTCACTTTGTTTAAAATATGTTATTTAGGGTCCCTGTAGAATATCAGCTCAACCCGATATCGGTAAGAGCGTCTACGAAACATCCAACTTTCCTTCAGTTTTTAGGCTAAATTCTCAAGGAAAGTTGGATGTTTCGTAAATGCTCTTACCGCTATTGGGTTGAGCCTAATATTTTATAGGAGCCCTAAACAATATATTTTGAACAAAATGAGCGGCTTGGATCATATTTTTAAGACCCGAGATGGGTTCCAAAGGCGTATGTACCCACATATCTGCACTGATATCCTTTTCGACTTGCAAGTAGCGTTGAAATTCTTTCAATAGTGCAATGAATTATAGGCCAAATCATTGGTTACAGAATAAGTCTATCTGAACAATGCTTTTCTATCGTATTGTTGAAGTACGTTTTTGATGTAGTTGCTTCTGTTCACGATACTTGGGTTTTTTCGAGTCATTTCAATTCCTTCTCTTTCTTATAACTTGATTCCCATAGTGCTTGTGAGACAAAGATTGTTAATATAACAATGAGTAATGGCAATCAAAAATACCCAAAAATTAACCAGACTACATCATACCTGTTCACGATACTTGTGTCCGACGACTTATTGAAAACTCTTTCATACCTGTTTGTATGTACATAAGCAAGCTTGATTTTACACCTTGTTAATTTTCGGAGCTCGAGTCAAGCTCAACATACAATTAACTGAGATTGGTTCCAAAGTTGGCCAACTCATTTAAATATGTTCTGAAGTTCGTTATGTTTTCAAGATAGACTTTTTAACTAGTGAGTTCAATGATCAATCTTATAGTCAGACGACTCAGACCCAAAAAAATAAAAAAGTGCATCTTCTTTATTGCTGAAATTATTGCAAGATTTGATTATCAAAAGATCATCAAGGCTTGGATTTTCTTGAGTCGTTTTTGGGCCATAGGCAGAAAAATGCAAGCTGCGTAAACAGATTGGCATAACCTTGAGACACAAGAAAATGCAAAATCATTGCTGTTAAGTGACATCAAACGCTCTAGCCATCTTGTAAAAAAAAACACTCAGAGCCATGCATTCTGTGATGAGTTCAAATTTATCCATTGACCAACAAGAATGTCTCCTTCTTGAAGAAGAATGCAAAACAGCTGAGCTTGGGAGGACATCGTTGGAATAATTAGTAACAGCACAAAATATATGGAGGATGACGAGGCTCCTCAATAGGGTTGCTTGAAAAATGGCTCAGTTTCTAGGTGAATAGCCCATCATTTTAATGAGATATTTCCAAGCCCATATACCATTCTTTCTGCCACTCAGCTGTAGGTTACCCAACCTTAGCTCAACGGAAGAGTAAAGGGGTCAAACTGGGACGAAATTGCTCAATCCTTTGGTTGTCGGTTCGAATCCGGCAGGTCGGGGTGGTGATATTCATTCATTCTTGAAACTGGTCGCTAGCCGTAATGCGTAGTTACCAAATCAAAGTTTTGAATTGGTTGTGTACTATTGTACTCTTCTAATTACTATCCTGATTTGTAGTTTATCGTGTTTCAAGTTTAAAGAAACAACAAATGGAAAATGGATCTGTATTATGGTTACTTTCAAAACTCGTGATTTGAGTTTTAGAAAAATGTTCACTGAGCCAATGGAAATAAGACAATAATCTTTTGAAAATTGATTTTGGCGCTCCACGCAGTATGGGCATATGTTTTCCTGGCTTTTGAGATTTTGAGACAATTGTACGGGCATATGTTTCGGTGTTAATTGAGGTTTGTCTTCCACTTAATTATCAGACACTTGAAAGCTAATTATCATGCTCATCAACTCCTGAATGTCTAGGTGTGTTGACTTTAATAGAACTGGTTTGAGGAACGTGAATCTGCATGGTGTCAGAGCATCTCAATGGCGTGCTGTCTTCAATGCCAAAATCAAAATTTGGCAAAACACTACTCTCGTGTTCAAATGTTCAATGAGCTGCAATCTTTCACGTCAATTGAGGTTGTGAATGCCGTTTCGTATCAGTATGTACTTTTTTTTTGGCATTAAATCAGTACCTGACCCCCTGAAATTAGGGTTCAAATACCGGTTGGTACTTGCCTTGAAAAGAAAACAGACAATACCGGCCACACTGCATATTCTTAGGCTCTATTCTGCTAAGATTCTTGCTTGAGTACTTATTTTTCGTTTTACGAGATAGTTCATTCTCTCATAATTCATCACCTTTAATTAAAAATTAAGTACTTATTTGGAAGGAACATGCCCTTAGTTATTTTTTAATTTTTTGGAGGTTATTTCATAATTTAGTCTACTGTACTAAAAAAAAATTAAATTTCCGTTTATTTCTTAATATATGAGCTTCATAATCATTTTCACTATAACTTTTTTAGTATATATTTTCAAGCGTAGGTATAAGTATGCATATTAGTATATTGTGTTTAGAACCCAAAATTCGAAATGGCATTCGAAATTATGCCGGTACCGGTGTGTGTCGTACCAATATGAAAAACGATACCGTTATTGATATGGTATTCAGAACTTTTACATTGCATTATAGCAATACCAAAATTCGACAAGAACTCTCCTCCCACGTTTCTCATGATTATGCCCTGCAAATGCACCAGTATTTGACTTATTCTAAACAAAATGACATGCAGCTTTAGAAGAAACATTGTCAAATTATGGCCATTTGGACACCGTAGCATGCCAGTATTTGATTTGGCATTGTTATTTGGGATCCGGGGACTGTGCTGTGCAACCCGTGCTACATAGTGTGCTGCGCGGCCTTGTCAGCATATGTCCGATGATCGGAGACGTTCACTGTGTAGAGCTCGTTGAGTTGTACAAGTGCATCAAAAATCAACTTTATCAAATATCGTTAAGTGCCTCATTGGAATACATATAATTTGAAAAAAATGGATTCAGTGGTTTTGATCCAGTGTTTCGTATCCATTGGGATTCATTTTTTTTCAAGTTATATGTATTCCGATGAGGCACTTAGCGATATTTGATCGGGTTGATTTTTGGTACACTCGTATTACTCGACGAGCTCTACGCAATGGACGTCTCCGATCGTCAGATCGATGCTAGCAAGGCCGCGCAGTCCCCGGATCCTGTTATTTGGCACCAATCTTGTGGGGTCGTTCTACCATCTCTTGTTTACAATAAAATCTGCCACGTGTATTCGAAAACTTTATTTTTTATAACATGTTTGGGTGCCTAGAGGAGTTGCCGATGAGAGATGGCGTTGGTCGGAGAGGTTGCGGGGGGAGGAGTCAGCAAAAAGGGTGGGGGAGTCCTCACAGATCATGCCAGAAGAGTGAGGAGTCACCAGAAACGCTTGGTTGCGGGTGGCCGGCGGTGGTGGGGTCACTATTGGTGATCGCCTTTTGTACTGTACTACACAATCAAGGTTCAGCATTAATTTGTAAACTTTTGTTATTTACTGTCACAATTCAAGTATTAGCCTATAAAATTTTGTTGTGTAAAAGGTTGTCTTCCTGTCTCCATTTCCTAAAAATTTGTTTTACGTTTGTTGTTATACTCAGATTGTGCATAGTTTAGGTTTTCTTTGGGGCTGCATTTGAATGTTTTTTTGGAAAGAAGTTTGTTATATTGTTGTCTTTAGCTAAACTTTTTTTGTAACAGCATCTTTAGCTAAAATCACTACTGTTTAAATTGAATTTCATTATTACACGTCGGTTGACGGTTGTAATTGTTTTCCAGAAACAACAAATCAAAAAATTTGAAGTGTCAAGTACTTCTACTAACATCTGGTAGGGGGCTGGGAAGTGGGAATGAGAATTTCTCTCTCTCTAACTTCTCTTTTCTCTGCTCTCTCTACAAACATATGGTAGGGTTTCGTGGTAGGGGGGCTGGGGTTGCCGCCTCACCCCACCCCACCCCTCCATCACCGGCCGTCCACTCCCTGCTATGATGGGTTGTTGGGCTACTTGGTGAGATCCTCCAGCGAATAAGCCCCTGGAACCGGAGCGGCGGTTTGTCCGGTGACATGATTACGGCTGGGGTTCTGTTTCCTCCTCTTCTCTCTCTCTCCAGATCTGTCCCTCCCTGAGTTTGGTGCTCCCCATTGATGGCGCCAATCGTCTGCATGTAGTCCACCTATGTGCTCTCTTTTCCAATCTTCCTCACCGTGCGAGTTTTATGGGCATTATCAAGCCGGCCTGGCCTTGTCTTTTGGGTGTCGCTTGTTTGAGCCCTGACAAGGTGGTTGTTGTGGGACGGAGATAGTTGTTGGTGTTGCTGGATGGTGGGGTGTGGTTGTTGCGGTAATCTGAGATCTCGATGATCGAATTTAAGAGTGTAGATCTGTTCCTGTAGGTTTTGGTTTATTTTTCTCTGCTGCATTTGTTTTTTTGGTTTCCTACCCCTGATGGGGCTGTTTCCTCCCCTTCAGGGGTTTCCTTTGGTTTGGTTGGGCGTTCTTTCTGCGGCGAATGTTGTGCCTAGAAGATTTGTGTATGGGAGTGGGGTGCTTTCTTACTGGCTTCTCCCTTGTGGCTTAATTTGCCCGTTGTGTTGTGGGGATCTTGCTCTTCTTGATGTATTGTTTCTCCTATTAATAGAAACTCCTAATTAACATTTTGGGGGAAAAAAAAAGTACTTCTACTACTTTGTTAGAAGTTTTTGGGTGCAAATTGGGTACCACGTAGCAGTACCCAGCGTGCATGCAAGTCGTCCAAAACACTACGGCTGATTTGACTGTTGTCTCTCTCTTTCTATCTTTCTCCTCGTCCATTTTAATTTAATCCATTCCCAATCCTTTTTTTTCCAGTAAATATAATAGTATCTGCAATTTCGAGAACCCAAATTTAAACACTTTCACTCCGTTTGTTACGATGTAAAATGTTTTCCTCATTTTTTGTTGTTTGGTTAGGCAAGAGGAAGTCAAATATTTTTCCGAAGTAAAGCATTTTTTATTATTGGGGCACAAATGTTTTTATCCCAAATTTACCGTAAGTCGTTTTCCCAAGGAGCCCAACGGAATTGGAAATGTTGGGTAGCAGAGAGAGAGAGAGAGAGAGAGAGAGAGAGAGAGAGAGAGAGAGGGGAATTTGGAGTCCAGCATGCAATCTGATTGAATTTCTGAAAGTAATAGTATATACACACTCTTAAACATGGCTTACTTTAACGTATTTGTATGTATATGTTTTTATATATTGCATTTTCTGTGTTATCTTACTATTTTCTAGGGATTTTTTTCTCCATGGCTAATATTTTCAGCTCTTAACTAAACACAGGATAATAAAAACAGAAATAAGTATTACAGTATTTTTTACAAGATCATTTTACATGAAAAATACTTCGAAACAACCGAAGCCTTTGTCAAACTTTTTCTTCTATCGTTTGAGAGATTAAAGATGGTGCTTGTGAAAATCATTTTATGTTCTCTCTCACACGTTGGCAACAAAGCCCAACTAATAACTCTTACTATCATGCATTAACAAAAAGCGGTCCAAAAGTTCAGAGTTGAGAGATTCCATGAAGTTATTATGTTGGTCCATCTCAGATTTACAAGCTGAAACATCTGCAACCGCAAGTCAAGCCATATTAATTATATTTCAATGCAAGTCTTGGTCCTTTCGTTACTGCCAAAACTTTCACCAAATCATTATGCTCCTGGAATTGTTGAAATTGGCAAAATGTTCCAGTTTGATTCCTGAAATCCGTCCAGTACTAATCATGGGGGCGGGCGGGCGGGTTCTTATTAAGGCAAATTTCCTTGTTACTTAATCATTTTACTCGCAGTCGCCCTCACGTACAGACGTACTCCATAAGTTTATAAACGTTGTCTTGCATTCTGATTCTGAAGAATCACTCCAGTGCTTCCGGAGGCAGGAGATCATAAATAAAGCATATTGCCCAAAAAAACCTACGAGGAAAGCTCTAAAAAAGGAGAAATTATTGGGTGTAAATAGGGTATAGTAAATTTAGAGGCCCAAAAAGAGTAGAGAAATTGTTCGGATCTAGACCGTTCAAAACACATTTGAACAACTCGAATGTGCGTTGGGTATCGCCGCGTGGTACCCAACCCAATTTGCACCTAAAAACTTCTCCGCTCGTTGTCTCTGAAGAACAAGGCCTATACATGGCAGGAAGTTTGCACGCGCGTATACGCTTTATAGCCCCACTTGCTCCAGACCTCTTTCTCACGCGCATACCACATTCAACAACACAAACAGAGAGAGAGAGAGAGAGAGAGAGAGAGAGAGAGAAGCAATCTCCGGTGTTACCTTTACCCTTTTCCCTACTTGTACTACATGGGCGTTCCATTCTACCTCTGTGCATCTCGCTTTTTCTTCAAACCCTAGAAATTACTGAGAAAAAGCGCTCTCTCTCTCTCTCTCCTATCTACCCACGTCAATCTTCTACTTTTTGTCTTTCTTTGTGTTTGATTGCCATCCCCTGTTTATTAATCACACTACATAGATCTCTTTCTCCCCCTTGTTCCCCATGAGCAAAATATAGTCAAAATACCACTATCATTATCTTCTGGTTGAGACATAAGGAAATGCGAACTACTCGGGAGGCAAATTATTTGCCTAGAATTGTCATTGCGGGTGGAACAGCAGTGAAGTGAACCAACTAGGACTCTCACAATACAGACACACACATACAAGAGATTGAAGAAATGGGGTCGGAGCAGAATAGGTTTCCGCAGCATCAGGAGCCAGCACCACCCCGGGTATTTCCTTCCCCCCACCATCCAGATCTAATCAACCTGCTGAATCAGTGTTATTGTCTTCAATTTGCTTGGTTTTTCTGTAACTAATTTGTTGTTTTTTTATTTATACCTTGTGTTCTGTCCTTTTTTTTTCTCTTTTTCTCTCGCTTAATTTTGATTAAAAATGCTGGCTAGGGCGGGGATCATGTCGCTACCTGTGCATCCATGTCAAAGGGGTATTGTTTGGAGTTAGATCTGTTCAAGTGAGAAGGAGGGCTTTGCTGTTTCTAAGGAAACCTCCCCCCTCCCGCTATGCAATTGTTGTTCTTGTGTGTGTGAGGTTTTCTTTCTTGAATCGTTAGTATACAACTCATGGGGCTGATCGCGGTTTCGACACAGTGGATCTGATCTTTATGAGCAGTAGGGAGGCTCGCTGCATTCCCCCTCAGGACCATTGTTGTCGCCACTTGCCTCTAAGCTAGTTGTAATTATGCATATTACCTAGAGGGCTGGCTCGTTCGCCTTTTTTCTGTGAGAATATACTACTACAACTTTGACTTGCTGTGGTTTAGACCAACATGAAACGAGCTACCTTCCTGTCTTCATGTGAGCACAGGACAGATCTGATGTGTATATGGTTCAGGAGATCTGCTTTTAGCTGCTCATTTTGCTCAAAGATCAAAACTAGAATTGACTCACTCCCCAGATATTGTTACCTGATGTGTATTGTTAGCTGCTTTCTCTGATGTAGTGATGTGTATTGCACGGTTTTGTAATTTGAGTTTGAATAGCATGGGAAAGTAAGCATTTTAATTGCTTCTCAGGCAATGCTATTTGCTGCAGAAATTAACATCCTTCAATGGAAACCCAAAAATTGCCTCTCTGCCTGTGTGGTAAGGCTGCATATGTCGCACCCTTCCCATACCACAGCACTGGCAGAAGCCTCAGGCTCTGCTCTGTCCTTCTCTTTTCCTACTTTCATTATTACTCTGTCTGTTTATATGTGTATAAGGCCTATGAACTGTTTTGGTTCACACGGAATTAGTAGCGATTCTTGTCCACTCCATGAAGTAAAATGCGCAGTCTGATCCCTTCATTGTTGGCCACTTGAATTTTATCCAGATCAACTTGTTTAATTTCCAGGCATCAAAGAAATCTGGCCGGCTTTGGTAGTTGTGATCATTAAATTGCTTAAGATCTTATGGTAGAATTGAGCATGGAAATGCTTCTTGTAGCATATTGCACAGTATCTGCTGCTTGGAAGTTCTGAAATCTGAATCAAAAGGTTTACTTTAAACCACATCACATGAAAGTTAAAGGATTTGTGGCAGCACTGGCAGGTGGAATACCAGTCTTGCTTTATTCAGCTTCTTTGTCTAGTACTTGCTCTCTACCATCTTCACTTTTTCGGTAGGTTTTTTTTTAAAATTTATTTCTAATGCTACCTATTCTACACTGACAGCGGAAGGGGTGGGGAGGATGCTGGGGTGGAATGTCTTGTTTCGGCACACAAAAAGGTGGAAAGCGGATTGTACCTGCATCTCGTATTCCAGAGGCCAATTCATTGGGAAATGCACCAAATGGACCTCAAAACGTCAGGTTGACCAACCAGGCTTCAACTATAGCACCTTCTCTTCTAGCTCCACCATCCTCACCTGCATCCTTCTCAAATTCCGCCCTTCCTTCGACAGCCCAGTCACCCAGCTGTTTCTTGTCATCATTGTCTGCCAATTCCCATGAGGAGGGGGGTCCGTCATCCACTATGTTTGCCACAGGGCCATATGCACATGAGACGCAACTTGTATCTCCTCCTGTTTTCTCAACCTTCACCACCGAACCATCAACTGCTCCTCTCACCCCACCACCAGAGTTGGCTCACCTAACCACTCCGTCCTCTCCCGATGTTCCTTTTGCTCAGTTCCTTTCATCAGCCATGGATCTTAAAGGCACTGAAAAGACCAACAATTACATCACTGCTTCCAATGATCTTCAAGCAACATATTCCCTTTATCCTGGGAGTCCTGCCAATAGTTTCATATCACATGTTTCAAGGACCTCTGGTGACTGCTTATCATCATCTTTTCCTGAGCGTGATTTCCCCCCTCAATGGGATCCTTCAATTCCTACATCTCAAGACACAAGATACCTAAAGTCCGAGTCAGGCAGGCTTACTGGGCTTCATACATCTAGTGCCTCCAAGTTGTCTCAAGATTTCAATTTTTTCTGCCCAGCTACATTTGCGCAATTCTATCTGGACCAAAATCCCTTACCTCATTCTGGCGGGAGGTTAAGTGTGTCTAAGGAATCAGATGTTTACTCCAGTGGTGGCGGTGGCCATCAGAACAGGCAGAATAAAACTTGCAAACAAGATGTGGAAGAAATAGAAGCGTACAGAGCATCCTTTGGGTTCAGTGCAGATGAAATAATCTCTACAGCTCAATATGTGGAGATTTCTGATGTATTGGATGACTCCTTTAGCATGACACCTTTTACTGCCAATAAGCTGCATATGGAAGAAAGTATGTTGCCTCCCCCAACTAATAGAGGACAAATAGCAGAGGAAACACACACGAATTTTCCGAGTCCCAAGAACCACTCATCAGAATTAAAAGATGTTTATGGGGTTGTAGGCAGAGAAGTGCCAGGTTCAGGCAATAATTCTCAAGGTGAATAATCTCTTCTTGTTGAATATAAGATTTTCTAATTGAGCATTCTTAAACCAAAACGTTTTTGGATTCTTATTGTAAGTTCTTCAACCTCGAGCCTGTCATATTGCAAAATTTCATGACGTCAAAATCTTTCAAAATTTCATGCCTTGCTAACTTTCTGAAAAAAATCAGTTGGAGGTGTGCATTGGATGTTTGGGCTAAGTATATGTTGGTCACTTCCTGTCTTTATTCCTCTTGGCTAATGCAAACAATGTTGGAGGTGCACTTAGGGAGCATGGAGTATATGGTGAAAAGGCTTCCAGATCCTGTCATGTCCTGATTATTTCAGTTGTGCAGCATTCATAATTTCGAAAGCTCCCCAGCTCCATTATAAGGGCTAAATAGATGCGTCTTGTCTCTCCATTTGTGTTTCAACAGATTTTTAGCATCTCTGTTATCTTCTTTCTTTCACACCCTGTTTCTTGCAGCAATAATGTCATTTTTTTCTTGTATGAATCAGGCCATTTATTACGAAAGCGACCTGGTGATGTCTTTGGGCGAAGTTTAGCTGGTAACCATATGTTGAGCGATGACGATGACATATTTTCTAGGATGGGCACTTCAAAAATTAGCAGGAAGTATCATCAAGGGTTATCAAGCTCTGATGCAGAAATTGACTACAGGAGAGGGAGAAGTTTGAGAGACGGCAAAGGAGACTTTGCATGGCAGGACTAGTCCCTAGTTGTTTCTCATGTGTTAACTTGCAGGTATTTTAGTTCGTCTGTATCTTGGGGGTTTCTGTTTAGGTGATTGACCTGCTCTCTCTCTCTCTCTCTCTCTCTCTCTCTCTCTCTCTCTCTCGTGTGAGATCGCTGTTTATGATTGATGAATGTAATCCATTTCTCTGTTATATATTTCTCAGTAATGTATGTGATGTTCTCCGAATAATATTATTATTAGTATCTAAGATTCGTTGCATTGGCAAAAGTGGTAGTCTGGAATTCTATTAGTTATTTCCTCAAGCTTGCTTATAGTATGTCTTATTTGGTTTGTACACTCCTAGTCGCAAGTTTGGTCCAAACTACATTATGTAAACTGCAACTCGTCTGGAAATCAAAATGAATGGTTGCATGAATTACCCTGGCCATTTAAACAGATTCAGTATTCGAGAATATAGCAAGGCAATGAAATCATCCTCCAGGCAAATGTTGATTGAACACATATAGAGATGGAATCCAAATGACTGCTAATCAGATATCTAATAGTTTTAATCAGAAAGAACTCTATCGCATCAGAAATAATTTTCTTCAGGATTGTATCCCTTTGTAAATGGCATCATTCTGTTCTTTTGGGTAAGTGCAACAGCATGCAATGCATGAATCAGAAATCTAGAATAAAGGCACATTTGACAGGGCGGAATCTTTGGAACAAAAGAATAAGACTAAATTTGTTATCGTCGTAAACGTAATCAGACTTTATTTGAACTAAGTTGCTCAATTTCTATTGACGAAGCCACCTTGTCAGGTAGGGGGATTCCTTCTTCAAAAAACAAAACGAGAATTGAGTCAATGGGTCAACTTAGTTCACTGAACGTTGTATCAACATCCTAGCACCATATAATGGGTCCATGGGGAAGGGTAATTGCGTGTTTGCAAACAAAGATCCGCTGCCTAAATGAAGATGAAAGCGGTTAGTTTCCCACATGGTCTTCCAGTGGCTCGGCCGTCAGCAAAAGCTCTTATTAAGCTTGCTTCGTATTAATGACCTCTAACTTGAAGAAATGCGTTAGTGACATTTCACTTGTGTTTCATTCTCCCACGAGGAACTGCAAGAAAACAAAAGAAACACACATTTGGAGCAGTATCCAATATGATTTTCACACTACTTTTAATCTCTAGATAGACAATGGCCATCCATACAACATTAACCCAATTAAAAAACTACGTCCAAGTAACAGTTGGAGCCAGTAATAAACTTCACAAAATACAAGGTATTCGTGTCCGGGTATGAAATGGTTACTCATGAATTCATCTCAGCGGGCTGATCAGACGACTTGTTTATGTTGTGGTTGCTCATGAATTCATCTCAGCGGGCTGATCAGACGACTTGTTTATGTTGTCTTGTTCCAGTTTTATCTGTGGCTCATCAATTAACATCGATCCCGAATAAGAAGCCTGGAAAAGACATCCAAGAGAGGCAATACGCTATAGCTATAGAGATTTCGCCACAGGAAAAATTGTTTCGAGTACAAAAAATCAAAACAGAATTTTGAGGTTCACCTTTGTTTCTGTAAATGCTGTATCTGTTTCCCTTGCATATTCCACTTCTTTCTGATCCTCCTGCAGATGCAACGAAGACTTAAAGATATATACAGTTAAATGCAACATGAGTCAGCTTAACATAATCACCACGTCACATTAAAAGGTGGAGTTATCTTTTCAGTCTCATCAGCTTCCCCACAAAATGGTAGTCTAAAATCACAATTTCATGGTCTCTTTACAAGTCCTCGAACAAGACATCATCCAAGGGTCGCATTAAGACCTTAGAAAACAACTAATCAAATCAAAATCAGGCCTTAATGAGGGGAATACTGTTTCTAGTTTCCACTTCCAAAAGAAAATTGCCTACGAAACAAGGAGAATCGTCTAATCACCAAGCTCTGAAGCACAGAATATTTCACCAAACGAGCTGCTGCTCATTCATTCAACATAGATCATGCACACAATCATAGTTGTGTCCATTGCACAACATAATAACTGCTTTCAGATAAGTAATTTACTACACCAATTACAAAACAAATAACAGCATATTCTCAATTATGTTCTGCAAATAGAATTGGATGAAGTAGTTTTTGCAGATGATAAAAACAAAAGCGAAACTGAACATACCATGGCTTTAGGCTCAAGATATTCCCTCTTCACCCTACCTGACAACGGCTTACTGAAAAAGCCAAAAAGTAAAACATACCAAAAAGCCCAGTTAGTACCCAAGTACTGTGTAAGAACAGTAAGGTCTACTACTCTGCTAGAGCATCTCCAAAGGGTTTGGTATCTAGTGTTTAAGTGGGGTGTGTACTAGGAAATCACAACTGAAAACGAATTTAGGTGATCCAATGTGTGTTTTATGTCAGGCTCCCAAGTGAGATGGAAGCATGATGCTCCCAATGAATATGGAATCTTAGATTGAAAAATATGTAAATCACGACCGTCAGATCCAAACCACCCACGAAAAAGTAAGGTGGTTTTACTATTTTTCGGCCAAAAAATCGCAATATTACTCACCACAAAACAGGGTTTCCATACTATTTACTAAGGCAACACTAACTATGTTATATGGTTACACTTACTACATTGTATGGCTACATTTACTAAACTTATTATTGAGATGTTTTGACATTCAATGGTTGAGATCAATGATTGAGATGAACTCATACAATCCAATGGTAATGAACAATTGGGAGCATCATGCTCCCAAACCGCTTGGGAGCATCATAGCCATTGCCCTAGTTTGTGTGCTAGAGTGTGCTAATTTTAAGATGTGTTAGAATGTGTGCCAAGTTTGGTCGTATAGCTACCAAACAATAAGTGGGTCTCGTCTACTTAAATTCAAACTCCAACCATAAAACAAGATGACATTTATTTTTAATGAGTTTTTAGAATTTGTTGCAAAAAAATAAACAATCGTAACTAAGCCATTGGAATACTCATAATTACAATAAATAGTAAAGTCTAAACAAACTTATGGGACCCACTTTTAACCTAATACCCATTCTAACAAACATTTTTGCCTTGTTTGGATGGGATTTTGAAAAAAAAAAAAATTAACTCGAAAAACACTCATTACCCCTACTTTCAATCATTACTCTCACTTCGCTCTCCTCTCTCCAATCATTATTCTCATTTCTTTATCTGTCTCTATCTACTCATTACCCCTATCTCCAATTATTACTCTAATTTCTCTCTCCACTCATTACCCAAAAATCAAACTCAAAAATTTTCAAAACACCATCCAAACAAGGCATTTAACACACAAATATAGAGATTGACATTGGAGATGCTCTTAGTACCCAAGTATGCACAAATAAGAAAGTGAGAATAAATGGAAGAATGTACCAGTCATCAACAACATCCATATCAGAATCACGACCCCATCTTTCATCTTCGTCTTCTTGATCCTCATCTGCCTGAAAATTAGAACATTTTGAGGAAACACACTTCGCATATAATACCAACCTCACAATGCAGCATCAAGAAGTGAATACCAAGAATTTAATAATAAATTAGCAATGATAACAAGAGAAGTCGGGTGAACACACCCACATATTAATCAAAAGCTCAAATAGCAAATTTAAAGATCAAACCAGTGCTTTAGCATATTTATAACTTGGGAGTCGATGGAGAATGCCTGCCTAAACCAAAGCTGTATTCCTAACTTACTAGTACCTTTTCGTTTATAGTAGGCTTGACCAACTTCTGAGCAAATAATAAATGTAAGAATAGAACTATAATATTAAAATACTAAGCCTCAAAGAAATATTCTTCTGCCAAACCTCTGAATTAAAGCAGATTCAAAATTTAACTTTTGCACCAAGGAGCATATACTTCCCTCAGGCAATCAGCCTATAGTACACCGTTTTTTGTAGCTTGATTGGAACTATAGGAACAGTGATAAAACAAAGAAACAAATGATTTTTGCAGAAACAAAATCTTGAATCGTAGTTTAACATGAACTTCAGGTTTCTTCTGCAAAAGCAACGTTGCATGCATGTAATTGGATACAAGAGACTAGAAGAAATGGACCAAGAAAATGTAGATCATGCCAAATTTGATGTAAGAAAATACTAATTGGAGATGGCATTGCCGATCAAAAAATAAAATAAAATTGGAGATGACATTTGGTTACTATGTTCATTAACCTTGACCTTGACACTTTAGGAACCAGCAGCCGACTTTTGCCCGGTAACTGGGAAGAAACAAGACATAAAATTCATTCCATATCAAATCAATGGATGGACACTCAAACAAGACTTGATATCAAATCAATGGAAGATATACTAAAACAATGCCACAAACTATCCCGACCTTAGATCAAATATTTCATCTTCCAAAATAAGCAGGCTCTCACTACCGCTCTGTAAATAGCAACAGCAATATATACACCCAAGAGCCCTAACTCCAAAAATTGTGCTCTGGCTGACTTTTAAGTCACTTTTCCCAGAGAGATCGTGCAGCATCTCGTCAAGAAAAATGTTTTGCATTCACAAGAATCATATCAAACAGAGTATCATATATCCAGTAAAGGTGACACTGAAAGGAACAACAAAAAGGGCAAGAAATTTAGCAATACAAACCTCTGGGATCTCAGTATCGGGTGGTCTCTCCTGGAACTGCACACTTGGTGCATGCTGAAGTTTTGATAGATTATCAAGAAGCTTTATTTTAATTTCGTCCAGGAGCTGGCGCGAGTTCTTGTTTTCCATGTTACTTGGAGCAACATGAAGTGTATAATCTGGACCGAAGTACTCATAATACTCGTGCTGTGGCATCTTATCTTCAATCTCAACCCCAAGTGCAACCCCAGTCTGTTCAAAGAACAACATCAGGGTAATTTTAAAAAATAAAATAAAAAATTCCAGCAGATGTCTCAAATTATCATTTTGCGCATAACTCAGGAAAAGAAAACATGCATGTTTAAGAAGATACTTGTTTGGTGCTTACTCTTCAGTTACAAGTAGCATCTACAAGTCAACTTCTACCAAACAAACCAGACTCACATAACCATTTATTTGGGGTCATCAATTTGTCCTAGTGATAACACAATAGCTTCCTTGCTGTTTGTGACAGTGTTGCCAACATGTTTAATGTTTTCCTCCAAATTCATAAAACACACACACACATAGATATAGATACCCCTATATGTTGTACGTGTGTGTGTGCGCGTGTGTATGTATACATATAGCATATATTTATATACATGAGGCTGGTTCCATGGACACATTTTTTGCCACAATTTTTGACACTTCATCTCAGCCATTGATTTCAATTGCAAAGATTAGAACATAAAAGTGTACTCTCTCCCTCCCCCCTTCCCATTCACCTAATCATAGTTGTCAAATCGTGAATCGAATTGAGAATCGAAATGGTCATTTTTTGAATCGTGAATCGCTCCGATTCGGTCATGACTTCTATCATGCATAGAAACCTATGCTTATTGATTAGGGTAACAACAATATATACTACAAATGAAAAATTTAGGCCTAAATCAATAAAAACCTTCTTCCAAATGATGATTTGATAATAACGTTGTATATTAGGTAAGCTGCTTGTATTGCAACTACCAAGAGATGATGATTCGTAAATCCTACTTATGGTTCTTTTTTACAAAAGAGTTACGAGTACAAAACAAACCCTTAGAAGGTCTAAGGGTTGTTATATTCCCTTTATCTTCATCATTTTCGATTCAATCTTGTAATAAATTTCCTTTTCTTATTATCTATCCATATAACATAGACAAAAGATGACATATAACAATACTAAAAACCTTTAAAAAATAGTTTGAACCTTCAAAACAAGAGTAAAAAATGAATTTCAAAAATTTTAAGTGAATCCACCGATTCACTTACGATTCGCAGCTATTTCCGATTCAAGTAGTCTATCCGTATCGATTACCCACCGAATTGTGAATAGTACGATACGAATTGTGAATCGTACGATTTTGACAACTATGCACCTAAAATCTCCACAACCCGCCCCCCTCCCCCCGGCACCTCCATCTCCAGCAAGCCCCGTCTTCAAGGAGGTAGGGAAAAGCATGAGAAAGATGTGTGGGGTTTTAGTTTCCGTGAAGGAAAATCATTGCCAAGGATGAGAAAAGGCCGGATCTTGAGCTTGAGGTGAGTGATCTTGGAGTTTGTTTGTAGGGTACTAATATTTAAGCTTTTATGGAATTTAATTCGATATTGAAATAGAGTTTGGGATTTTTATCCTGCATTTGGGTGATGAGAAGATTGAGGAAAGAGAACCCGAAACTGGGAACCTACCTTGGTATTGACTATTGAGGGTCAGGTTTGTGGGATTTGAATGTTTTGAATTAATCAAAAAACTAGGGTTTCCATTGGCCCACCAAACTGATTTTTTGACAGATTGAGATCTGCTCGGATTTGTAAGGACCCAAACCAACCTGGAACAGAGCCTTGGAGGGAGTTATTAGAGAGATCAATTTTCTGTAATTAGGAAATGTTTCTTAAGGATTTCCATAAGATAATAATACCCCAGAGATTTTTGAGATGTTGATTTGTGTAATTGGTGGGTTTGGGGCCTTTGGGCATTTAGTTATTGGTGGGTTTGGGCCAAGTGGCTTGAAGCCTGAAGCAGAGCTGAAGGCATATGACACCAGTTGTTGGTCTCTCTTGTTGCATGAGGAGTCTACAAAGAAGGCATATGACACCAGTTGTTGGTCTCTCTTGTTGCATGAGGAGTCTACAAAGGAAAAGAGGAATATGAAAGAGAGTGAATTTGAGGATGATCTCCATCTCAAAAAGTTCAGAATTTCAGTGGGTAGCAGCAGTGGATTTTCCTCACATGAGAGCGTAAATGGCTCGCTGGAGATGGGGTTGCCAGAGATGGAGGTGCCAGAGTGGGGAAGGGGGGGAGAGAGAGACTAGGTAAGATGGAGAAGTGGGGGAGATGTTATGTTTTAATCTCAGCCATTGATTTCAATGGCTGAGATGGAGTGTCAATATTGTGGTAAAAAATGTGTCTCCGGAACCGACCCATATATATATACACACGGGCACACACGCGCGCGCGCACCCACACACGCGCACGCACCCACACACGCGCGCGCACACACACCCCTATAATACCATCACCAGGTCAATGTAAAGCATATATTAACATGTATTATTTGACTTGTGATTATTGAGAGCAATGTCTTGCACAATGATACCTCGTAGCACCAGCAACGAGCAACGTTGCGTATTGTATAACCACCTCCACCAAGCAGCAATAACGGCACATTGAAAGATCTCATGTACCTTACACACTCTGCATGACCTTTTATTGAGAGATTGAAGCAGCCTAATCTATCTCCCGACAAAGAGTCTGCACCACACTGTAGGACCACAGCACCAGGCTTAAAAACTTCCATCACTTTTCCCATTATTGGCTTAAATAAGGACTGGTAGCTCTCATCATCGATACCGTCATCTAGTGGGACATTAAGAGAGTAATATTTCCCTTTCCCATATCCAATATCACGTACATCCCCCGTCCCGGGGAAGTAATCTCCAAATTTGTGGAAGGAAACTGTCATAACTCTGTCTGTAGTGTAAAACGCCTCCTCTACACCATCACCATGATGAATATCAATGTCCACGTACAAAACACGCTGCAAGATCAATACAGCCACAGTGACAAATTATAAAATGCGAAAGGTCAAATCAACACTGTTAGTCCAATATTCGAAAGACAATGGCAAACAAATAGGAAGTACTTTTCAGTAGCTAAACAGGGAGCCACAGGTTTCATGCATATAAGTATATAACTGATGACAGACAAAAGATACAATTTAAATTGCCAACCAAAATCAGGATACTAATGATGTCTGTTACATTATGCTGACACTATGACAGAAGAAAATCATTCAACAACATGGAAAAAATAAGTGGATATAGTCCCTTTTCCAGCGCCATTCCTCAACAAACGTTTGTCTACAAGGCTACAGCCATAGTATTTGTTATGTTCATGCTAAAAGAAAATCCAATTAGTGCTTACACCCCCAAGCAGGATTAGGTATCAATTATGTGATGATTTTACAAGCAAATGCGATACCAAGCTTAAGCGGTTAGGAAATTGGCCCAACAATATATATCAAACTATTCAATACCCTCCTGTGGATATGCAAACATCATTAACTAGAGAGAAGCACAATGCAAACGGATACACTAAACCCAAAACCTCCCCCAACATAATTTGTTGGAAATGGGGTCAACAAAGCCCATCAACCCATCTGAACGATCCAAGTTGAGGGTGCGACAAGAAAGAGAGGCATTTCAAAAAGGATTGTCGACATTCTAAGAGTGAACTGATTTTCTCAAACTTAACTGAAAACATAGCTTTTAGCCTTTTACACTATAAAAAGATGTGTCCATGTGGCTTACCACAAGTGCTGCCACAAAAAACTTGTTGAGTATTGACCTTACGGAATAGCAAGTATTGCCAATAGTTATTGGCATTAGTGAATCCACCGAGCTTTATATACAACCAAGGTAAAATGCATTATCCAATAAAAAGATTTCACCAACCTCATGCATTTTAAGGAGCTCTAGAATTGCCAAGACAATATCATTCACATAACAGAATCCAGAAGCTTCACATTTCTTTGCATGATGTAGACCCCCAGACCAATTTATTGCAATATCGGAACCATGGTTCAACTTTACAGCACCACCGACCGAACCACCCGCATAAGTCTGACAAAAAGAATACAAACCATCAAAAACAGGGCAGTCTTCCCCGACATTGAACCTCTTCAGTTGCCTGAGCTGATCCTGTTGGGTTTCTGGAGTGATGCTCCTCAGAAATGCAACATAATCATCAGCATGAAACCTGCAGAGATCCCTATCTCTAGCAAGAGCAGGCTTTACAACATGCATATGCTGCAATAAACCATAGTGAGCTAGAAGAGCATGCGTCATCCGAATCCTGTGCGGCTTCATTGGGTGACCTTGACCATAGTAATAATTGCCAACCTCTGGGTCATAGAAATAGTACACTTTTCTCTTCGACCCGTCAGGCCCAGATGGCAGGGAATTGCCTCCAGCCTCCATTGCTCAACTGTGTCAAAGCCTGTCCATGAAGTTTGAAGCAAAAATAAAAACGCTTCGCTACCACGCACTAGTTCAAATGACTTATAATTGATTGCTGAATGATTCACGACAAAAAAGTTAAAATTGAAAAATCAGCTAGAACAGAATAGCTTCACTTATGTTGACTATCAGCTAACAATCAGGTACCAATGCATTATAAACCAACACGACCTACTCCGTATGTATATAATTATATATCACCAAGAAAGAACCCCAATCTTTAAGTTCAAAAGATGTAAAAGCAAAAAAGCATTCTGTTGATTCAGGGTAACCAGGGCCGGCTCTGGGTCACAAGAAGCTCACCGCTTCAGGCCCTACAAAATTGCCAAAAAGAAGGGGGGCTAACTGTATTATACTCCTACATCTGAGTTGAATCTTGAATGTATTCACTCCTGGTGTGTGGATCGGACATCCCTAACTTCTGAAGGCGTGCTTTTTCACCAGACATCAAACATAATCTGTTTAAGCATCTAAATTACCCGTAGTAAAAAACAACATCAGCAACAAAAGAGAGAGTAGACACACACACAGAGAGAGAGAGAGAGAGAGAGAGAGAGAGTTTTACCTGTTCGTTTTAAGATTTTGGGCTGGTTCTAATGGAGTACATTTTTTCTGAACAGCGGCTGGTTCTAATACCGATCGAATGGAAATTTATGGGGTAAAGAGTCTAAAGACAACTATATATCGTCTGCAACAATTACATAGAAGACCCTATAGCTTGATCCGTGTCACAAATTACTCCACTTTCTTGTATGTTTTACAGTTTTAACCAAGGTTATCAATACCGTTCCGTACCGATACATGCCGTTTTTGACAGAATCAGGTACCCTATATAGAGACCCATATTTAATCTATTTAATCTTAATATTTATAATTGAGGAAAATGAGAAAAACGTAATGTGTTTATATGATTTGGAGCTAAAGAGGTTAAATTGATTGTGAAAGAGGTGTTTGTGTGATTTGTAAAATTTTGGGTATAAATAGGAGGGTGAGAGAGCATGGAATCATTTTCCCTCACACTCCCTCACCGGCTCCCCCTCTCTCTCTCGGCATCTCCCTCTCTCCCTTGTTCTCTCTCTAAAACTTCACCCAATCACTCAAAACCCTTACCAAACTAACCTCCATTTCTCGTTCTACACGTGATTTTGGGCTCGTGCCTCGTCGATTGAAGCTCGGTGTGGTATTTTTCCATTCGGATCTACGGTTTTCGGAAAGCTAGGGCTTGTAACTTCTTGGGTTTTGTGTTTTGACTTCAAGGTAGGGATTCTACCTCTCAATATATGTAATAGGAGTGTTTTTCTTGCCTTGAATCATGTCCTTGGTTATTGTTGTTAAGGTTGAAATCCCTGAAATCTGCTGTAAATCTGCTCGAAAGCCATCTGTATCGATACGGCCCTTAATCCGTATCGATACAACACTCTCTGGACTGCCACGAAGCTTTTATGTATCGATACTTACTTTGTTACTATCGAGCTTTTGTTGTTTTGCTTCAAACTCCCTTGTTTTGACCCCCGATCACTTCTAACTCGTTCTAAACATCATCAAATCATTCCATAACATTGTTAACCATATTCGTTGGGTTCGTTGTGTATCTTTGCATCCCTTGCTCATGTTCGGTAAATCTAGACGTCGATTATTACATGAACTTCGATTGACTTGAATTGACACTTTATGAGTATATAAGAAGCTTGAAACCTTGTTGACACAACGATGAACATTCAGGACTCATTGACGGGTGGGTGCCTGGTAGGGGGTATCGGGATCCCTTAATTGGCCCGGCAGGAGCAAAAGCTCATATTGATTACATTCAGGACCTACCGATGGGTATGGTGCCTGGTAGGGGGTATCAGGATCCCTTAATTGGCCCGACAGGAGCTTCGGCTCATGACACATGACGCGACGTGACTTTGGACACATGGAATGTTGAAACAGTTAAAGGTTGAGGTGCATACCAAATTCTGTATCGGTTTTGTTGGATTGTTAAGCCTTGATTATTGCCTATTGTTTGGTCTATCTCCCGTTCATACCTTATGACTGTTTCTGCATTTCTCTGGCATATAATGTTTGTGTAGAATTTCCTACTAGGCTAATGTAGCTCAAGCCTTATATCATTTCAGGTACTAACTCAGGACCGTAGCTTACATGCTTGGGAGTGCTTGGATGTGGAAAGTTCTTTTGAAAGCTAACATTTGAGAAGTTACTTGTCCATCTTTGTAAATTTCTTTTTGGAAGATGTATTGGTAACTTTAGTGATAATTCTTTTGATTATGGGACATTTGTAAACTCTTAACTTTCATGACACTTGATGTTTATGTTGATTTGAGGCGTTGAACCGATGATGTAATATTTTGAAATCTTCAGACTTTGAAGTATGTTTATGGGAATGAAAACGCTGCAATCTTTTGGGTATTGTACGGAATGTTGTGAGGTTTCTATTTATGAAATTCCCTTATATTTATGTTGAAAATCGATGGCGTGACACCCTATCCCTCTAATTTCGTTCCGGCTCAAATACCGGCCGTTACCGGGGATACCGGTCAGTACCGGCCAATACCGGATAGTACCGGACTACTATTAAATTTATTTTTTTCTTCAAGTACTGGACAATACCGGTCAATACCGGACAAATACCAGAATATTTTTTATTTTTTTGTTTTAAAAAGTGTATATTATACTTTAAATTCTTTTAGGAAGGAAAATAACACTAATAGCGATCAATCCGAAACGGTACCCGGTATCTCACCGGCACCGATACGTACCGTACTAGTAAGAAAACCGGTACTATAACTAGTACGGTATTCAGAACCTTGGTTTTAACTCTAATACTTCTGTTGTAATAACAATGTGAACCGGGTTTGGCTAGGTGGGTATGATAAATCAACTAAAGAGCTTGTTTGCAAGGTCTACGAAAGTTAACTCGGACATCTGCTTGTTAAAAAAAATGTGAACCCTCTACGTATCAATTTAACTGCGGTAATAATCGTATCCTAGCAAAAATCAACACACGTGTCATACTGTATCTATATAAATTTTTTGATTATAACCAGATGTCTGGGCCACTTTATAGGCACCTTGACTAATTCCGGGACCCTAAAAGTAATGACCGGGTAAAACCCCAGAAAGTCTATCCACACAAACATTTTATGCACGAATTGTGCACAGATTTTTGTGTGGGGCCCAACACGGATCCCACACAAACAATCAGAGCCGTTCATTAAATGTAAAACACTTTTTCAAGGGTTTCTGTGAAAAATTAGTTAAATCCAATACATAAAAGTGCTTGATCCAATCATTTAAGTTTTCATTATCCTGAAATCTCAATGAAAGTTAGATGATTGGATCGAAAACTTATAGGTATCGGATTGAGATGATTTTTCACGGGAACCCTTGAAAAAGTGTTTTACATTTAATGAACGGCTTGGATCGTTTGTGTGGTACCCGTGGTGGGCTCACAAAAAAATTTGTGCACAATCTGTGTGCTTTTGTCCTTGTGGGTAGCAACCCTCTATACCCCCAGAGGTCAAAGTTTTTGTAAATTTTAACCTCGACTTATCACACACTAACTATGTTTACTTATGCACTTAATATTTTTTTAAATTCAACTTATGCACTTAATCTAAAGCACACATATTAAAATACTATTTTTTGTCCTGGCAAGACGAAAAACTCACATAATGTTTGAAAAGAAAATATCACATATAATAAAATGAAAGTGATAATGGCAAAACTGTTTTTGTTAATACGCAATTTTAATGTATAAGAAGTCTTATACTCTGGACACGGTACATGTCTTTTACTCTGGACACGGGCCTTTTATACACTAAAGTTTTGGCATTAACAAAACTTATTTCGTCGTTATCACCAATCATAATAAAACTATAAAACGTGATTAAATTGCTAAATTTTGGAATTGAATAATTCTGCAATGATAAGTGAATTGATTCTACAGTCAAGCTAGACATGTGGAATTTTTTAGAACAAATATGAGAGCTAAACCCTTACAGCCCCTTTGGATGGTGAGGAAATGTGAGATAAGAAAGGGGAGGCCTTTCTCACAATTGGTGAGATTGGGTGAGAAAGGGAAGGAGCTAATTAAAACATTTTATTTTGTATTTTTCTCTTCATTGCTCACCAAAATAGTCAATCCAAATGAGTGATTTGGCTAGAAACCAAAACCCTTTCTTTTCTTTTCTCTTGAAATCACTCCATCCAAAGGGACTGTTATTGTTGGAAATAAAGTTAGCCAGGTAATTTTTAGGATTGTTCTAGATAGTTGTCTTGGTCTTAATGTCTTATGATCAAATGGATCTTAACTATTGACAACGGGGAAAGCGTTATAAAGGTAAATGATTCCATTTATTTATAAGGAGTGATGGTTTTTGAAAATTTATTAAAAACCACTTAGGTATATAATTTACGGAATTACTACTTAGGTATGGGGCCATAAACTTGATGCTGCGGGCTTCGATTGTGAAGAGCCGTTAAGGACCCTACAAAATCAAGGCTCGGTACTGAGGGTAACTAGCATCATTTTTTTGGGGTAGGTAACTAGCATCATTTTGTAAAATGTTTGAGACCTTATAGGGAGAAAGATTCATAGAGAGTTTACAAGTTACCTCTTAGACCTCCGAGTTTCAACCCGTTGTCATGATTTCTCTCTCGCTCACTCCGCATCTAACTTCTCTCTTCATCGTATCTTTATATACCTGCCTCTTATTTCGTACGTAGGCGAATGGATTAACCAATTAATCGACCAACTTATCAACCTACACAGTCTTTAGGTGAATACTTTCCAAAGTTAGCTTCGTTATATTGTTCTGTTGCTTGATATACTAGACTCAAGCTTTGCTTCCTGTTGATTGTTTTGCTTGACTGGGGTATGCCCCTGTGGTGTGTATGTGGGTTTTCTAATAAAATCTTAATTTATCCACACACACACACACACAAAAGTCTTTGTCCTCGGTGTCTATTTATGTAAGCTTTATTTTTCCCTGCTTTGAAAATAGTCTTCAAGATTTGGATAATATTCATGAAAGTTCAATTAAAATTTCATTACATAAGTGCATAGAACATTGTAATCAGTTCACATACTGAAATCCAGCAAAAACATTAACATACACATATATAATCTCCTCCTGCTAGAGAGGTGGAGAGAGAATAAGGATAGCAGGCTGCTGTTACTAGGATAGCTGAGGAAGCAACGATTGGTTGTGGCCTACAATCCGAGAAAAATTGAATGTCGAATTCATCCTCACCTACCTTTACGACCACAACCACCACTATCCTACCGCCCGCAATCCTTTGCCACCTTTGTTTTCCTTTGAAAAGAGGGTTAGGATTCGAATCACAGAGAGGAAGAAGCGTGCGACCAAGGGCAAAGAACAGGAGCATTGGATGGACTTCGTGGGTGGGTGCCGGGAATTAGGCTAGTGTCAAAGAGGGCGAGGGGACGAATCAAGAGGCAACAATGTCAACAACAGGACAGGAGGTGTGCAGCGGCAAGGAGGTCACTAGAATGTCTGGGCCACGAAGTTAGAAGAAGGTGTGGCAATTGTGGGCGATTGGGTAAGGTAGAAAGAAATTTTGATTCCTGAATTGTCGGACTCTGATCGACATTACAAATTGATGAGAGGGAAAAATGAGATCAGATTTTTGTAGTGTTTAAGTAATTACAAGAATTACCCAACTTGAACATATTCATTGCTTTATTTTCCATTGAAATGAACACGAATGTCAGAAGTTCCAAACCGAGCCAACAATTATCGGTGACCTCTTTGAGATGTGTGTTGAGAAAGAACCGACTCCCCTCAACGAGGACACTTACTTGGCACTCTTCGGAACTACTTCAACGACCCTCATAACCAAACTATTGTACAAGCTGACATAATGGTATCAAATATGGCTGGTAAATATAGTAATACAACATGACTTTTAAGTACTTATTCCAAGCCAAACTAGCAAGAAACACAAATAATGAACAAAGGAATTGTTTTAGTCCGTACCTAATGAAGTAGTAAAATGCTACACAGGCTGACAGGCACTTGAATTCTATGGGGCCTTCATAGAGTTTTTGAGATGATTAAGGACCAGGGTTTGACTGCAGTTCGAGTATAGTCTCATGCGAGCAAGGTGGTGCAAAGGATTAACGGCAGATCTAACCCTAATGCTAGTCTTGCAAGTGAGTGTAGAGCTATCGTGGAGGCAATAGGCTACATTCTGAGGAATATCCTTCAGGAAGGCAACAAGGTTACCGACAAGACGGCTACAATTGGAGCTCAACAGGAAGATGACAGGCGTCGTCTGTTATCCCTCCTCACGAGGTTAAGGAACTCTTGGCAGGAAGATAAGCTGGGCATCATTTGTTATCCCTCCTGATGAGGTTAAAGAACTCTTGGCGGTTGACCTGGCCTGAGTTTCCTATGGTAGACTCTAGTTTCTCTCTCTCTTTCCAGTCGCTTTTCTTTTCCAAAAAGAAAAAACCCATTTCTTTTCAAATCATTCGCCTCTTGACTAGTTGCCAGAGACGCAAGTGAACAAGCATCCAACTCCACATCCTATTAGTAAATTTCATATAAAACCACGAACAAACAACTTGTTTTTGAACAAAATACAAGAAAATAGTATTTGATAATCACATCCTTTAACATTAGCTCCTCAAATTCCGTTAAGAGTAACCACAACTCTGCGTGCAGTAGGATGATCTCGATGCTCACACAGCCATATGCCCTGTGACAAAAAGAAGAGAAAAATGAACAGAAAAAACAAATCCTCCTTCCTCTAAAGATCAGACGGTCATTTAACAACTGCAAATACGATGGGGTTACCAATATGAATTCCAGTGCAAATTCGAAGTCTTAATGCCACAAGTACAACCCATCCAAGGAAACAAAAAGAGTAAGATTCGGATTTGTCAGCCGGGAAGAAGCAGAGGACTTCGACTTGGTAGACACCACGGGCTATAAAATTCAAGAGTGGCCTAAAATTTTCACTTGACAATTGAAATGGCCAATAGTATTTTTCAATTCTTAAATTGATTCGGGCTTACTAGCTCCAGACAAGGGTCAGAAAATTGTAGATCATAAGCTATGACCTAGTGTGAAAACAAAGTCAAATGTTCATCACAAACTCAAAAGATTTATGGGTGAGATCAGATCATTTCGATAGAACAGGGAGCCATCACTTCAAGCACCACAGGAGCCTCAGCTTTGCCTCAAACCTCTTGAGGTGTTGAGGCTCTGCCTTGCCTCGCTTTTGTATTAGCAAATGCTAAAGCATGCTTTTCAAAACACTCAACTCATGCAACAAAGTCGATGGCTAATCCTCAAGCTAGTTGAAACCAATTTATAAAAGCTTTTTTTTTTTTTTTGCAAGTAAAACCAATTTGTAAAAGCTTAATTGTTATGGTCTTTCGACTAGAATTATTCATCACATCAGCCTTTCCTTTCTACCCCAGTTGAAACAATAAGGATTGAGGCGTTATAAACTAGTGTTCTAAACTTCATTCTGACCCACCTGCCAAGTTCCCATGTTAAGCTGGCCATTCGTAATTGGAATCCTGGAAAAGTGAAAAAGAACTATAAATACCAATTTGTAGGGAAACTTCAATATCCAAGCAGACTCATTATAGAATAATTAAAAACTATCCGCACGTGAGTGTGCAGCCAAACATTGATGATTTGATGTGTGCTGGCATATCATCTGGACCTGCAAAAGAAAAGGAAGAAGAAAAATGATAAGGATTCAGAACATGCCTGGGCTTAAAACAACAAAAATTAAAGCAAGAATTCCATATCAAATCAGCTGACTTGTGACTTTTGTAATTTAACCTCTCTCTATAAAGATAAGATTTATTTCTTAATGAGTAAAGACCACTTTTTTTGTTTGGCTGTTATAAGTCTTACGGCGTTCAAACCAATTACACTGTAACCAAATTATATACTCCCTCCGTCCCAATTTGTTCCGCCCTTATTCCTTTTTGGGATGTCCCAAAATGATACGCTTGTTTCAAAACTTTCCATTTTTAGATGTCGAGATTACCATTTTACCCCTCATTTAAGGAGAGAGATTCTCCCTCCCAAATTCAAATTCAATGCAAATGGCCGGCAAAACTGAATTTGGCTCCATTCTCTTCATATGCCATGACAGGAGGAGAGTACTTTTGAATTGGTGGGTTCAATTATTTATTTTTACAAAATTTTAGTAATATTTTCTCAAAAGGGTAAAATGATAAAATTGATCAAAAGTCAATGTAAGTACAATGTTTCCTTAAATTTCGTGAAAGTCAAAGTAGGCGGAACAAATTGGGACAGAGGGAGTATCTCCTCAACGCAATCCCTCTCACATGTCCAGTCTGTGAGCTCGCATATGGTATAATACATCTGCAATGAGGTATTATGACATTTGTTTACTTCTATATGGTTGGTGGAAACCGTACCAGATAGATTAAAACCTCGAAGAAAAATTTCTTATTCATTAAGTGATAAGTTTGAAGCTTGTACAGAATGAATACATGCAACTTTTTTGTTCGCAGGTATTATGATGCAGTCAAACTTGGAATGGAGCTAGGTAGAAGAGTCACTAACAGTAAATAAATTAAGTAGGTAAGTATAAAGAACCTATATATTTATTCTAAAAGGACTTTTAGAGGCCTAAGCGAGGATTTTAGTGGTATTAGGATACTAATCGATAACTCTTCCTTTCTTTATGCGCGAGTTTCACACAGAGAGAGAGAGAGAGTTACTCTACAAGTTTTATTCAAACATATGTTGATCTTCTGAAAATAATCTTGGTTGCATCAACAAATCCTATACAGGCTCCATAAAGTCCTTAGAAGCAAAAACACAAAGGGCCTGTTTGTTTTGGAATTTTAGTTTTGGGATTTTGGTTTTGAGTGGAGATAGTTTTGGGATTTTGGTTTTGAGTGGAGAGAGATAGATAGTGAAATGAGAGTAATAATTGAGAGAAATTTATTGGGGACTGTGTGCAGAGAGAGAATCCCAAATCCAAAATCCCAAAACAAACAAGGTCATAAATTCTCTACTTGTTATGATAACCTAAATACCACCAAATTTCCATCACTGATGCCTCTAGATATCAGGATGCAATGAAAATACAACAACATTACTCAAAAGTTTTAGCAAGTACTGAAAAAACTTGACTATTTACGGCAGGCTTTTACTCTCATAATTGCAAGACAATCAACCCCTTCTGGCTATGAAATTTTTTCCTAGGAAATTGAATGGGAGAATGTATCGCGATTCGTACATCACATCCAGGAAAGGAAATTATGGGGGCAGAAATAGAAATAAATGAGTAATTCATATTTTTCTTTTATAAGTAATTAATGTTGACTCAAGGAAATGTTTATTAGGGCATAACTTAGTTGATATTATCATGCACTGCAAAATGATGACAGTAAATAAGTTGGGTTGTCAACAAGGAAAATGAAGCATCCCTCTTAACGAGAATGCAAAGTTGCAAACCCTTGCCCTGATTCAGTAAAACATGTGCTGCACTAACCTTCTAGTGTATGCTTCCATGGTGCAGCACTCCCCTGAGAAAATACATTTTAAAATGAAATTTAGCTACATCCAAAAGTTTAAAAAATGCTGCCAGGTATTCAAAATAAATTAACCTCTGGAACTACACGGTTAAGGAATGTCTCGGTATCATCTCGAACGTCCGAGTCATAATTTTCGTTTATGGTCAGAGAAGCACTAGTATGTTGCACTGTTACATAGAATAAATTAGAGAAGGCAAAACAGAAGTATATGTTAGGAATTTAAACCCAAAAGAGATTTCGAGAAGGGAGTAGGGTGCAGGTGACTTACGGAAAAGATGCGCAAGGCCACACTTGAATCCTGACAAGTCTTGCCCAATTTCCTTCAAGATCTAAGGAACAAGTGAAACTAATAGTTATTGAATAAAACCAAGAATAATATGCCAGTAAAGTTACCTACTCCTAATAAGTGAAGAGTTTTACAAGAGAAAACAAAGAGCTGCAGCCAACATACAAGAAGGTGCAGCACAACAGTTAACAAAGCCTATCTCATCTTTATTTTTATTAGAAAATCCAAAAACTGGTTAAGGGAAGGATCATTAGCCCACCGAAAACCAACTACACAATAACGAAAGTACTCTACTCCTTTTTCTTAAAAAAATATCTCCTCGTGCGAGCTCCTCACACACATCAGAGTGAAAGGAACAAGGTCCATGCATGCCTTATTCTTTTCACCACGCTACCCCTCCAGGAAAGAAGAAGAGCCCTGATGTTCCTAGGGAGGACCCACTCGAAGCCAAACATGAAAGGATCAAAGACCACAAATTTTTGGGCCACATCATAATGGATAAGAAGGTGACTCACAGACACCCCATCCAACTTGCACATACGACACTTTTCACATGGATTTGTCTCTTCTCATCAAATTATCAACAGTCTGTCGGTCCAGATACAACCATGGGTGGTGTCCAGACAAAAAGCCATATTGAATTGTGCCTTGGTACCCCAATCGTGAAGTTAGGAGACGCAACAATAGTGCAGAGGAATTGATGGATCGTGGTTTCATATCCATACAATAACCAAATTCTGTACATCACAAAGTCAGACATAACGCCATCAAAATCTAAAATGATAATTTAAATGAAAGAGAAAGGTACTTTCAGTAAATAGGAGAGCTAGCCGAAGTATAAGGGGTGGTCTCTTAATCAAATGTGATGGAGGGATGGTGGTCAAGACCGTGAAGTAATAGGGTTAGGTGCATAGTGTGAAGCGAAGTCCCACATCGCTTGGGCACCAAAGCAATATGAAGAATATAAGCGTGAGGGCAACCTTACTTCAATAGTTAGCTTTTGGGGTTGAGTTCTACCCAAGACCGTGTAACATGGTATCAAAGCTGGGTATGTCAAGGATGGGTAGGGTGCGTGTACCTGGCCTGCACGCGGCAAGTGCTACCGAGTGAGCACGCTAGGCGTGAGGGAGGGTGTGAAGCGAAAGCGAGCTTGGGTACCAAAGTAATATAAAGAATATAAGCGTGAGGGCAACCGGCAACCTCACTTCAATAGCTAGCTTTTGGGGTTGAATTCTACCCAAGACCGTATAACACATAGTTCAGTGAAAAAACAAGAACCCAACCTAAACAACTTTAAAAACCCCAAGTCAGCCAAAGTTGCTATGACACCATCACGTCTACATTAACATAACGAAACAAAAATAGGTGTCAATGGGTTGGACCTCCACATTAGGGCAAAACATAGACATTGACAAAATCAGTAAACTTGATAGCAAGCGACTTTCCAAACTTAACTTGTCTCTGAGACCTTGGGGAAAGCTTTTAAAACTTCCACCTTAAGGGAGGTGATTCTAGTAACGTTCACGCACCCAGAGCGAGCGAAGGTCTTTCTAAGGACTTAATAAGCGAGGAAAACATAAATAGAATACAATTTGATGTGCGATGGAGGCTGTGTGGACCAATAAGAGAGCCATGTGGAAGTGTCATGGTCTCTGACAGTGCCAGACACAATTCAAGCTTTTGGGGGACCAAACTGCGTCTATCCACCAATTGTTGCAAAGATCTACTCTATTATTCTTGGAAGAAAAAGTTATAGTGTATACTTTTTACTGAAAATGTTACAAGCACCTTCTACTTGTGGTTTCTTTCATCATCGTAACCTATATTTCAAAATTAAAATTAATTAACAAAACTCTTGATAGAAAGTCCTGGTCACCTATCTTCTAGAGTTTCTTGTGAAAGAAGGATGAGCATTTGGCAATTAGGTGGGTTTAAAGACATGGTCGAGCAAAGGGCTATATACGAATATAGTCATATATACATATTATAGATAGATATATGCACGGCCCAACACTTACATAACCAAACATCTATCAGGCTTGCAGGAAAGTTCAATTCCTTTATCATAAGAAGTATTTTCCTCTCACAACATTACATTTCATTTCATCTTTAATTACAACACCCATAGAGATTTCTTTCGTCTTGCGCGACATTTTGGTTATGAATGAATGTGGGTTTTCCCAACAAAAAATAATGGCTGAAGGCGAATTTCGCGCTTTTTTGTTTGCTTTCAGTTCTTATATTCAACACACCATCAACTAGTTGACAAGTTAAATCTTGTCAACATCCATTGAAACAACACCATTGATTAAGGTTCTTTATGCTGTTTAATCAACCTCTACGACATAAGGTTCTTGATGTTGCTAGAGCTATGGTGCATGCAAGTCTGTGACATTCACCAAATTGATACCTGGATAGTGGATACCAACTGAAATAACACAATTGTATCTATGACAAGAACAACAAAAACAATTTTCGACTTCCTTAGAAACCTGAGTGAATAGGAAAAAAGTTGGTTGTAAGTCCAAAAAGAGTTCATAGTAACAGGGGGACGCTATCAACACAAGATTTCTAAATATCTACTGATCCGAAAATTGTGAACACCCTGATCCATAGCCTTACAGGTATTGATAGCACACGAGGACATATGACACCACTTGAGAACCAAGAGAGAAAATCATACACAGACCGATCGCAAAGGAAAGATTTGCAGAAGGATACAGCGATGGGTCGTATAAAAGATTTCCCAAGAAGCAGCTCAGGTGGCTTGGGGCATTCAGATATCAAATCGGACTGAAGTGGTAGAAGTTAACTGAAGAAGGGGCAATTAGGAAGGAGATTTACAATATTTGAAAAGAAAATCCAACAGATATCCAGGACAAGATTGATTTTCATTCTCTTGGTTCCATGACCAGTAAGCGATAGACAGTTAAGATTAGAAAGGATAAAGGAAGAAACACAAAAGAAGCAAGGGAAAAACCGGAATACCTTGGGGGTGATAAGGTGACAACCTCGCTTATGGGGAGGTAGAGTTATGGTTTTCTGGGCCCATTTAGGAGCAGTAGCCGTAGCAGATGGAGCCGCTGCCATTGAAACACCGCCGGAATAAGAATCGTTAAAGGAGAAAGTGGTGGTAGTGGTCTTGGGTGTATATAGGGATTTTAATATTACGATTGGAGACCAAAGAGGCAGTGGCTTTGCACCCAAAATCACTGATGATGTTTGCATTTGCTGTGCCTAACTGATAGATACTATTACAAGCTAGCCTACAAGGTTAGGTTACTTAGGCGGGGGCGGGGGCGGGGGCGGGGGCGGGGGGAGCTTTTCCTTCCTTCCTTCCAATTTCCAACCGGAAGCCTCAATCGAATCGATTAAAACGGACGGGAAAAATAGTTACACTTCCATAATAATACTAGGCTTTGTTTTTTTTTTGTTTTTTTTGAAGGGTATACTAGGCTTTGTTTGTAACCATGGAAAGGAATGGAAAGGAAAAAAAATTTAAAAAATTTCTCTTTCATTATTTGATTGGAAGAAAAAGAGAGAAGAAAATAAAATTTTCAAACATAATAAATAATAAATTTTTCCTCTCATTTCTCTCTCATTTTCCTTCCCTTTTCTTTCCTTCTCATGGGTTCCAAACAGAGTACAGTAATAAAGAGAGAAAAAGGAAAACGGGTCAACTCATCTACTCAACAGTCAACACAAACAGGGTTACGGCTTTTGACAACCCCTGAAAAGGAAACAAGTGGTTGAGGTTTTAGACTTTTGAGACATGGAGGATTACTATTATTTATGCCTTCTTTTTTCACGAACCACGTTTTATTACTCCTACTATTATGGAGTAGCATCTACCACAGCAATACTGCAACTGTCAACACAGATATATACGTGGTTCTTCAAAACCGGATACGTCCACAGGAACAAGAGCGGCTGCTATTCTTATTATCACAATTTCAAAATAAGATTTACAACATAGAGTATTTATACCTATTTTATTCTAACCCTAACCTGGTATTTGACATGTATCCCAAAAATACCCTTATACGATTCCATAGGCATCTGATATTTTTTCTAGAATTCCTTAGTATCTCTTCATACTTAACATATAAGCCACAGTTCTAACAGCAAACAACAAGAAGATCCACTCATCAATCAAGCTCGAGTCAGTCTTCTTTTTCTCCAAAATCTATACCACCTCGTTTAGTGCAACTCATTGAGCCAAAAAAAGAAGAAAAAAAAAGAGCTGATAATATGGAAACTCCAGTTTGATACTTTTGAAATCCCTTTCAAAGATTCAGCCTTTACCATAATCGAGCGACACATTGCAGGAATGCAATTTGAGACTCGTCAAGGTCACAGGATCAGTCTACAAGAACTCCTTGCATTACCCACTTATCTGGAAAAAAAATTTAAAAAAACACTTTCCCATAATCTAAGCTGAAAAAAACCCCCACATTCATCAGTATACTAGGCAAATTACCTTCATCAATCAACACTCAAACTAATGGAGGGGGGAAAAAACAAGCAAATCGACTAAAAAATACAAGCAAAAAATAGAGATGCCTAGTTGAGAAAGACCGGTCTGAATTAAACTGTGAATAGCACTGGATCATTGGTTAACACAACCTCTAATAACACATGGAACATGACAACGCCCCAAAGAAACTGAAAAAGAAAAACGCCAGATAAAGAAATAATAGCTTCACATCTCGAGCAAACAATAAGGAACACCCAGTTCTCTCTCTCTCTCTCTCTAGTTGTAACAATTAGAAAACAACTTGTACACATCTCCAGCAGCCAGCTGAATAACCTTCATTTAGGTCAATTGCACGTTACAATGGCATCCTTGCAAAGTGCCGCTGCAATGATAGTTACAATGGTAGTTGTCATCGGCACACAAGATGCCTATTGGCACCTGAGAAATTCGAAGTCGATTGTTCAACCAAACTTTTCAATGAATCCATAACTGGTGGACCAAATTTTACATCTGGAAAGTGTTGAAGTCATTCCGTTAACTTCTGCAACGCTTTCCAATATCTCAAACAAGAAGGGTTCAAATGTATGGCCCGAAGAATCCAGCTCCGAGGGTCTTGACAGAACTCCACACTAGATGAAGAGCCAGAACCATCTTTAGACTCTCTTGAAAGCAAATGCATTTGAAAAAACAGTTCTGCAGGCCTCCTCTCTATAAGAACATAATTGACATCAGATAACAAGTTAACCAACCACAATATAGACAAGAACGAACTCTATCCCTCAGGGCATTCACACAGCATTACATATAGGCTATGGCTCCATGCCGGCAAGCCCTTTCTGCCCTAGTTCCATTGGATGCCATTTAAGCAGCAAGCATGTATGCCTATGTAACATAGCCGCCACTGCTCGTTTACACTTGAATTTGCCAGAAAACAGTCGGTAAACTGATTTACAATGCAGCCGATCAAAAAATAACTGATTTACATTGCAACACCAGGCCGAACAACAGGAAGATTACATTGACATTATAAATCCCAACCTGTCAACAAACTTTGGCAAAAAACTATACTGGGAACACTTATTCTAACCATCCAGACACATTATGAGTAATACAATGGATCACATACTTAAAAATGAAAAAGGTGCAGGAAGAGCACCAAACCTACGACATATGCTTTTTTATATTGCCTTTTTTTTTAATCGGCAGTGGTTATATTGCTTGTGGTGGATTTCTAAAAAGTAAGCGATTATATTGCTTATGGGTTTGAAAGTCACATGGGCCATGAGTTTCTCTCCAAGTATATTGTTGGTGGTGGCTTAATCTATCAGCTAAATATTCATGGATCGTGATTGTTTCCATTGAAGGATAGAACCACCCATCAATAATTCTACAATAGTTCATATATTTCCTCCATAGATCCTCAATCACAACTAATGAAACAAAAATGATTGCATTATACTGACATATATGTAACACAGTGGTCAAATGAAACCAAACCTGGTGGCCAAGAAAACCATTCAAGACGAAGGTTTTTCTCCCATTTCACCGTCGAGCCAATGCTAGCTTCCGCTTGACCCAATAGAAGTGAGACAATGGGCAAGGATATCACAGATGCCTCTTTAGCTTTCTTGAGACTTCTAATGGCAAGGGATATGAACTGGGAATCAAAAAGCTGTCTAGCTAGCTCAATACAGATGGCACCTGAACCCATCAAAGACAATTAACAAGTGAACAGAGAGGAAAAGTTTAAATCCAAAACTCAGGCAAAGGACAGCAGATTTCTTAGAATCCCGATACATTGATGTTTCCAATAACAGTTTTTAAATCATACAAACATCTTTGAACCACAACACTTTTAACACACACACACACACACAGAGACAGAGAGAGAGAGAGCATCCAAAACCCTTGCATTAGCCCCTGGAATAATGAATATGTAGATAAAAGACTCTCCAAGCAATACCAGAGAGATCGAGCTCCAAAGGACCAGAACTGTCCATGGGCTAGTGTTTGTTGAGAACGCAATCCCACCCCGCCAGTCAACACACACAGCTCAATAATGACATGACAGACAAGATACTATTCCACAACTATTTACCAAAAAAATGCTAGAAAGTACCATGACAGAGAAAGAGGCAGCTCTCAGCACCACCTAACGAACAGGCTTGTGCAAGTAACTCTTCTGCGCAAATGAAATCATTGGTCCATACAGCAATCAGGCCCTGCACCAAACTAAATATAGCCATCCACATATTTTCTGAATTCTTGATCTCTTCTGAGCAACTCTCAAAGCACATCTCCAATAGATTTGAATCAGCCTGTAGTTCATATTGAGATTCAATTAACTTAAGGCATATCCAACCGATTGGACAATCAGTTTTGAGCTCCAAACATCTTGTATACTCTTCATGTAAGTTTGACAAATTGTCTTCTGCAGCATAGGCACGGCATAATTGCAAGTGTGCGAAAAAGAGATAATGGTTGGGAAGCAAAAATCCAGAGGCACTTTTCGCGTGGTTGATACAGCCAATGTGGTTTCCACCTTGCAAACTTATCTCAGAGGCGCAAAGTAGAAGTTGGAACATTTGATATTGAGAAGACATATCTTTCTTTGAGCGTAATTGATCTGAAAGAGCCACCTTAATTAGCCGCCCAAGTATCTCACACAAATGTTGTGGAAACCTCTCCTCACGAGCCTTCTGTAGATAATTTAGTATAAGCAAGTATAGAGCATTATGGTTCCACGGTTCTTGATGTAACTGCCTGTAATTAATAACCAACTCATCTTAGGAAACAGTGATAATCAAAATATCCCAGGGGAAGAAATTTAAAGATGGAATTTCTTAAAGAAAACTGAAGTACCAGAAATTGGAAATAACCAGCAATCAACTTTCTTAAAAGAAACAAAAGTTATAAAAACTTGCAAACAGAGGGATTTGCTAATCAAATTACATATGCAAAGAGTTTGGAAAAGAATACTTTCACATGTGAATAACAAGAATCTATTTTGAAGAAGTCGACTATTTCCTGAATATTGAGATATAACCGTATGGTGATTCTTTTGAGAAAGGAATAGAAAGAGGAAGAGGTTGCTTAATGAAATAAAACTATAGTACATCTGAAGTTGCCGGATTGCTCTTGTTTCATGCATGAACTGGCATTTACAGCTTGGAACAGCAAATTTCTTGTAGTTTTGAGAAGCATAACAAGCAACCGCACCAGCACCAAGGATATCATATGCAGATTTTAAACCCTTTTCATCCAGGCCCCTTGAAGGACCTATTATGAAGCATCTGCTTGCAATGTGGGGATCTTTCCATTCCTTACAAGAGAGTTGGAGATAACCAAGCAGATTCCTGTTAACAGCAAAGTCAGAGGGCGGTCATTGAAATGAGAATGTATTGGTTGATAAAGTATATCAACAATTACGAAAAAATACCAAGCACAAGAATTATGAGAAAACACGAAGCATATCAATTAAGAACTAATAAATGGATGATTGTGAGTTGAACAGTTTCAGCAGTTAAAACAAATTCCAGTTTCGAATTACGCATTTCCATCTGAATCTTGTTAGAAGAATTTGGAGTTATGAAGGGTGGCATGTTGATATTAGCACAACCAGAGCTCATCATTAGACTGATCATTAATCAAGCTTGACACAGCTAATTTGGAGGGTGCATGAACTCAGGCCAAGCCAATAATTCTTTGTGCAGCACGGCTCAAAAGCTCGCCTGGTAAAGAGTTTTAAAGTTTTGAGCAGAAGCAATTATGAACAGCCCAGCAAGGTAATATTCTTGCATCCATGTGTTGAGACACAATGGTATTACTTGTGATCTCTGATAAAACTGTTCGATAAAGACAGACTGTAAAGTCTAAAGATGACAAACGTATGCTTGGATGAAGTATTTATTTAGATATCTTTAGAATGGCTCTATCATGCATAACTTTCTTGAAAATAATAAACAGGCGCGTAAGGTTGTACTCAGACTTCACTCCTTTATAAAACAAGCACCATATTGGGGCCAAGCTTGACTTGTTAAGTATTGCTGCTATTGCAACAGGCTTTGAAGAGCCTATTAATGAGACAAGACAAGCCCAGATAATTCGTGAAAAGATCTTCATCTGCAGCCCCACATGCCACATCCCAGGAGAGAGAGAGAGAGAGAATTGGATAGCACTTCTATTAACTCCTCTAGATGTTCAATTAAAGTATTACACTATTCTTATTCCGTTTAGTCTATCAAATAGAGCTGTAAACGAGCCGAGCCAAGCTTTATCGAGCTCGAGCTCGGCTCGTTTACTAAATGAGCCAAAAATTCGAGCTCGAGCTCGGCTTGAGCCTTAACGAGCCGAGCTGAGTCATTTACTAAACAAGCCTCTTTAATCGAGCCAAGCCACCCTTAATGAGCCGAGCTTTTGTCGAACGAGCTTTAAACGAGCCGAAAACTCGAGCTCGAGCTCGACGAAAACTCGAGCTCGAGCTCGACGAAAACTCGAGCTCGAGCTCGACGAACTGAGCCGAGCCGAGCCGAGCTCGAGCTCGAGCTGCTCGGTTCGTTTACAGCCCTATCTATTATATTTTGACAAGCAATGCTCCATATATATTACAACCTTGGAATTTTGAAGAGCTCACAAGGTAAAAGGCCAAAATATCTGTCAAAGTTTCACTCTTTCAACAGTTTCATTAAACCAAAAGTGTGATCCATGACTAAAAAGAAATAAGGGTCATTTTTTGAATAAAAAAACAGCAAGTCTAGGGGCAGAGGATAAATTGGGGATACAGACAGAACAACTTGAGTACGAATCACTACGTTTCACATGACCAATACACTTCCACATGTTTTTCTTTATTTCGCATCAATTCCCATACACATTTTACACATAAGTCAAGACTATACACTGCCCAATATGTGGTCATTAGATTACTCCCAAAAACAAAAGCCAAAAAAACTAGAAGCGTGATCCTTGGCTGGAATTCTATTACTCATCAGAAAATTGAGTAACAATGAACAAGCTGGCCTTGCCAACCCAGTGGATGAGGTTGGCTTCTTAAGTCACCTCATTGTCTTACCCGGCCAGAAAGTAAGGTCCTCAAATGATCAGGTTCCTGGAACACAGCAGCACTCAGGTAATGACTGGGAAAAAGGTTAGGCTACAAGCCTACAACGGATGATACTTTAATTCTCAAACTAGAGAATCCATACCCGCATAGAATCAAGAGCTCTATAAAGGTGTTATTGGCTGCATAGATATGCTCCATTCGAAAACGAACGTCAACATAACCTATTCTTCCATCAAGATATACATACCTTATTAAATCACTGCTAGGGTACATGTGAAGAACTTTTCGAAGATGTTTTAGTCCACTTTCAATTCCGAGGCACCCCATAGATCCCTGTTTGACCTAGAAAACGACAAGCATTTGGCATTCCGGGAATTGAGAAGATACTACCAACACAGTTAATGCTTAAATTGCAACTATTGGAAAAAGAAACTTACAAGTTTACCAAGTGCTATCAAGAAGTGCATTCTGGTTATCTCTTCATTAGATACAACATAGCGGCGACTGCTTGAAACCACTGACTCCAGCAGATTACATCGATCTAGTGCATGGAAGGCAGATACTACAAAACTAATTTTCGAACTATGAAATAATTCTTTGGGCATTTTTAAAATGCTAGTAGCTGCTGATTCCAGTCCTGAGATGTAGTACAGCAATCTACAGATCAAAATAACAGAGGCATCCTTGGATGGCTGTTTCATGGACAAAGCACGTGCAGCAAGATCTTTCGTTAAGGAAAGAACCAGGTCATTCTTTCCAAGTTTCCATAAAGAAAGAGCATATATGTGCAAACCTTCCAAATCAAGCAGACCTAGAATTAATGCCAGGGTAAAATTTGTTAGAATTGGAAAATATGCAAATTACACAATATCGGTTCACAAATAAGTTGATGTGGTGAGGAGCCTCTGGCTAGAGCTCTTCCGGTAGTCTATTAATTTGCTGTTTGCTTTTTGATAACAAAAAACGGAAGAAAGATTCAGTAAGCGATGGTGATCTATATTTGCACCAACACTAAAATTAAGTTTTTGGTTTATTGACCTCAAGAGTGCCCTCTCTGCTGTCCAAGCTAAGGAACTTACTCCGAAAAGTCCTGTCAAATGACGATTGAGACCTCAAGAGTGCCCTCTCTGCTTTCTAGCTTTTCTTTATGCCAATGGCAGGGATGGAAGAAGACATCATTACCTTGGGAGCTAACTAGCTAAGAATAACGGCAAGGCCGATGTTTCTTCTTTTACATGAAGTTAAGAGGGACACATGGGGATGTTTCCTTGGAGAGGCATATAGTCGGTGGGGCCACCTGCAAAGACTGCCTTCTTCAAGTGCCAAAATAGTGCAGAATCAGTTCCCTATCTCTTATTTCATCAGCCCCAACTAAGGAGACCTGATTTTCTGCACGTTTGGATGGCTTGAGTCCAACATGAAGATGTGGCAGGGGTCATGGCCAGTTGGAGGGGAGGTAGGGTAGGAGGCATAGGCGAAAGGCTTGTATTTGGTACCTTGTGCCTCTGAAGATGATCTAGGTCGAGCGCAATAGAAGTACCTTCTAAGGCCAGTTGCACAATCTACATACCGCCACGTGTTCACTTTGGTTGTTTTTCTTTGCGTAGTGGTCTATGTTCTTAAGGGGTTTTGATATTCCTAAACTGCTGTAGTAGTGGTTTGTCTTTTACATTCACAGGTCTAGTTGTGCCGCAGAGGGGCACCAACTAGATATGATAAACTACCGAAAATTTAGCCAAGAAGCTTAAGAGTAGATTTCTCACATGCTATGATGTTGATTGACCACTATGCCCATCTGTTCTTGGGCGAAAAGTTTACCTCAACGTACACTTCTTATTTGAGCCTCGAAGTGAGGGCTGCATTTGGCGGGCATTTGAAACCCCCTTTTTTGACTTTGCAGTTCCGATCAAAGGACCTTGCAAAGATGCAATACAGGCAAATCTGGTGGTTTTTGCCCACCTACCAATCTCTTGGTTAACCCTTGCACCAGCTGGTTTGGTCATCTGAAGTTTGACCAATCTTTTGGTTTTTGATTCACGTTTTGGTTAGTTTGTATTGGATTGCCACTATATGCCACATGCTCTAGGAGAAGTCAAAGGCAGATGTAATTGGAGGTGCTTTATCTTTCCTGTGCGGCCTCTATGATGGGGCTTGATTTTTATTTTGATTGATTTGGAGTGATTATTTCTGCGCTTACCCTTGGGCCTAGGCTAAGCTTTGTTTCAAGCCCTAGGAGAATTTTACCTTTTAGACTAAGCTTTGTGTTGTCTCTCTCAAGTGATTAAGCCCTATGGGGCAGATTATGACCTCTATTGTAACATCCTTTTTTCTCATAATATAATTGCTTATCATAACAAGAAAAAGGAAAGAACTTGAAGGGATTTCTGACAATATAGAAACTTTCACTCCTTTTTCCTTCCTAGTTGTGCACTCAGCTATAAGTGAAACTGCAAATGAAGGTGCAAGGAAGTGCATAGTCAAACCTTCTTTGTTTAATTCTTCACACTCCTGTACAGCATGAAGAGCATTACCAGCCTGCAACCAATATGCATAAGTGTGATTGAGTCAACAAACAATTTTGAGATCTAAAACGGTGTGCAACAAGATGATGTTTTAAGATGTTCATCGTTAATCCTCGACATGGAGGGAGGGGGTAAACTAAACATTGGATATGTTTACCTGAAAAAGTGATCTTGTTAAATTAATTGATACATCTCCAATATGGGATTTTGAAACTTTGCCTGCAAAAGTGCTGTCTGCACAACGTGCTAGTCTGTAAGAGGCAGAAGCAGTTTGATAATCCAACCGTGCCTCACAAACCAGCCCTTTCATATTGTGGGACTCGGAATAGTAGGGTGCCCGTTGCACGGCCTGCTGGATAGCTCCAAATACCTGACACCAATAGATGGAATCTTAGGATAATTCTGCAGTATGCAGGGAACTCCCTTCACGAGGAATGTGAATAGTGCAGTTTTAGGAGTGGCAAATACTCAAGATTCAAACTTAGTCACTACAGTATGGCCATACCTGTGAAGATGAAAGGCGACCTGAAAGCTTTGCAAGCTTTGCTAGACCAATTTGAAACTCCGCAAGCTGCCAGGATATTTGAGATGTAAGCTGAACTTCAGAAAATAATTGAGAAGAACCAATATAGTCCAAGGACATAAGCAGAAACTTGAACTCAATGTTCTAAAAGTCGCTAGGCGCTAGTCGAGCGGTTGGCCACCTTCAAGCGATTGATCGGTGCATATTAATTAGTAATCGGCGATTAATCGTTAGTCGGACCTAATCGGATAGGCCCCGCCAGCGATTAATCGCCGATTAATTCTTTGTTTTAGAACACTACTTGAACTCAAAAGAAAAAGGTCATTAATCTCAATGGCAAAGAAGGCAATAAAAACATCAAATCTTATCTCATTCATACTGAACAATAAAGAGATTTGATAGGAAATGACATATATATTCGAGGTTCAAAACTTCCTCAACTATTAAGCATTCACATAAGCATGGTACTGCAAAACAGAATCCTTACTGGTAGTATCTGCACAGCTCGTAAACAGCTCTCATATGCCTCATCTGGGGTCATCTCCCTGAGAAATTCAACAGCCCTACATTATTTGGTGGCAATAAAATAAAATAAATCCTGAACTTCACGAAGATAAGTAATTACCTAGCATAAATATCAGCTGACATGCCTGCCCATGGTAGTGCAAGCGAAGGATCTATGCTTCTAGCACGATCAAACGCTTGCATGGCCAATCGCGTGTCATCCTTTTCTCTATAGAGCTGGAAAAGCAAAACGTTTAGATACCTGCTGCAATATTGGCAGGACAATTTACCAAGCATGCCAAGCTGTTCAGGACATCCAAAATTATCATCGAAGGAACAACACATATGATGTGAATTTGACAAAATCATGGCTTAGGAAACTTATTGTTCTCAAAAACCGTGAATATTCAACCATTCGCAGTTCTGACCAAACAAGTTATGTCTGGGACCTTATCCAATCTCAATCCTATTAAAGAAGTTTGCCAATAAGAATAGGCACTGTCTTACTAAATTTAACTAGTACTAAATGTCAACTTCAGAAGTACAAAAGATTCCTTATAAAGAATAAAAAGATTAAAAATTAAGATGCTCATCACACACAAACAGAAATCGTCGGACTGATGCAATTGTAGCCACTACCTTTCCAAGGTATGCCCATGCAATAGCTAGAGATACATCTATCTGCAAGCCCCGTATAAAAGCATGTTGTCTCAAAGCACTACCACCACATAAGCATCCCAACACCACCCAGAACTCATTGTTGTCACCCTCAAGCAACAAGCCCCCCAAGGACATCTTCTCAGCTAGCTGCCTGGTAAACAAGATGAAAAATTAAGACCGCATATGGTTGTCATGTAAGAAAATTCAACATACACTTAGTAAACCAGGGTCTTACCACACATTATGGTCCTGTTTAGTACACTCATTGAAAGAACAAATGAGATCTGAAGCAATAGCAATATCAGTATAGATATTTGCTTGCCATGGCGCCAAGTGCAAAGCGCGCTGGTAGGAACTACAGGCATAAACTGCAGCTGATTGACAGGTTGTTCTCCAGGAAAGGATGGAAGTTCTCATAGCTTCGCGATCATTTTCAAAGCTCTGGCCTTCCTCAGTCCATGGTAAACAATTTGCATACGCAAGCTAAAATTAAGGGAATGCAACTGTTATTAAATCGTTGATTATTGAGGAGAAGATAAGCAGACTATACCCCTTTCATGTTTGCCTCATAAACTCAGAACTCCCCTTCTGGTTCAAGAATGAATATTTAACCACATGTGGTATGAAGAATGAACTAATGTGCAAAGTCGAAGGAGTATGTTATTGATAAAGGTTGTACAAGCTATATAACAGGGTGCTCACAAGTCACAACATTCACAGTGTTTTCATGGTCTTTGCAGTCCAAGTGTAGGTCGTCTATTCAGATTTTAGAACCCTGATGCCCTCCCTCGCACTATTTTGATATGATCTTTGTGACACTAAGAGGAATGTTTTTTGTTTATACAGGTTGCGTTCTTCCCTTGGTTTCTAATTAATCTCTTACTCATAACAACAAAATAACAAAAGTTTCACACGGAGAAAGATAAAAACAAATGCGCAGGTGGAAGAGAAAGGATGGGTCTAGTTTTGGAGAGAGAGAGAGATGGTGAGCTGTGATGGTGGTAAGAGATGAGAATCAGAAAAGGAGAACATATAAGAGCGACGTAAACTTTTCATAAAGAACATTAACAGGACTTAGAAGTCACACCGTAGTCCAAGGTCCAAACGCATCATGGTTAGGTGTTCATTTCTGAAATGCAAGAGGATCATAAAATCATAAGGGTTTCCCCCAAGAATAGACCAAGTCTTAATGGCATTGACCCTCACAGGTAAGAAACAAATATATTTCAGCTTATGAATACTGAAGGAATGGAAGGCCCTACACTCATAAAGGAACAGCTGCTTAGGTTGAGGAAGGTAGTACATAAAACAATAGAGGTCATAGGACCATTTTCCCCCTAAATGGTATGGAGGGCAAACTGCTAAAAGCCAAGTGCATAACCCTTTAAATGGTAATACCTGGATATCTCCGTGCAACTTCCAGATACAATAAATATTTCCAGCTAAGCAGGTACCTGCTCTTGCAACATTAGATGCCTCCTACAATATCATACAAAATTACATTCCAAAAAAAAAAGCTCGTCTTCAGACATTGTGAGGGCTAGTATATTTGCTGTGACTTACTTCCTATCAGAAGGTATGATTTCTAAAGTTCCAAGCTCGCTAACCTCTAAGAGTGAAGCTCCCCATTTAAATGCACCAGAGTTTATACATTCGTTGGACAAAGCAAGCAGTGCAGAAGCAAGGCCATATTGTGCAGATACATTTTGAGGCGAGATCAGTAAAGCTTGTTGAAATTGCTCAACTCCCTTGACGGACAAAGATAACCAGTGACAATACATTCATCATGTTTCACAGAGATAACAGTCATAAAACAAGAATGGGGATTTCAAAAATTCATAGAATCGCCATGAAGAGTACTTTATAAGTAAAAAAAAACTGTGCTAGAGCATGACAAGCGGTTCCCGCTTGTTGGAGTAAACTCAATAGGTGGCTCGTACAGACTCGGGGGGTGGCTAACACTCCTACAATCCCAGTCTGATACCTGTCACTTTCCCGTCTTAACTGTAACGAAAATTTTCACTTTGGGCTAGCCAGCTAGATCCCCATGATTTGAGAAAAAAACATGTTACGACAAAGGGATGTACAACTTATTAACAATTCATTCAAGTGAAACAGTGGCTTTTTTTATTATACGAGAGATGAAGAATCTTTGAAATAGAAAAACGTGGTATGTGAGAAGAGGTGGAGAAAATTCACAAGAAACCAAAATGGCAAAATGCAATAATACCCATAAGGAACCTTAACAATAAATCCTCAAGAGATCCATCAAAAGGGATGCGAATTTCCCATTGAATGCTTATTCATATTTCCTCAACAAAGATGGTACAGAACTATGGTCTACAAAAAGTCAATGTAATAAACCACCTCAAGCCTGTATAAAACAAAAAAAAATATGACGGAAATGCCAAGTTATTAAAAAATTGCTGGTTGGCTTGATCTAGCTAAATCTAAATACATTTTAAGATATGCATCTATGGGTCGCATAGAATAAGTAGAATGCTTGTTAACACTTCAGACAAATATAAAGAAAAATCACCATACCTTTCTAAAGGAACCAAGCATCAGATTAATATTTCCACTTTCAACCAAGGCAAAGAGTCTTGAGCTGTCCAATTCAGTTGCACGCGCATATGACTGTTTGAATACTAAGAGAAGTTACACAAGTAAGTAAACAGAACCAAACGTTGTTCGAAACTTTATATGAATATCAGAATTGAAGACAAGGCAGCCATGCAGAACCAGTTAAGGGCCAAAAATAGTAGAAAATAGAGTGCAAGAAGTTTATTTTCTACATACTTAGTGACAGTGGCAGAGCCAGGATTTGGCCACGGGGGTGGCACCCGTTCAATGGAAATCTAGTTACATGTCGTGTGAAAAAATATGAGGAAGAAAATTAAGTAGAAAGTCATAAAATTAGATTTTGTCGTGGATCTTTTTTGTGAAATACAAGTTTACTCCAACTCTGGTATTCAAATGGAATACATTATGATACTAATTTTTCTCAATCCGAACAGACCATTTTCTAAATTGCAATTTTAACATTATATGTACAAAGTATTAGGGTTTTTTTTTTTGCATCCTCGTAAATACCTAATCGAACCACATGGTCCACATTAGTCTAAAGAAAAAATTATGTGTTTGAAAGTGCGGGTGACACCAACCCCAACCCTCCCTATATGAGCACCGTCACCAAATAAAATTAAATAGCTCCAACAGTAGCTACTTTCTGCTTTCTCCCTTGACAAACACCACAAAAAATAACTAAATTGACAAGTTTTAGGAGTGCCAGAGGCAATGGGGAATCCCTCTTAAGTGTAAAAAAAGGTGTATTCCATAATTTATTCATACGAAAATGAAAATTGACATATTCGTGAATTTATTTTATATGTACACACACCAACATTCATAAAGAAAGATGCAGTAAAAATCGTACTAAACTTGGGGGGGGGGGTGGGAATTTAATGTTGAAATGGATCACGTGCCTCTCCAATTAGTGAAAAATACCTTGTGGGTTATGCAAAAATTTACAATGAGAGAGGGAGAGAGCGCTGATAGTTTCCCAAAGAGGAAAAGAAAATTGCCGCCTGGGGGAATCGAACTCCCGTGAATGAGGTCCAGGACATGTCACGCGCAATAGCCAACTCTGCCAAAGTGCTCTTTGAGCAAGTTTCTCATATTTTTTTATTTAACAAGTTTCTGTGCAATTTATTTTTATTTTTTTTGGTTAACAGTTTTGAGATGGGGGTGGCACGTGCCACTCCACACCCCCCCC
>JAOTQK010000021.1:282307-297398 GCA_025642025.1 Rhododendron ferrugineum
CGTAAAGATCCGAAGGTTCCGGGTTCGACTCACGGGGAGAGCAAAAAAAATTAACCGCCCATTTTATTCCCGGCGGTTTTGTAATGCCGTTTTTAGTATTACCGGCGGTTTGTTACCGCCGTTTTTGTTTTTCCGACAATTGTTTTCCCGGCGGTCTATTACCGGCGGTTTTTAGACTATTACCGGCGGTAGTTAGTATTACCGGCGGTTTTTGGACTATTTCCGGCGGTTTTCTAATGCCGCTAAAGGTAAAATTTGGCGTAGTTAATCCTAAGGCTCAAGAGGGTTTGTTATGAAACGGGGCCACAATAGGGCTATGAACAAAGGACACATCCCTATCTATCATCATCAACGATAAAACAAGGGGGAGGGGAAGAAACCCAATCAAGTGACAATAACCCTCTATTGGCTAAAGATGCCACCTCATGCGCTAATCCATTTGCTTCCCTACAAGTCCCAAGCGAATTGCTGGCCCAACAGGTTACGGAAAAATCGAATATCCAATACCACAACAATTGCTTCCCAAAGGGGGATATCTGCATCTGTAATTGGTCTAGTGAGTGAAGCATTCATCCCATTTGTGATGCACTGATCAACTATATTAAGAACACCATATAATCTCTTGACCCTGTTTGAGAGAAAAGGTTAGAGAAGAAATCTCCTATCTACTCATTGATACCATCCTCATCTGAGATCCAATCCCCGTGGCCTGATTTTAACCTCACAAGCTAGTTTCGTTAACTCCTTTGATTAACTGTAGCATGGATTAAGGCTGAGTTTTTATCCCCATGAAATTGGATAATGTTTGTTTGAACTTTGAAGAGCAATGTTAGAGCACAACTGTACAAGAAAAGTGACAGCGGATATTGAAAGGAAGGAAAGAAAATGATAATTGGACATGCTATTTTATACATGTGTTTTGTTATCATTCGTGGCTCGTTAATTGTCTAGCGATACATGAGTTTAAAGAACGCAAATTGGTAAGGTTAAAGATATATTCAATTATCGTGGGGTGGCAAGTTTGAAAGGTGAAACCTTATGGATGACTAATCCAATTAAACTAGATATGTCTTATATGTATGCATATTTTACTTTAAGGGGAAAAAAAAGCAGCAAAAAAATAAATGAGGAGAATAGGAGTGAACACTTGACTTGAGGAATTTTTTTTGCGATAATGAATGGAAATAGATAGATAGAGAACTGAGAATAACCATTGAAGAGAAAATTTATTTGGGACCGTGTGCAGAGAAAAAAACTGGGTCTAGACTCTAGAGACAAAAAAACAAACATGGCATTCTTTTTGTTTTGTTTACACCTCGTTCTACTATGCACCTCATGCTTCCGATAATTTTCTGATTGTGTAAATCTTACAAATATAGATATTTAATCAAAAAAACAAGGAGTCAAAGGAAGAGGATTCGTAAAAGATTAATTTTTCCAAATAATTATGTGAAGGTGTTAAATAACTTAAAACCGTAAAATTGGGACGAATTTACTTTCACCGTAAACTGTGGGGCTACAATAGTCCATTCCAACCTTCAGTTGGACCTTCAAAGGGGTTGGAAAAATTAACAAATGTGAGAAACCTCAATTGCACAGCTGGACCTTCAAAGGGCTTTCAAAAGAACATTTCGTTCATTGCCTTTTCAACCATAAAACCTACAACCCCATATACAAATCGCAGCAGCATGACAATAGATAGATCATTGGCGCAATCCATTGTAGAAACTCAGATATGAAACCCAAGTTGAAGGAGATTTTTATTTGGTTTGTTTCTGCCTTCCATACGTTCTGTACATATTTACTCACCGGCAATCAAAGAAAAACGTTGTTTACAATGAATCAATGAACCTATATGCACATCAACATAACAACAACATAAATTAACTTCGAACTTTCTACGACCTCTACACAACATAAATTATTATTTAGGCCGATCAAAACAAAACATAAACTATTATTTTGCCTATAGATGATTTGCAAAAACTCCAATTATGCTTTGCAAAGAAACCGGGCCAATCAACCTGATATTATTCCTTCAACCAATTCTCTGTGAATCAAGTACCTAAAGGTTGACATTTGCGGTAACCAGTTAACATACTTGTCAACTCTACCCTTGATGCATTTTATGATAGCCTTCTGTTGAACTTCAGATAGACAGTCATTAACCACTTTTAACAACCCAGGCACATCCAGAGACATATCCTTGGCAAAGTAGTCAAGGATTTTTGGAAGCAATATTTTTGTTTCCTTGTGGATGTAGATGCTAGCTTGCACAAACTCTTCTTTGGCAAGTTTCAGATCTTGAAACACGCTTTTTCCCTTGTAGACTCGAACCTGTATTCATAGAACCAAATTAAAGAAAACAAATAGTAAATTCAAGATCTAATCTGGGTATTAGGAAAGTAGTTAAGAGGAAGTTCTCATAGAGATTAAAGCAGCCTTAATGTCTATTAATGGTGATAAGGCCCCTGGGCCTGATGGGTATAGTGCAGCATTCTTTCAGCAGAATTGGGAAGTGGTTGGTCCAGATCTTATGGCTGCTATGAGGTATTTTTTGATAGGGGTTATATGCTTAAAGAGTGGAATACGATTGCCATAGCTATGATTCCTAAAGTGAAATCTCCTTCCTATATTAAAGACTTCAGACCTCTCTCTTGTTGTAATGTCATTTACAAGTGCATCTCTAAGATTTTGGAAAATAGAATTCAATCTGTTATTCCTACTTTGATTGGTCCAGCTCAGTCTGCCTTTGTGAAAGGTCGTTCAATTATGGATAATGTGTTAATCAGCAAATTGTGAGGGGGTATCACAGGGATGAAGGGCTTCCAAGATGTGCCATTAAGATAGACTTAATGGAGGCTCACGACTATGTTGATTGGGGATTCACTTTGATATTTTGGATGCTATGGGATTTTTCTGTGTTTTTCTCAGTGGATTTGACAGTTTCGATAATTTCACTTTTCATTCTAAATGTGCTGCTATGGATCTGTGTCATACGACCTTTGCAGATGATCTATACATCTTGAGTGGCGTTGATTCATCTTCATTTACCTTGATCGCTCTTCTGTAAGTGATTTATATTCCTATTATGGGCTTAAGCCTAACATGCAGAAGAGTTCTATTTTTTATTGTGGGGTCAGTCCTGAATTGAAAGATGATATGAGCAATGTGTGGCCTATTCCAGAGGGAAGACTTCCTGTTAGGAACTTGGGGTACCTTGATAACAAGCAGAGTTCAGGCCCTTGACGGTGAGATTCTAAAAGACAAGATTCTGAAGAGGATTCAAAGTTGGTCTACAAAGCTTGTCCCTAGAGTAGAGGGCTCAACTAACTCAGTCAGTTCTCTTTAGTATACATGTCTATTGGTTGCAACTTTTATTATCCCTAGTAAAGTTCTAAAGGAAGTGGAAGGTGCCTTGATGGCCTTTTTGTGGTCCGGTGCTGGTTTAAATCATCATTGTGCTAAGGTTAGATGGGAGCAGGTCTGTTGCCCCAAGGAAGAAGGTGATTTGGGGTTTAAAAGATTGGAATAAAGCCACAATGTCAAGGAATCCTTGGGCCCTATGTAGAAAAGCTGATACTTTGTGGGCTAAGTGGGAGCATATGTAAATTATCAAAGCTCAGTGTACTTGATTCAGGGAGATTCCTTCTGATGCTTCGTGGACTGTCGGAAAGTGGTGAGCGTAAGGCATCTGAGTAGGAAACTGATTCAGTCTGAGGTTGGTAATGGCATGGAGACCTTTTGTTGCATGACTGGTGGCACCCTTTAGGGCCTCTTTACAAAGATTTGGAGATAGTATGGTTTATTACGTGGGGAGGTCTTTGCATGCTAAAGTCCCTTCAATAATCCATAATGGCCAATGGAGATGGCCAAGGCAGAGGAATAGATTTACTCAGTTCATAGTGGCTCAAACTCCTCCAAACCTTCTCCCAGATGAGAGTAAAGCTCATATGGTTGGGACATTCTAGTGGAGTTTTTCTATCAGATCAGCTTGGGAGGCCATTAGAACCAAAAATCAGGGGGCGGCAATGGAATAGGGTGGTCTGGTATGGGAAGACAGTTCCAAGGTGGTCTTTTATATTGTGGTTGGCTATGCAGAATCCATTAAGTACCAAAGATTGATTGTTAGCTTGGGGTATGCAAGTTGGGGCTGACTGTGTGTAATGTAACAGAGCAAGGAGAATCACCAACATCTTTTTTTTTGCGTGCCCCTTCTCATGATCTGTTTGGAAGTGAGTTTGGGATAGATCCTTAAGCTCCCAAGATGCTCCAGTAAGTTGAAGGATGTCATTGATTGGCGTGTCCATACTGTTCAGGGGAAATGTTTTTTCAGCTTGATTATGAGACGCTCTGTGTCTGCTACTCTGTACCAGGTACGGGAGAAGAGGAATCAACGGATTTTCAAGAACCATTGCACTGATAGCTTGCAGGTTTCTATCAAGTCTGTTGGTGCTATTAGGGATTTCTTGTGGTCTTGTAGAAGGTGAATAAATCACAGAGAGATGTAGCTTTGAGTAGAAGGAAGGGTCTGTCAGGGTGAGAGTTTTTTCCCCTAGTTCTTCTGTAGTGCTGGGATTGTGCTTGGCTTTAGTGCTGGTATTGTAATTTTGGTCCAAAGTCTCAGAAGTGGTCTAGGTGTTTTGTTTTCAGGGATTGTTGTTTTTGTTGGATCCCGGGGCTTTGCCTTGTGACTGTTTTTCTGGTTTGGGCTTCTTAATGAAATAGTACTTATAAAAAAAATAAAAATAAAAACTCATAGAGGGTTCTCATACCGCAGGGTCAGAGTATTCCCCTGAACAAAGGGCAAAATGAACAAGTGGCTCTGGGTATTCTATGGCATAAACATGCTTGGTGCTTCCCATCTTAAACTTCTTTCCTGGAGACAACAAAGTTTGCAGCCGCTGCAGTCATGTTGCGTAGAAAAGCATTAGACAATGCAAACATATTGAGACAATGAAACGTTACGTGAGAAGTATCATATGCTTGAATTAAGTTATGTTTCTTTTCTTTTCCTTTTTCTAAGTAATTAAATGACATTAAATTAAGTACTGAAAAGGCTACCCAGGAGTGTTTCAATATGGCTAGAATTGATTGACTTGGTCTACATCAATTCCTTTAATGCATTGATGTTTAAGGTAATGCCTTGGCCATCAAAATGTTGAACCCCTATTAGCCACGTCAAGAAGCATGGTAAAAGCTACAACATAGTTTCACCGACTACATGGTAAAACAATGTAAATTAAACATCAGAATCTGATGTTATACAAGGAGATGACTGTTAGAATGAGGTTGGTATATGTTGACCTCATGTGACAGTAGCCCAACCTATTACACAGTTATGAATAGAACTCAACCCCAAGAGCTAGCTATTGAAGTGAGGGTGCCCTCACGCTTATATACTTCATATTACTTTGGTACCGAGGCGACATGTGACTTCGCTTCACACCCTCCCTCACGCGCAACATGCTCACTCGGCAGCACCTGTGCGTGCAGGCCAGAGACTCGCACCCTACCCATCTCTGGTAGCTATAATACCATGTTACACGGTCTTGGGTAGAACTCAATGCCAAAAGCTAGTTATTGAAGTGAAGATGTCCTCACGCTTATATGCTTCATATTACTTTGGTACCCAAGCGATGTGGGACTTCACTTCACACAACCATCTTAGTGGATTACATATGGAGGGGCCTTAGTAGACGTTCATCGTTCAATGGTCAAATTAGAGCTTCTTTGAGGTAAATCTCATGGGCTACTCTTGCCCAACAACAGGCCAAGAGTGGTCAATGATATTGCACGACACCTATACACAAGGCGCATGGCCCAGCACCAAGGCGCGCAGCACGCCCAGCACACACCTCCCTTACACATTACTTCTCTCTTGTATATTTTCCTTTCCATTGCTTGTAGCTCACTTCTAGTAGCGGTTACAGAATATCAACAAAATGGCTCCTTTTGTGTCCGGTGCTATGTGCTTCAGCCTCAACATTATTGCTTCTTATTTAGCATGCTTGTTTCCTATTGGCCCATGAACTAATTGTTTGCTTGCCATTGCAAACAGCACAAGAGTGCTTGGTATACGAGCAAGATGTGTCTTCACTAGCGCCTCACACAATTACGCCTATTTCTACAAGGCCAGCATCATGTAGCCCCTCCTACTATTGTATTTTCTTGTTTTCTCTCATGTAACTTCACTCCATCCTTAAGTGAAGGTGTTGTCATATTTGTTCTTTGTTAAGCCTCCAACTTAAAAGAACCCTACAAAAAGTGAGAATTCAGGATTAATCTAGACAATGGAACCATTTGCGATTTGATTTGGGGACTTGGAATGAAAGAGAAACACATTTTCCCCTATTGTACTTGCCTGCAGTCCATGAAGAATATTATAGTAGAAGAAAACAACCATGTAATATTGTCACATTTTTCGTGCTTGATCATGCATACATGTGAAGATAAGTAAAAAGGCATACCGGCAGCGAATAGTGTAACCGAATCCCTAAAATTGAGCTTTGAATGATACAAGCATTTACATAATGTCCACCCACATTATAAGCTGCCTGAAAGATCATATTGTAGATGATCATAATGTAGGTGACACAGTAATGTGTGATGAATACACATCTTTGAGGTAAGGAGAAACAATCAGCGTAGCATGTCTTTACCTTCAGTATGGAAGTACCTCTTACATGATTATGAGTTCCATATGCTAGATATGCCTGCAAGGAAAATCTCATGAGGCATCTTGAATAAAAACAGCAGACACCAGGTTATCACAGGAACAGAAAATTTAGTTCTAGTCAGTTCGAGAATTAAGGAGTTAGTTGACTCAAGTGGCTGGGGTTTCAACATTCAGCAACTTCCAGCGGAGACATTTTGTAAAATTTGGTTTCCTTGCCTGTAATACCTCCATTCTTTCTACTGTTAATTGACCAATTCTGTCTGAGCAAAGGCTTTATTTGTTAGCTAGTTTAGAAGAAAAGTTGAAAGTTCTGTACGCCCTACATGCATAAACAAGGCATTGTGAATGTTTATCCAAAACGCAAGCTTCTCTTCACGTTTCATCTTCCCTGGGTCAACCTTCTCTAGCCTTTTGACCAATGACCTGCAAAGCTTTGAAGGCAAACAGGTGAGAATATTTAGAAGGGAAAGTAAAATTACTTCCAATCCACCCACAGGTAGCACCGATATACGCTAAGGCCGCGTGGTGGGGAGGATTAAAACTAGCGATAGGTTCCAATAACAGAGAAAGATAACTGTTGACCAATGACCTGGTTCTGTTTTCTCTGCTTGCAAAACGAAACAAAAGAACCTACTCATGCTTGGCCTTAAAATTCAACACTTCTGTATCCTGTCTCGCATCAAGTGGAAGCAGTGTCTAATAAGAGGTAAAATAAGGAACTGAACATGCTAAACTGTGTAGATCCTATTTGGTCTTTTCAGCCTTCCACTCGTTGTAGGACAGGGTAAAATGGACAAGCAAAAGTGCTTTCCTGGAAAAAGATGATTTTTTGGTCAAAATCATGTTCATGCGTAAAAGGTAACCACCTGAACTTTTGTAGCATTATAGCAGCATAATTGAAACTATCATCATCTAAAGATATCTTCGAAACTTCTATCATTGTAGCACGTTGTCTGGTATCCTCTTTGAACCTATGAAGTGGTACATTCCCGGTAGCTTCCCCAGTGAAATGTGGACTCCAACTACCAGAAAGATTTCTTGGAGAAAATGTATTTGAGGAGGACAAGGATGAAGTGGAAGAAGCTGAAAAGCCTGTATGAGTCGAAGAAGGGCTGGCAAGCTTGCAATATATAGCAGATATGCACTTGACAAGGCCTTCAGAAAGTCTATCCGGAGTCATGATGGCATTATCAAGGCAAGAAGCACCAAAGTGATCTGCAAGGCTGCGATGGCCAATATTGGCTTTCTTCATGTCCTGCATGATAAACAGATTAATGAGTAAACAAATATCTAGCTTGACTACATAAGCTAACTGTAAGTTAACCATCTAGATTGTGAGGTGTATTAACCATTACAGATGATGCTTTTGGAGGAGGAGAAGGACTCAGAAAATCCGAACCGGCCAATCTACGTGGAAAGGAGGTTTGATGAGGACTGGCCATACCACCTTTCCACAAGTCAGTAGGCTCTGATTCATAATAGGATTGGTCTTCTCTAACTCGAAATGGTGGTCCTGTGCTATTAGGTAAATGGGCTCCCTTGTTCTCCAGTAAAGTGGGTAGATGCTGTTCAAAAGATGTCCTGTAGAGAGAAAGAAGATATCGTTCCAAATGCATAATTTCAACCTCAAGTGAGGTAATTTCCCTCATCAGTTCCACAGAAGACTGCAATCCACAGGAAAAGAATTAGAACCTCAAACAGAAATAAATGAAATCATATGTTTATTCATCTTTGTTATGTCCAAACATTAGGGTGGGTGGATGCTTAAACCAGAATTCTACATATTCCTTTAGAGTGGATGGAAGCTAAAATAAATGTTATTTTCATTACAACAGAAAATATGATTAGGTAAACCCCAATTGCTTGATCATCCTGTCAAAAATAAGGTTCCAGAAATTTGAATTGATCCCTCTCTTGAGTATCATAATCCAAGTGAGCTGCAGTTGTAGAAACTATAGAGCAGTGTATCAAAAGCAAGAGAACAACAGTTCTAAGCTCCAAAACGATGTGAAAAAGAGGAATCTTAGCTATAAGATAACAGATAGACATGTTTGATTGTTATTTTCTAGTCAGAGCAATAATGTAAAGCTAAATTAGTATTGCCCCTAGAAACCAAGCAAAAAAATGTTTGCAAAACACAGGCCTACAAGATACAAAGTTTTCTAACAATGTTTGTACAAGATAAAAACCTTCATAATTGGGGCGACTTTTGTAGAATTGCAAGCAATGGAACTATAACCTGGTGCCTTCTCTGGATCTCGACATAAAGTAGTCTTGTTAACTGACCTCTCTAACTGTCGAGCCTGTGCCTAAAAATAAGAAACGATAACCAAATGAAAAGGAATTGAGGTCCCGGTGAGAAGGATGTACTCGGGTCTAGGGGATTTAAGGAAGCCAAGTCAATAAATATCTAGGACACTGAACTTTATTCAGAACCATACTACTGACACAGCATGCGTGACTTTATACCCCTCTCGTGATCAGATATCTGGACCGCTCTAGTGTATTAGATTACCTCAAGATCGTCAACAATGAAGTACGAACTCTTACAATGGAGTCATGGATAATAGCGAAGCCTTCGCAATATGTTTAACATGTATTCTTATACACACACATACCCAAAGTGACAATGCATATATAGCTGCCTTGCCTTCACTTTTTATTGATCTTAAAACCATATTGCCAACAAAACATTACTTCCTCCATCCAATTTTCTTTGCTTGGTATGATACTTTGGGATATCCCAAATTGTTTGCTATCTATGAAAAGTTCAAAAAAAAAAAGTGTGTAAATTTCCACAAACTAACCCTCATAAATGATTAAAAGTAGCTTTAAAGGTAGAGAGTAATGAATAATGTTGGAAATCTCATTAAACTTTTTCGGGAGATAATTGCATTTCCTCTTAAAGTTCTCGTGCATAGCAAACAATTGGAGAAGGGAGTACTGAATATCACATTATATTGGACTATTTTTGTGTGCCAGAAGTAGACTATATGCTAGCTATTGGCATAAACCTTGGCCACAGTTTGGACAAGAAGATGGAAAAAGAATAACAGTAAAGTTCCCTAGGTAACAGTAAAGTTCCCTAGGAGGAAAGGCACTGAATTTTTCTCTACAAGTACTGTGTTGGAACCATTAGAACTGGACCACAATGCATGTCTATGCCTCTGTCATTAAAAGTGTGAGCAAGAAAAAAAGGAAAGTTTGCCAATAATTTGGTTGATTTAGCAGATCCTTCATCTGGCAAAGAAAGTTTTGCTATATCTCACAACGCCAAAAAAAGAAAATTAGAGGGATAGTGCAAACGACGTTTGAGATTCTAATCTGCAGCCAGCATCGTTTTTAAAAAATGATGGATTGATAGAATGAGAATGAATGAGTGATATACATACAGAGTTGAAATGGCAGGAAGGCCCAGAAGATGACACATTGAGCACATCCGTGGGAAGCATGCCATTCTCTGAAGTACTGCAAGCAGTTGATGCAAAGTCCACCCATTAATAATCTTCTGACGTCAAGTGAATAGTGATTAACCCATTGACGCGGATACAGTCTACTTTTGTTAACTGGCGATCTGACAGGGGGAGAAAAATAGAGACACGTGGATTGGGAAAAGTAAAATAAGCAGCATACCTCTGCGAGCTTGAGCGCGTAGAAAGGGGATTTTGAGGCGAGCCCCTCTTCATTAGAAACATTCCCCCCCCTGATTCTTGGAATCAATCCTCTTACTCTGAGAGAGAGAGAGAGAGAGAGAGAGAGAGAGAGAGATCACATAGTCATTAGCATGACATGATTGCATCCTTCAATTACAGGCAGAGATAGCGTTAATTTATTAAGCTCAAATGGGGAACAATTGAAGTGGGAAAAGGAAGAAGACAAGAAGAAGTTGACATTGTAGTTTTTTGCAATTGGATAACCAAACCCCTCCCATACCACAATCAAGCAAACACTTAACTAATACATCATCTCTCAACTGCCATAAACAGAACCTCTCCTGCCAAACCCACTCCCGGCTTCCAAATAAAAAATAAAAAAAAGGGTAAAAAATTGGGAGATTGAAGGAGATTACGTACCAGTTGAAAACTGAAGTGGGTGGACGATGTCAACGATTTCTCCTATCCTATAAAAAAAAAAAAGCAGAGAGAGATCTGTAATGGTCCATCCTGTATTTCAGTGAGTGATGAATGAGTGAGAAAACAAACAGGGAGAGCATTAAAAGCTTCTTCATACCCAAGAAGAAAGCTTACTGACACGTAGGGCACATTAAAGAATTTCTTAGAATTGTACTAAAAGGAAAAGGAAAAGGAAAAAGGGATACCATAAAAAACGATCTATAATAATGACTGTAATTATGATGTATGGAGAGGTTTCTGCCAACAGTTGGCCAGTTGCTGTCTGTCAAACCCAGAAGCCTAAATCCAACAAAACAAACAAGAAATGAAAACATATACTACTACACTACTGGTAATTAAAATTGCAGAATAAACAAAGGGGAAGGAACATAAAGATTAAATTGAAGATTAGATTGATTGTTAGGGTAGGTTGGGACTTGGGATTGTATAAATGGGGTTGCTCATTGCTGGAGTTGTGGGGGCCGGGTGGGGGGGACCAGGACAAACAAAGCGCAGTTGAATATGATTACGACTTGAGGCGTGCCCAGCGCGGGAAGGAACCACCCCCCTTCCCCTGATCTTTCCAAATACTACCACTAATCTTGTCACTGCAAAATGCTACTACTGATGCTGCTGAATTGAAATTAGGTATTTCCGCTCTGCCTAATCTCTCTCTCTCTCCATATTGGAGTAGTGGAGTAGTAATCAACAAAACCCAACGCTTTTGTTCTCTTGCCTCTCTCTCCATATTAGTGGAGTAGTAATCAACAAAACCCAACGCTTTTGTTCTCTTGCTTCATCTTTTCTTGTTTCCTTCTTTTAAGGCTCTGTTTGGAACATGTGGAAAAAAAAAGAAGGAAAAATAAAATAAAAAAGGTAGGAAAATTTAACTATTTTGAAAACTTAAAATTTATTTTCTTCTCTTTCTCTCCCAGCCAAATAATAGAAGGGAATTTTTTTTAATTTTCCTTTTCTTTCCTTTCCTTCCCTTAGTTCCAAACAGAGCCTAAGGTTATCTTGCAATACAGTATATATAATGAAATACAGTAATTATATAGTAATCATTCAGGATGCTGTTCATTGATCATAAAACAAAGATTACCAAGATTTGTTGTTGATGATAAGGAAAAAAAAATTTGTTATCGGTTTTGCTGTAAAATCAGCGAACAACTTTTCAAATTACTCTACGATGATTGGGGATCACAAGCTTTTAGTAATTTGGTGGTTTGATAGAATAACATGACAATACAATACAATACTATTAAAACAAAAAAGGAAAAAAAACATGACAATACAATAAGTTTCTGTTCATGTGGCAAAAATTAATACTACTAGTTTATACTTTATCCTATTAAGTTTGCTTAAACACTAACGGCCTGTTTGTCGGAAGAATAAGGCTTTGGGAGGATGAAGAAGAATGGTGGATAAGAGGTGCATATATGTTGAGATTATTTAAGGATTTAAGGAGGGAATCACCTAATACTTGGTTTGGGCAGTACTTCTAATATAGGTGGATAAGAGTGAATGGATAATGACTGTTAAATTGAGACAGAGTGAGTACCTCTATAGGTGGATAAACATATCTAAGCCAAATATTATCCGGAAAGCAAAACTCAAACAGACACCAGATATGCCCAAGTCGGATATCTATATCCGGCTTCTCCCTGTATCGGCCTCTAATGTCCCTCTACCAAACAAATCGTAAAAGTTGTCCAAATTTTTTATCACCGTTGTGATTATTTTACAGCTTTAAGGATGAAATACTAATAACTGAGAAGGGTAGAGAGGAAAAATAATTAAATAAAGTAACAGTAACAGTTGAAATTCAATTTCGTTGTAATAGACACAATTAGACTGAGTACTTGTCTTTATTTCTTCTGATTGAATTTTTTTTTTATCAGCTTGTTTCTGATTGATTTCTTCGCACTTTTGTGTAACCCCACGAGCTTTACAACCTTACACATGCACGTTTCTGCTTTGTTTTGATGGGTAGTATTCGAATTACCTCAAATGCTACATATATAGATCTCTCCTATATTGGGGCCGCTCTCCCATATTTCTATCTTCCTTCACCTCTCCTGTACTGGGGATCCAATGACGGCTCCGGCTAATTACTGATGTTGTGTGAACTGTTAAACTATCAACGTTTTGCTCATATTTGGATCAAATTACCTACAGTACCATATAAGATGTTATTAAGACAACTTGGTATAAATTGAACCTGAGAGCGAGAACAGTAGTACTTTGTTTACGAGTTTTTTCCCGAACAACTGAACATTCTTAAAAAAGCACATCACATAGCCAACAAATAAGTCATTTAACGAGTCTTTCCAGAATGATTGAACATTCTTAAAAAAACACATCACATAACCAACAAGGCAACAAACAAGTGTTTTACTCTTCATCACTGTCATTTGAAGTTAACATACCTCGATATTAGGTTATTTTGTTGTTGAATGTCATCCCCTCCTTTAAATCATTAACCTTGTCCGTATCACTTGGCTTGTTGTCTCATTTCCATTTTAAATAAGATCCATTACATTACACTCGGAGCTTAAAATCCCCATATTTGAGGGAGGAGATGAAATTGGATTGGTTAAGAATTAGAGATGAGGCACTCAGAATAGATCTAACGAGGTGGTGGAGGGAGAAGGAGAGACAAGTCGGCGTTCAATGAAGTGAGAGTTGGCGATGGCCCCGACGGAATCATTCGAAGCAGATGTAGAGAAACGTCGCCAAATCCTTCGCTGGCCTCGGAGCTGACTATCGGAACTGTAGGAGAGGTGAAGGAAGCTAGATACTTATGGGAACCGGTTTTTCTTTTTCTGTTTTTTTTTTGGGAACCGGTATAGTATCTGTGATGTGTCGTGCACATGGGTATCTGTGGCTGGTTCTCTTCTGTGAGAGGGAGCTGTGGCCGTAGCATTTGTGAGCCAAAGTGGCAAGGACTGGACATCACCTACATATACTAATTCACAGCCCACAAAAGCCCGACTCTTATCTTAGAAGAATTGGGCAAATTAAATTAAATTAAATTATGTAGGCCCACAAATCCATACGAAGATTGGTGGCCCCTCAGAATCTTACGGGCTGTCCAAGGGTTAAAACGGTCCCTCTCGCGAGTACCCACCGACACAAATTACAACACCACGATTCCCTTGAATCCCTTCGGTGGGCACACCACTGAGGGCCTATTTGATAAGTGTGTTAGGTTCTTAGGATGAAATTAGCAATATTGTGGGCCCATTAATATTTTGTTTGATTGCACAAAAGAAGTTAGGATTAATAGTAACAAGGGATTAGCAATCCTCCCATTTCATGCGATTGGTAATACCACCTTAGACCAGGTATTACTAATCCTATCTCAAGGTGTCTCATACAAAATTACTTCAATGTCCATGTTATGTTTAGTAAATGGCGATAATACTCTTTTGTTTTGAAGTTGCCCTATAACTTGGACTTCTCCTGTTTTTTGTTAGTATTATGCAGCTTTATTGATTATATTTTGTCTCTTCGTTTTGTTGCTCATTTTTTTTTTTTGAAGCTTTCCTACAAGAGTTACAAAACTGCGTGCTTAAATTTTTGGGGAGTTCAAAAATGATTTGGTTGTTTCCTAGTTTGGCTTAAATAATCTTTGTGGATATTTTTTTTTGCCTCGATTCAAAAAAATTCTTATTTGTTTTTTTTGCATCAATTTTTTTTTATGAATTTTCGGTTAGTCTAGAGAGATAAATCTAAAAAGTTAAAAATTAAGTTTAAAACAAAAAACAATCCCATAAAGACAAAATTAATCTAAATATCTACGGAGTATATGTTTTGGATTACTTTGGTCTTTATTAAAAAAAAATAGAGTTTTTGAACATAATTTTTTACATTTTTTATTTATCTTGTTGAGACAAATCTATAGTCTACAAAAGTGAAGCAAAACGAACAAATGCGATTTTTTTTGAATAAATATAAAAATAATCAAAATGAATTATTAGGCTAACTAGGCTCATTTCTTGTTCAAAAAAATGATTTGGTTGTTGGTCTGCTTCAATTTAGGGATGGGGTGTAATACAATTTTCACAATCATTGGGCATTTTCATAATTAGATTTTATTCTTTGTTTGTGTTCCGTATGGATTGATGCATTAGTCCATACGGCTAATGTTGAAGAAATTTACAGAAAAGTAATAAGAGTCACAGAAGAATTTAAGAACCCTAGAAAACGATCAAGAACAGATATGTTTTCTCTCTCTATATTCCTTGTTCGATGATTACAAAGCAGATCTCATCCGAGCTCTTTTTATATCCTACAA
>JAOTQK010000021.1:311081-335063 GCA_025642025.1 Rhododendron ferrugineum
CTATATTTTATTATTAAAAATTAGTCGTTTGAAAGGTACAGGCTGACGTAGGAGCTGACTGGAGACTGGTTAGTATTCGTACGCTATGTACCAAAACTCACAAAATACGGAGTGGTTTATTAGTATTCGGACTCCGAGAGCTGAGTCAATTTCAGGAATAAAATAAAAAAAAATAAAATTGTTCTCCAAGCTAGAAGCTTCTTCTTATTGATCGCTTTTCCACCTAAGACGTGACGTGCTACGCGTCCAACTAAAAACAAATAAACGTGTTGGGCCTCACTAGAGAGTAGGGCTGCAAACGAGCCGAGTTTTATCGTGTTCAAGCTTGTTTGTTAATTTTTTAACGAACTCGAGCTCAGTAAAAACTTAACTAGTCGAGTTCGACCCGAGCGGACCTTGGCTTGATTCGAGCTCGAGTTTGTTCACAAGTCTTAACGGACCAATGAAAAATGTATATATATTCTCGCATACGCCTAATACAACCAAAAATATTTTGATTGTGAGATGAATATATATATATATATATATATATATATATATCTTTCATTTTCCTATGGAGTGGGGGTGTACTGGTGTATGTGTGCTCTCGCCTCCCTTAGTTAACTGGAAAGTGAAAACGGAAAGAACAAATTATGAAATAACAATAAAAACCCTAAACTTAAGTATATATACTCCAGCTTGCGAGCCGACTCGAGCCGAGCTTATCCTTACTTGAGCTCCGCTCGTTTACAAAACGAGCTGAAAAAATCAGCTCGAGCTCATTCGTTTAACTTTCAAGCTGAGTTTGAACGAGCCACTAATGAGCCGAGCTGCGAGCCGCTCGCGAGCGGCTCAGTTCGTTTGCAACCCTACCGGAGAGAATCATTTTTTATTGCCAAAACCAACTACTAAGGTTCCGTTTTTATTAACAAAAAATACTAAAAATTCAACGCATTTTACTATCTCATTTTTACTAATAAAAAAATTTCAGCATTTTACCATCTCGATCGTTTTCACTAACAAAAAAGTTGTCAACAAAAACTGTATTTACTGCAGTACCTCTACACACAAATTTATTAACAATCTATTCACTACCGGAAACACCTAACAACTTCTCAACCACAAATAAAAATTTACTAATTTTTCACTACCGAAAACACCCTCTGATACCAGAAGATTTATCTCCGGTATTGATTTCTAAATTATAGGGGTGTCAATTTTATTGTTTTTTTGCAGGTTTATGTGGCAAATTAATTAATTGATAGTATATGAGAATTTGACATTTTCAAATGCGCACTCGATCCAAACTAATAGTATGTCAATACTTATACTCCCTCTGTCCTAAATTTGTAGTCCACGACAAAAAAAATATTGCAATTTTCAAATAAAAAATAAAGTACTTGCGCATATAATTTTTCAAAGGTGCATGAAAATTAAAAAATTATCTACATAAGTATTTTAATTTGTTATCATAAAATTGTATGACTTTTCGTAATTGACTGTTACTAATTCAGAGAAAAAGGAGTACATATTGTAATTTTTTTTGGCTGATGATTTTGCCATTCCCTTTTTTGTTAACGCCACTCCCCTGTAAGTGCAGGGGAGTGGTGTTAACAAAAAAGAGAGTGGCAAAATCATTTCCCTTGTTTTTTTACATAATTTATCAAGTTTTTGCCAAGATCGACATGCAGATATTGTTTGCAAATTGTGGACAAAACCCTCTTACTAATGATGTATCTTAACATCAAGCTCTCTCTCTCTATATATATATATATATATGTACATAAAAATACGGGATCAATCAATATATATCTCTCTATTGGTGTAAGATCGATCCAAGATTGGGCGTCTTTGTAACATGTGTTAAGAGCCAAGACAAGTTCCCGTCATTGTTAAAGAAATGCTAATTAAAATGGTCCGTATGGATATTTGTGGGATGGTGGCTTCTCGTCACAGCTTCTCAGGGATCGCCCTCCTATGCTCCGCGGGATACCTGCAGCAAGGCGTGAGGCGGTTGGCCGCCTCTCGCCCCCCCGATGAGCAAGTCAGTAAACAGGAGAGAGGAGTATATTTTGAGTATGATAGGTTGCGTACCTCACTAGGGTTTATCCTTCCACTTATATAGGCGACGTACTTGCTTCTCAAGCCAAGGGCGAGTGTGACCTCAGGCACATGCTCCTGACGTCACAAGTAACCGTCTTTCTTCTCAGACCTTCCAACACCTTCTGGAAATGAGAGGAGAGAGCTCCACGTGGCCTCTATCCGGGTTTGAACCGATCCGGAATACCAACCCGACCCGTACTCAACCAACCCGAAGGCCAGGTTCGTGGGCTGAACAACTGGGCCACCCCAACGGCGGGCCCACCCTTCGGTCCGGCCCACCTACGCCCGGGCTTCTTGACCATCCTGGGCTGAGGTCATTTCCCTTCCAAACGGAGCGGATTGAGGGAGCCCCAACAGCGTCCGCCACATGCCTGCTTTGCCTGGGCCCAACCTGGGCCTGCGTACGGTTCGGCCCACCACAATAGCCCCTCAACTTCTTGCACCTGTCGAGGTGGAAGGAATTGATCTCAACACCATGCCGAGCCCTCAAATAAAATCGACTCGTCCTCCAAAAGACCGGACGTGTCTCTTATGATATCCATATTCTTGTCAAGACTGAGCTATGCTTTCTGACGAATCGAGCACGTTCGAACCAACCCGATCTATTGAGACCGGCCCTCTGTCTCCATAGAACCGAACGAATCTGTTTCTCGAATAACGATAACGACGATTCATGCCAGCCTGTCATGAGGGGACGTTTCGTCTGACTACGTACACCCAAAGGCATGATGCCACATGTCGAAGCCCTATTGGTCAAGACCGACGCCGCCGCTTCATTTCCCGCGCGCACATATTTCGAAAACCTAAACCCTATATAAGGGTAGGTGAGGAGAGAGGGGGCACGCTTCCACTATTCCTGCCTCAAAGAGTTCCAGAGTTCAAAAACCTCCCAAAACGCTCGATTTTGGCTTCAGTCAGCACAGGCTCATATCAAGGATCCGCTGCTCCATCATGTAAGTGCTTCACGACTCTAGCCCTGCTTTCACTGCTTTGTTTCACGCTTTTTATGGGTTTTGGGGAGTTTAGGACGTGAACCTTGGGTCTCATTACCCAAGAATCAGTGACCAAACGTGTTAGGAACAGTAAAACAATGGACCGAACATCCCTCGTATCATCGAAACTTCATAGATTAGCCCGAACGTCCCAAGATCCTGACTTCTTTAGTCTTTTTATGCCTTGAATGGGTCTGGTCACAAGACCGGATCTCCTTTTGATTCGCCCGGACATCCTTCCGAGGTTGTAGCTAACCCCATTGTTGTTCATTTAGGTCTTTCTCAAAGGCTGATGACTATGAGTCCGCTACAACCGACGACGAAGATTTGATCCAAGACTATGATGCCAAGGGGTCGGTTGATGAGGACGATGACGACTTCTACACCGAACTCCTTGACCAAGCCCTAAATGAGTCCCCGGTGGATGTCGATAGCCACATCCACGTAGACATGGAGGGAGACGACTCGGTAGATGACCATGCCGAAGACACCGAGTCTGAAAACCTAGGAGCCGAGGCCGAGAATGTGAGGACCGAACCTGTTGTCCGACGGTCGGCGAGGGGGCGACGTGCTAATTTTCGGTCGCACTTTGGGTCAGCCGCGGCCCTAGCCGAGTTCAGAGACACGTACCGGATCCCAAATGACGTGTCTCTCCAACTGGTCCCCCTTGGTGCCGAAGCAAAACCCACACCTTCAGAGGTCGTGGTTCCTCTTGCCGGGATTTGTATCAGGGGGATCTCCTTTCCCTTTCCCCGGTTCGTTCGAGGCTTCTTCAATGCCTTGAACATCACGACTACACAACTTACTCTCAACGCTTATCGCGTTATCTTCGGGGTGGTGGAGCTGATTCGTCGACACCAACTTGATTTCCGGTTGGAAGACTTCTTCGGGATCTATTTCGTCGGACAGAACGCTCAATCGAGGAAGTGTTACCTGTCATGCCGTCCTAAAAAGGATCCACTTATACTTGAACTCCCTGACAAGGATGACTTGAAAGACGTCCTCATTGTCGGGGGGAACTGGGAGTTTGGCCCTGGTAAAATGGACCGGACTCCTGTCCCCCTGGCCATAAACGAGGCTTTTAGTAAGCTGCCTTCAGTTCCTCTTTTTTTTTTTTTACTTCAATATTTTACCGCCGTCGGTTTTTCTTATTTGAATTTACTAATTTCTGGCTACACTTTGCAGATTTGGGCATCGTTGATCGTCTGAAGGACGGAGCCGACGCCGAGAGGATTGCCCAAGCTCGAGCCTGCCCCATTTGAAACGCACCGAAGCTGCTAGGCTACATACCTTCCTACAACACAACACTAGTTGCTCGAAAACAGAGCTGAGTCATCCGTGCCAAAAAGGTCGCCGAAGCAGGACCATCAACCCGAGCACCTGATTCGCACCGACCTTTTCGGGGTACGGAGCGATTACCGATCGGCCGAGCAACTCCGGATCCCTTCTCTGGAAGCAATACCGAGATGCCCAGAGCTCCCTTCACCCCTGCGAACCTCGAGGAAGAAGTCAGCCTGGGGGACGCTATCCAAACGACGACCCCAACAGGGACAGGGACTCTAGTTACCGTCCTGACTAGAAAAAGGCCAAGGCCCGAAACAGGAGGCGGTTCGGGGGACGGGTCTCGAACCTCGGACGCTCCCGAGAGGCCGACTGGTGCCACGCCCCCCTCTGATCAGGAATCAACCGAGAACCCGGCGTGGAACCCTCCGATGTCCTACACCGAGCTCCAGGTTTGACGAGGCCACAGCGTGCGGGATGACCCGAGAGTTGCCTACGCTTTACTTGCCGGGACTCTGTTACCCCGGGACGCCCAGAAGCTCCCTAAAGACCTTGAATTTGCTCTTGGCTCGGCCTGCCAGCAGCACGTTCAGGTACCGACTCTTTCTACTTCGGGACTATTTGTTTACTCAAAAACGTTTCTGACTTTTTATGACCGACTCATGTCGTTACAGACTTCTCAGCACCTGGCCTCTGTTCGGGACTACCTCTCTGAACGGAACAAGCAGGTGAACAAGCTGATCAAGACCAGCGAAGACCATAGAGCCAATGCGGACAAGCTGAGAACCGAAGTCTCAAAATTAAAAAAGGAAGCTTCGAATGCTAATGCCGATTCGCTGGCCCTTAAGCAAAAACTGGAGGATCTGAAGGCCGAGCAGCAGAAGCTGATTGATGCTGCCGACGAGAAAGGTTTCAACGAGGGGACTGCCGAGGCTACGAATCATTACAAGAAGCAAGTAGCCGGCCTCCAAGACAAAGCTTGCGGGGTCGGCTATATCCTTGGTCTGAAAGCAGCTGGGATTCCCGAGACGTCCAACCTCTACAAAGCCATGCCGAAATACCCAAGGCAAACACCAGCTCCCTCCTCGGCTGCTGCTGAACCGGAGACCAACACAGCAAAAGGTGATGAGAAGGCAAGTTGGAATGGCTTGGTCCAGCCTCTACAGGGCTCGGTATTTTGTTCATATTGCTCCTTGGAATGGCTTGGTCCAGCTCCTGTCCTATTGATGATTGGTGAGAACTCAGCGATGAAGTCGGCCAATGCTTGACCCTTGATAGCTGTCCTTGGCTGATACTCAATATGGAAGTTAGCCAATTCGACAACCCACTTGGATATACGGTTGGATAAGTCAGCCCGACGGAGCAGAGTCTTGATTGGATGTTTGGTAAGGACGATGATGACATGGCTTTGAAAATACTGGACGAGCTTTCGGGATGCGATTACCAAAGCGAGTACGAGTTTTTCAAGAGGGAGATACCTAGTCTCGGCGTCTATTAGGGTCCGACTGGTGTAGTATATCGGCCGCTGCTCCAGACCGTCTTGGCGAACCAAGACCGAGCTTATCGAGTTAGCCGAAACCGAAAGGTAGAGGTACAGGTCCTCTCCGTCGGCGGGGGTTGTAAGCAAGGGAAGATACTGGAGGTAGGACTTGAGCTCCTTGAAGGCAATACTACACTCTTCAGTCCAAATGAAGTTTCGTCGGCACCCTTTCAAGGCATTGAAGAACGGCCAACATTTGTCAGAAGACCGACTGACGAAACGGTTGAGGGCCGCAATCATGCCAGTGAGCTTCTAGACATCCTTAACTCGGGTGGGGGGACGAGGCCTTGAATTGCCGAGATCTGGATGGGGTCGGCCTCTATTCCTCTACGGGTCACTAGGTGGCCAAGGAATTTACCAGACTCGACCCCGAACGCACACTTCTCGGCGTTCAAATGGAGCTTGTGTTTGATGAGGATGCGAAAGATTTCTCGAAGGTCATCGAGGTGATCAGCCGACTCACGGCTTTTGACTACGAAATCGTCGATGTAAGCCTCCAGATTAACCCCGATCTGTGCTTCAAACATTTTGAAAATTGCCCTCTGAAAGGTCGGTCCGACGTTCTTTAGACCGAAAGGCATGACAGTGTAACAAAAGATTCCTTTGGGTGTGATGAACGCGGTCTTCTCCTGGTCCGGTCCGAACATTGCAATTTGATGATATCCCCTATACGTGTCCATGAAGCTTAATCGGGTGTGTCCCGCGACGGCGTCGACTAATTGATCTATCTTCGGGAGTGGGAAACAGTCCTTTGGGCAGGCGTCATTGAGGTTTGTATAATCGACGCACACTCGCCACTTCCCATTGTTCTTTTTTACGACCACCGTGTTTGCCAGCCTGGTCGGGTATTGTACCTCCTTAATTGCTCCGGCCTCAAGCAGTCGGTCTACTTCTTCAACAACCGCGTCAGCGTGAGATACCGCCGAGCGACGGGCCCTCTGCACCACCGGCCGTACATTCGGGTCTGCGTTCAAATGATGGCAGATGAATTTCGGGTCAACCCCGGGCATTTCCTGGGGTGTCCAAGCGAATACCTTGATGTTTTCACGTAGGAGGGTCAAAATTTCTGTTCGTTCCTCATTAGACAAACCGGAACCAACCAGAAAGTACCAATCAGAGCCTTCGGTGATTGGGACCGAAATGAGGTCTTCGACTGCTTTATCGGTTACAGGTTGTCCTTCAACCTCCGGCTGTTCGATGATTTGAACTTCCGAGGGTTTTATCTTTCTCCGGAGGGCTAAAACGTAGCAAGACTTTGCGACTACCTGGTCCCCTAACACGTCTTCTTATCCAAACCGGCCAATGAAACGTACGACTTGATGGTACGTTGATGCCACGGCCTCTATCTTATGCAGCCAATTACGACCGACAATAGCGTTGTAGGGGCTCGGGACTTTAACCACAACGAATTCCATATCGACCGTTCGAGTCCGGCAGTCACCGGAAGGGTTATACATCCAAGGGGCCACACTGGTGCTCCGCTGAAGCCGATAAGTGGGACTGTGCAAGGCTTAAGGTCTGTTTCGGAGAGGCCCATGTCCTTGAAAAGAGAGTAATAGATAATTTCGGTCGAACTCCCCTGGTCTACGAGGATTCGCCGGACCGTGCAGTCATTTATCTGGAGGCTCACCACAAGGGCATCGTTGTGTGGGAGCGAGATTCGGTCGAGGTCACTGTCATCGAACGTTGTCTGACGAGATGGGCTTCGACGGATTTTCTTTGAAACCGGAACGATCGACATTACGTGTAGCGCTTGGGTTGCTGCCCGAAGTTCGGCTTTCAATTTAGATTCGGCCTCTGAGTCGACCATTCCGTGGATGACATTGATAATCCTAAGGCTGGCCTGCTTGCTCCCCTGCCCTGTTTCGCCCGAGCCCCCGATCCCCGGAGTTTTCGGCTCAGCGTATTTCTCCTTGGACTTCTCTTGGTCAATGTATTGGGCCAGGTGCCTTTTCCGGGCTAGCTCTTGTAGGTACTCCTTGAACTGTGGACACCATGTGGTTAGATGACCACCTTCGCATGATAAGAGCACCGATACTTGTTGTCCTTGACCTTCAGGCATGGTATGTTGTCGGCGGGAGGGGTAAAAAAGGGCTCGTGTTCGATCTTCTTGAGGAGCACATGCAGTGGGTCTTTGAACACAAAGGGGCCGGCCTCAAACTCATGGGGTTTCGGTCCCTGAACGTAATCCCTTTGATACCCGCCGCTCCCTTGTCCGTCCCAGTGCTCCTTCCCTTTACCTTTCTGGATGTTGTGCACAGCTTTACCACCCCTACCAAGTTCGGTTTTACCCGACCCTCCGGTGGTCTTCCATCTGGCAGCCATATCCTCGGTCATCTGGCAATGTTGGTCAATGCGGACCATGAGGTCCTCCATGTCCTTAGGCGGGTGGAGGTAGAAGTCCCGGTAAGCCTCTCTTGCCGACTCATCAAGACTATTTTTAAAGGAGCTCACGGCGACCTTTTGGTATTGCACACACCCTTCTATTTCGTTAAACATATCCCAATAGCGGTTAGCGTACTGCCGAAGGGATTCGTCTCCGGTTTTCTTCAGGCTCAACAACGAGTCAATGTCCTTCTCTATCTTCTGTGAGGTGACAAACCGCTGTAAGAACAGGGCTGACAGAGCCTTGTAGTCGGGGACCGATATGCTTGGCAATTTGTTAAACCAAAGCAAGCCGAGGGTCCCGAGGCTTGATGGGAACATCTTACACATGAGCGGATCATCTGCGTGATGGAGAGACATCATCTGCTGATAGTGGATTAAGTGGGCCACGGCATCTCCGGTCTTTGGATCGTACTGGTTGAACTTCAGAGCTGTGAAACCCTTCGGGGGCCGGGCGCTCTTGATAGCGTCGGTAAACGAAGACGACACAAGCTGCTCTAAAACCATCTCGACCTTTGTCTGCGGAGCCTTCGGGGTAGGTACCACCGGTGGATCTGAGTTCCGCGCGGGGCGTCGGTCATATACCTCCTCTCGGTGATATCTTGCTCTATGTTCCTGGGACAGAGACCGTTCATACCGATAGTAATGATCACGCTCTCGATCTCTCCTTTCTCGGTCCCGACGCTGAGCCCGATCCCGCTCATGATGCCGTCGCTCTCTTTGTCGGTCGAGCGCCGTCTCATGGCTCGCTGTGTAAGCCAGATTGTAGAATGAACCGGAGCTCTCCTCCGGCACCTCATACCTAAGGTTTTCCTTAGGTCGGCCGAGGCGATCTTTTACATCGCTCCGAACCTGATACCGGTCCGGAGACAGACTCGGCATCCTCTCGTCGTACGGAGCCACTCTTCTACCGAGCCTTTCTTTCACGTGAACGCTTCTGCCAGCCACCTACCTTGGTGAGGGAGAACGATGCCGCTCTAGGCTTGGAGAGGGAGACCGAAGGCGTATGGCCGTAGCGACCAACTGGACGTCTTTTCGTAGCGCATTGATTATCCGGTCTTTCTTTGCCATCCGGCTGTTTAGCTGACGGAGATACTCCCGGACTTGAGGATCGCTCCTTAAAACCGTCGGGATTTCGTCGGACAGCATAGCGCCGGAGCTGTAGTCGTGTTCGAACGGGCATTTGGACCCGCTGGGCTTGGAAGGGGCTGGGCCGTCGAAACCGGTGGCTCCTTCACCGGTCGCGGCCTGTGGTGGACGCTCGTCATGAATCTCCACCATTTCTTCGCGATGAAAGACCGAACGTACTTTGAACAATACCGAATGTGTCAAGAAGCCAACGTACAGGGAAGCGTTACCCCGGCAACGGCGCTAATTGTGGGATGGTGGCTTCTCGTCACAGCTTCTCAGGGATCGCCCTCCTACGCTCCGCGGGATACCTGCAGCAAGGCGCGAGGCGGTTTGCCGCCTCTCGCCCCTCCGATGAGCAAGTCAGTAAACAGGAGAGAGGAGTATATTTTGAGTATGATAGGTTGCGTACCTCACTAGGGTTTATCCTTCCACTTATATAGGCGACGTACTTGCTTCTCAAGCCAAGGGCGAGTGTGACCTCAGGCACATGCTCCTGACGTCACGAGTAACCGTCTCTCTTCTCAGACCTTCCAACACCTTCTGGAAATGAGAGGAGAGAGCTCCACGTGGCCTCTATCCGGGTTTGAACCGACCCGAAATACCAACCCAACCCGGACTCAACCGACCCGAAGGCCAGGTTCGTGGGCTGAACAGCTGGGCCACCCCAACTGCGGGCCCACCCTTCAGTCCGGCCCACCTACGCCCGGGCTTCTCGACCATCCTGGGCTGAGGTCATTTCCCTTCCAAACGGAGCGGACCGAGGGAGCCCCAACAGCGTCCGCCACAGGCCTGCTTTGCCTGGGCCCAACCCGGGCCTGCGTACAGTTCGGCCCACCACAATATTGTTGAGGGTCTTAATTTTTCGATCGTAAGGGACTATGGTTGAGGTTGAAAACGTATGGTGGTTGTATTTGAAATGTGTATTAATTATATATTATTATATGTAAAAAAAAAGTGTATTAAACTATATATGCACAGTTTGAACTGAGAAGTGTATTATTTTGAAAACGGCTTCCTACTATTGGGATTTTCAATGAAAACGTGGACAATAATAAGTCTCGTCTTGATCAGTGTGGGAAATTGTTTGAATGTGGGCAATAAGTATATGTTATTTGAAAATTGCTTTGATGAGTGTGGAACGAGAATAATAAGTCTTGTCTTGTTCATGTACGTACTACAGTAGATTGGTCTTGCTTATATTTTTATATGCATACAATTAAGCAGAAATTGAACAAAATCGAATACCGCATGCCTTATCTTATACTGTACCTATTTAATTACAAGCATGACGTAAAACGATATCTATGGTTCTACTTTTTTTTTTTTCTTTTTTTATTGATCTAACGAATTGATGAAAAGTGAAATAGACGGTCAATATGGCATCATTTCTTTGGGCTACTCATCGGCAATTAACAACCAAATAATCAATCAGGTTTTAAGCAAATAATTAAATTAAGAGAATGATGGCCCAGGACGTGTTTTGATAATTAATACCTGCTAAAAATATGTTAAGAACATTTGTTAATGTTTAAAATATCTTTGACGGATATTAATTATCAAAAAACGTCTTTGACCGTCATTTTCCCAATAATTAAGCGTTAGAATTTAACGGAGCCCATCTACCAGTTTAGCCCAAGGGGCCGGGTCTGCTTTTGAACAACTAAGACCAAAAAATTCTAGCCCAAAAAGTTCTAGCCCAAGAGTACCTTTGCTTTGCAATCAAGATCGTTGTTAATAGTCTATAACCTGAGTTGGGCCTCAACAGACCTCCAGCGACACTCTGTTAGGAGTAGTATATATTTTAGTTAATAGTAACGATTTTCCTAGTTTGTTTTAGGGTTCCACTTTTCCAACTAACTTCTCCAACAATGCTCCCTATTTTACTCTATTCCACTTAAGAAAAGGAGTAATATACAAATCACCAAAAAACTATGGAGGACCACATAACTATCAACTTGACGGTACTTAGGCTATATGACGATACTAGTAAAATTGTTAGTTTCTTAACGAAAATTGATTTTCACGCTCACACTCTTTCTATACGATATAGGGTGCAAAGGTAATATAGAGTTCTAAGGTCAAATACATACATTATTACCAAAAGAAAAAATCCATCCGACAGTTACCAATGTAGTTTTGGCAAGTATAATGAAAGATGTCAATTGGGTAAAGATTGTGAAATAGCGGTCTAGAGGCTTTTTAACCAAATTTGTACTGAGCATGAGATATTTGGTAACTGTAAAGCTAATTAAGTAGTCCCATGCGATGATAAATGAAAGTTTATGTCATTAACCTATTTTTGAGAGAGGACATCAATGCTGGCTAGCAGAGTAAAGACACGTCTGAGGGACTGGTGGTATGGACACAAACCACCAAATTAAGAAGAGGAGGGGAGAGAGCCTTGTCAACAAACCAATTACAAACACTACCGTTTGCTTATCAAATTAAGTTGTTTTTGTCTGTGTTAACTTTGACGAGGCATCATCATGATTCATGCATGAAAACAACTGAAACTAATGTTTATACTAGTAGGAGTAATATTAGGGAAAAGAGAAACAAAGCTTCCTCCAGTAAAAATATATTGCATATGAAAAATTGGCCCCAAAAGACTAATGATTAATTATAAGATCGATATGCACTAATAATTCATTTTTGCCTTATAATTGGCTTCAAAAGACTTGTTATATTTGAAAAATAATACATGATAGTCTCATTTCTAGCACTATCATCTCTCGAAAAGAAGAGAACACTTGAGGTTTCTATGCACTTAAAACAAATTGGAGTAATTTAGAAATTTTTTGTGGGGTCAAAATAGCTAAATTATATATATTCCTATAAAAATTTGGAGTCATATTGTAAAAATAGGGTAAAAATTATACTTATCCCTACGAAAATTTGGCAGCCAGTTGGGTTCGCCGCCCTCTCTTGTACCTATGTGCCTCCGCCCCTGCTCTCTACCCACCTATGGGTTGTCAACATGGTAAGAGCGAACCTGCTTTTGTAACATAACAGGGTTCGATTCCCCCTGGAGGCAATCCATGATTTTAGTGGGGGGCCATGGCGGTGGATTGCTGTGCTAATCTCCCCTGAGGTTTGGATTGCGCAGTCAGATCTAATAGTAGCTCGGTTGCAGGGTTGTTACTCGATTAAAAAAAAAATTACTCTCTCCCTCTCCCTCTCCCTCTCAGTGTGTGCGTGTGTCTCTCTCAATCGACATGTGTAGTAGATAGGACAGGTGGAGAGAGATTCTCTCAACTAGTAGTCAGTTTAACTTTTAGCCAGTGGGAAGAGGATAGCACGGAACCATGAATCTACGTACAAGAAAAATGGGACGAAGTGGGGTCCGATGATGAGACGTGTGAAGAAGAGACAAGGGAGGGAGGAGTGTAACAACCCCCCCGGTCCCTCCTTAGCCTTAGAAGAGTAGTTCCCAAAGTTGCTCACGGCTCTGCTGTCCACTTGTGTCATACTATGTGGAAAGGATAAATATACTCCCTCCGTCTCACAAAAAAAATTGAAATTTGTGTTATTTTTTATTAATTATATCTTTTAATTTATAATATTTTTCATAAGTTTAAAAATTTTGTATAATAGAATTAATCGAGAACCATCAAATAATATCCAAATTGCATACTTTTTGAGATCCATATTAAAATATATAAGGAATTAAAATTAGTATAAATATCAAAAATTGACATTTAATTTGGGACAGAGAGAGGGAGTACTCTACTAATTGCATGTGTAAACTACTGGGGGTTTGCGTGCGTGTTTCCCCCAAGCCTTTGAATTGAGAATTTTTTTGGTGCCGGGTGGGTATATCTTACGTGGTACTCACTCGACACATTCAGTCCATCTAATATACTTTTGGACAGCTCGGATTGAAATACTATCTCTCATTTTTCTCTTTCCAAATTCAAGCTGTCCAAAAACGCAATAGACAACTCGGATTCACCGAGCGGGCACAACGTGATACCCGCTTGACACTGAAATTTTATCCCTTTGAAGTGTACTTGAAAGCTCCCCCGCACCCCACCCCACCCCAAAGAGAGAGAGAAACACAGACGGGGGAGAGAGACGAGGGGAAAATTACAACGCCGGTGAAAAATTATTGATTTAAGTGTTTCTGGGGTACCGTCACATGAATGAACCTCTGAATAATTACTCCACAACACTTGGGAGAATGCCACCAATTAAGATGGCTTTCGCGAAATCACTAATAGGCGAAGGAATGAATTCCTTTTGCACGCCACGCCACCAGAGGGGATTAACGAACAGCATCGGCTGCAATTTGAAGCGATAAAGTCAGGAACTAACGCTAGTACGTTGAATCAGATTATATACTTATCCATCCCTTTAATTAGTTCTTCCATCGATCCCATTCCCAATTTCCTACCAACGTCAGATAACTATTCAAGCCAAAATCAAAAAGCTCCAAGTCAAATGACCTCTTTTTACTTTATTTGCACAGGTTCTCTTTGGATACCAGATTGGTCGTAGATTCAAATCCTAAGCTCAATCGCCTTAGGCATTGACATTGGCAAACAAAGCAGTGAAACCAAAGAAAGATAACATGCAATCTTTACAAACACTACCTATATATTCACAGGAATACAACTTCTGTACATGTCACAATACAATATTTCTATTGTCCTTCCATACCTACAGTGCACAACTTATAATCTACATCTACATACTATCTCTAATTTGGACAGAGGACAGTAATAATGCAAAGTATATGGAATGTATCTTCCTAAAGCTAGTTAAACTCACCTATATGCAAATATATTCACACCAAGCATTTCCACAATTTACTTTGCCTTTCGTTCTTTCCTATGTTTCTTTTACCATTCACAAGTATTGATTAGTACTAACAAACATAACATCGTTCCTTTTCTTTGTACCGTGTCATGAAACCCCCAAGCCGCGATTGATGTGGATACTGAGTTGTTTATGTTCCTTGATCAAAATGGTGCACGGTGAGGGATGCCCTTTCTCCTTCTGGAATTCCGGTGGTTGAAGATGGGAGGAGTGGCAGGAGAAATGGAGTTCGTAGCCTCCTCATCTCCAGAAGTATAGTACGAGAACTTGTCACCGCCACCACCATCATTGCAGCCATCATCAGATGAAATAGTAGGACCAGCCACCAAGCGATTAAAAACATGCATCCTGCATATCTTTGTTGGGGTTGACGACTCATCAGATTCAAATCCACCATGTAATGCATCCCTATTGTGCTTTAGCCTCAAGGTGAATGTCAGCTCTGGATCACCACGCTTCATACCTCCAAGCTACATGCACCACCAAAATAAATGGAGCCTTTCGATCAAATTGTCAAAAAAAAAAAAAAAAAAAAAAACCTATAGAAACTTCCCAAATTAAAGCATTTCAAGGACCCACCTTACACCCAAGAAATAGAAGACGCGAACGAACAACTGTTAATTAAGAATGAAATTAGCAGATTGAAAGCTACACCAATTGAAGCAAATTTATCGAACACATTTGAGTGGCTTGAATTGATAACTTAACATTGAATAGATTGAACCAAGAGAGGATAAAAGGAACAACTTCTAAAGCAGACGATGTTTTGTTTACAAAATTGGATCAAACATGGCTGAAGAAATGTTTGTAGTACTGCCCTGGCCACACAATGTTAGCCCGTCTTGGGAGTGATCGAAAATCTTATGAGCAATCTATATAAGAACAAAAAAAAAAAAGGCGGGAATATCACCTTGCAGCCGAGAGAGCAGAACTTGAAGGAATCAAGGAGACTTCGCCCACAAATCTCACAAGTGTTGGTGACTCCCTTTCCAGGCCTTGGCTGCGGCCGCTCATTTAAGAACACAATCTTGGCGCTATTAATGATGTACGTCTGGACACAAGAAATGTCTATGTACCTCTGTATCTCATTTACCCTCACCACGTTATGGTAAGATGACCGTCTAATCTGCAATCATTAAACCCTTAAAGTCAAAAACAGAATCCTGCACTTGTTTGATACTTTATCAAATAGAGGAATCAAACCATTCAGAAATACTCAATGGAGGGGAATGACTAATAACCTGAAGGACGCGGTGGTCTCTGTGGTGGATCAAACAGTAAGAACAAAAAGCATTTCCGATGCAATCCAAGCAGTACATGTTGCATTCACTTTTATTGGAATCCCCATGAGTTGCACATGAATTGAAGTAGCTGGCTTTCAGCATTGGTTTCAACCATGGCGGACCCATATCCTCCTCTCCCCCCATTCGCACTATTGGACTCACCTTTTAATGGAAATAGAAAGCCCAAAAAAAAGTACGAGTAAAAAATATATACATGATTAGCGAAACTGATAGCACAAACAAATCGATCTGGCACTGATACAAATAAACCATGTGAAAATGGAAACGAAAAACAAATAGTATTCCAGAAACTATAGATACGGAAAGAAATGAGTACGTACCATGACTTTGATCTTGTGCTAGCTCGCTAGAACCTGGCCGGGCTGATGGTTTTGCTGAATATTATGATCGGTAGCCGCCTCTGGTTCAATACAAGATGAAACCCAAATTAAATTTCAACTGGAAGCCGACGATGAAAAAAAAGAAACGTTATTCAGTATTCTTGGTAGACTAAAGAGTCGAACAAACAAATAAAAGCCAAGGAAATAATGTAGGAAATTGAATTAGCTTCCACCGCCACTTAAAAATAATTGGACTACAAACCTAAAGAAAAAAAGGAATCTTCCGTTGATATATATGCCGATCGATATACTATATATATGCCAGTGTTTATGAATGAATAGACATAGTGGAAGAAGAAGAAGACCTATTACGTATAGATATGGAGCTAGAAGTTCTCTCTCTGATCACTCTCTCTCTTCTTTCTCAGTGACAAAGGGTGGTTGTTTGAACGAGAGGCACACGAAGAAAGGAGAAAATACCAGAAAGAGGAAAAGGATTGAAATGAAAGCAATTAATATGGCGGTCGTATTATTCTATTCTAGCTTACTGTAGGTGTAGGTTTTATCACCAATTTTCCATTTCTACCGGCCGACTGCTCCACAAATATTTGCTACACAAATACTAATATATACACTCCAAAAAAAAACGAAATCAAAAAAGACAAAAGTATTTTATTTTTTATTCCAAAACTGCTTGCACGTCTGTAAGAACTATCAATATGGGTCGGAAATAATTTTTTTTTTAAAATGACAGTGCAATTTTCGCTCATTAGGTGCTGCCCCAACAAACAACAAATTCTCTCAAATTTGGCAAATGCCAATTCCTTTTTCATAGTGTATGGCAAAATTGTCGTTTGAGATTGAGAGAGAGAGTGAGAGAGAGAGAGAGAGCGCGCACCCAACATGGGTGCAACACCATTAACATTTTTTGACAAAACAACACTATTTATCATTCAAAATTATGGTGAAAATGGCAAAATAGCATTCATAGTAGATGAAACGTGCCTAGAGTATTAATACCAAGCGCATTGTGAATCTGACGGATGTAAATGAACCCAAAAAAAACCCTCAGGCCCAGATTCTCCCTTTTATTGCCCCTTCCGACCTATTATTACTCTCATCAACTGTCGACCACGAAAAACATGACGTGGTTCATCCTAACACAACTCAGGCTAAGTTTCTCTTATTATCTAAACGGGCCGGGTAAAGTCCATAAAATACGAATTTAATTCGATGACTGTCATTTTATTTATGTATATCCTGTAAAAGTTCGAATGGCGGAAATAATTTGTGTAGAGTGCATAGGCTATAGATAAAGTTTTTACAAGGAACTCACACTAAGAGCTCTCGCTCCTCACAGCGTAAAAAAAAAAAAAAAAAAAAAAAAAAAAAAAAAAAAAACCAGTTAATTGCAAAGATTTTGGCAAGAAAAACGTTACAGTAATAGGTGTAACATTCAACAAAAATTCAACGAAGTCTGTTGCTGTGGGTTTCTCTTTCGAGAGCTACTTACATTTACTTATTTGAGAATAAATTCTTTCCAACTTAGATGAAAAACCAACCGTTTTCGCCACCCATTGTGGGTCCCGTTCATTGCAATAATTTGATTTGTTCATCTTGTAGGATTCGTAGATGTAGAGTATCTATGCAAAAAATCATCTTGATTATGAGATATCGATATGGATATCAAAGATGAAAGCATATATAATCAGGGATGGAGCTAGAGAGGGGCCAGTAGGGGCGGTCACCCCTGCAAGAAGAAAAAAAACTCTACTTATTATATGTAAAATAAAAATTTCCTATGAAAGTATAGAGGCTCGCCCCCCTCTAGTATTTTAGGGAAAAAATCAAATGATAGTGAGTAGTTAGTAACCTTTGAAATACAAGATACCAACGTTAATTTCTAAACGTTACAGGTTAAATATAACAAAACATAAAATTTGAGGGTTAACATAGTGAGTACTCAATTATTTGACTCTCAATTTTTACCCACAAAAATCCCCAATCGTTAAGAGGATTTTACACGTTTTCTTCTCTCTGTCTAAAAAAACTCCTTGGCGCACCAGACCCCCCTCTCTCTCTCTCTCTGCACAAAAATCCCACATCGTCAAGACTTTGAAGGCAGTTTTGAGAAAATAAGAACACTAGGAGAAGAGATTTTGAGAACCCTAAGTAATCTTGGTGAAATCTAAGTTGTAACTATGAAATGTGTAAATACTAGACTCCGCAACACGATGGGGGATAAACTTTTAGCGAGTTTCTAAATCACTTACATAGAGAAGGATATTGCGAAAAGGTTTGATGTTGATTCTATCATCGATGTTTTTAATGACATGAAAGAGCGTCGAGTGCAATTGAAGATGTCTGGTTTTTACTAGATAGGTAGGTAAGTTGTTAATGCTTTTGCAATATGTTAATTTATGAAAAGCATCATTAAGTATGGAGTGTTGCTATTTTGTACATTTTTGAGTTTTAATGTATTCACGTTGTTATGCACGTTTCTCTTTATTTTTTGTCTCGCGTACATGATCGCCTCCGTATAGTGAAATTTCTGGCTCCGTCCCTGTATATAACCATTGAGGGACATTAGCTACTTTGTTTGCTATGATGATCAAGTTGTCAATGCAACAGTACCAACAGGATTTTCTAGCTTGCTTTAATTTTGCTAAGCCTCATGGTGTGGGGGCCAGGTTGGTTAAGTACTCTCATGGTGTTGTGCTGTAACGTGCGATAGACTTTGCTAGCTTGCTTTAATTTTGTGATTGGAAGTTACATCTTGATTGCTCATGCCGGGGTGGTCTGACATCTATCGAAGTTGAATATCCAAGTTTATTTTTGGCAGCCTTTATAGTGATCATGATTCAACCTCCATGTTCATCACCGTCTTGTATGTTTGCAGTGAACATGCTTTCCGGTCCTCACATGATCAAAAAAGAAAAGAAAATAAATAGTGCTTTCCACGGGATATATACCTAGGAGACTGAAATCCCGATAGCTTGTGGGTGTTCACAGCTGATAATCCTCACGAGACTCAACTCGTCCTACTGGAGCACCTCAAAATTAATGTCCTATCTTTCATTGCTTTTATTATTTTTTAGTTCTTTTCATTGCTAGAGACTAGCAAAGTTTAAGTTGAAGGGCGTGATAGGTGCTGAAAAGCACCCATTCAATCCTTTTAATTTACGCTTTGTGTGTCCTTTCCATTGTTATTTAATATGTTTTGTGTTAGTATTCGTGATAGCTAGTCTTGGAGATCGTTGGAGGCTAAAAGTAGTGAAATGGAGGTTGTTAGAGGTGATAAGGAGCAAGGACTAGTGGAAGCTGGGAGGTAAAGAGGAATCAAAATCCAGTTTGCAGCACTTCTGGTCCGGACCAACATCACTCTAGTCCAGACCAGAGCTCCTTGAACACTTCTCCAGGTTGCAGCACATGTGGTCCGGACCAGCCCAGCCTTGGTCCGGACCAGAGGGCCCTTCACGTGCAAACAGCTCACAGCAACCTTGGTCCAGAGCTGGTTCGGACCAGCGGCACCGAATTTCTCCGTCTACTAGCGTTTTATTGTAATTTTAAGGAGAGAAACTATAAATAGACCTTACAAAACTTGTTTTAAGGTTCAACTTTTGTTTTAGACGTATTGGAGAGAGGCAAGAGCAACTTCAAAGGAGAAACTCCATGTCTGCCTTGTTTTCTTCAATCTCAAGCGCGTTTTTCTTCTCCATGGCTGTCTAAACCCCTTATCTAGGGGGAAGATGAAGCTTCGCGCTAAGGAGATGATTTGGTTGAAGGCTTTTTTGGGTGAGTTGGGTTTCAAGCAGGAGAACAGTGTTCTTTTCAGTGACAACTAGAGTGCTATATACGCGAAGAATCCAATGTTTCATGCCAGAACGAAGCACATTGATTTGAGGTACCATTTCATTCGCTCGCTTTTGGAAGAAGGGGAACTGTTACTGGAGAAGATTTTGGGGAGTTAAAATCCGACAGATATGTTGACAAAGTCGGTCACCATCGAGAAACTGAAGTTGTGTTCAACTTCAGTTGGCCTTTGCGCGTGAGGAGTTGGAGGGTCGAGTCACACCTGGAGGGGTGAATTAAGTTCACTACGTCCGCTATTGATTGAAGTTGTTGATATTTGTTTGCTTCAGTTAGGCTTGCTTCAGTTATCTTCAAGTGGGAGATTGTTGGGGATGCAGACAACTTTCAGCAACAGAGATTCGCGACCCGCGCAGAGGGTTCCGCGGTTGATGGTTCGCGACCAGTGCGAAGAGTTCCGCAACAGGTAGGCACGCGATTAGTGTCACGCCCTCGATTTTCAACATAATAAATAATCCATTACGATAAAAGATCCTCGCATAAGATAAATAATACCCAAAATGGTTTCCAACTTGTTTAACTTACAAACAAGTTTCCAAGTTTTCAGGTAATTAACATTGGCACACCGGCCCAAATTAACTTAGATACAAGTACAAAGTGTTTAGAATATTACAAACGGTTTAGTCAAATGAAATCAAGATGAATTAGTTACAAAATCATCTTTAGCAAAAGTAGGTGGTTTACAAAGATGATTAAATAACTAGACTTCGTTAGCTTCCAAAAATGTCTTCCACACTGAGCACATGATACAATGCAAGCTACTGCCCGGCATTAGGACCTGAAAAAAAGAATTTTATTGAGTTACACTAGCCCAGTAGAAAAATTCTCTACAAGATCTATATGTGATGAGATGATAAGCATGGATATGATGTATTAAGTTAAACGGTAAATCCAAATAAATGCATGCCTTGTAAGTACCATAGCATTCTCACACACATACACCACACACACACACTTCTTTCAACGAATTTTCACCCCTTGCGACTTTTGTGTTTCCACCCCTTGCGTCACAGACTCACAATATACCCCACATTCGCTTCACAACGACAATCACACTATGACCACAATCAATATCGATGCCGTTAACTCATTCCACATACACACCGACATTATCTAATGCATCACAAATAGCTCATAGATCATAACAATCAAGATCACTATACCCCTTTCAAGAATAAGCAATTCTCAATGCCACAAAATATTCCATTCGATCACATATAACAAACAAACACCCATATCACACTTAATCATCACAAAAACATTTAGAGGAAGAGAGAAATCCCTAACGGAATGAGTTTTAAGCAAAACCCTAGGTGTATCGCGTGAAGATCTGCCAGGAACAAGCTTTCCCGAAGCAACACATCAAGATCTATAACCTAGGTTACCCAAAAACGTGATCAAAGAGTGAATCTAAGCTTGGGTTTGAGAAGAGAGAGAAAAGAAAGCCAAAAACCATGGATCTTACCTCCAAGAGTTAGAAATTCAAAACCCGGTTGATATTTGAAAGATTGACACATAGATCTTGAAGTTTTGAGGTAGATTTGTGTAGAAATCCAAGGATTTGAGTGTAATTTGAAGAGAGATGTGAGAGGGGGTGTTTTAGGGCTTGTTTCGTGGGTTTGGAAGTGAAAAAGAGTAAAGGGTTCTATTTATAGAGGTCCGGATCGCGTGCTGGATTTTCAGAAATATTCTCAGCGGGTACCGGTACTAGACAATTTGCAGTACCGATACTGGCACCCCAAAATGTCAACATTGCACAACCTCTGGTCAATGGGTACTGGTACTGGGAAAAACGCAGTACCGGTACCGCTTGGTAATCTCAGAATTTTACCAACGTTTATCAAATCGAGCCCCGATCGTTACTAACACCTCCAAACATCATTTCAACACCGAACTCATAGCTTAACTATCCACCGAATGTCCCACACATGACGACATGTTCATCCGTACAACTTCGTTAATGATATACACATCAAATACGATACTCCACATTTACCATTAATTAGAGAAAAATAAAAATAATACACGGGTCTTTACAATCAGGCTCGCAGCAGGTAGCGCACGACAAGCAGGCTCGCGACCGGTATGGGCCGTGGGCCGCGACCCAAGTTGGTTGGAGGGTTCCAGCTGTCACTTAGGGTTTGTCTATAAATATTAGTTACTGTATTCATTATTTCTTGAGAGCACAAAGAGAGAAAAAAAAATTTAGAGATGGTTTCTAGTGAGAGAAAGTGCAAAAGAAAAATTTTCTCAGAGAGGAAGGAGAAGACTCGTTTTCTTTCGTTCATAGTGGACTGGTATGGCTCCCGGGGACGTAGGCAAGTTGCCGAACCTCGTATATCTGTGTGTTCTGTTTTTCTGTTCCTCTTTCTGTTCCTTTTTCTGTAATTTGTTTTCTGTAACGATAGTATCCCAAGATCCTTAGTGTTTTTGTTCGTTGTGAGTCAAGCGCGAGACTCCGATTTCCCAAACAACAACAATTTCTTATGAGGAAACAGCTGCACAAGGTAGTCTCCAAAAAAAAAAAAATTGAACTCTGTTGTTTCTCCATAAAGCTAAGACTAAAAAGCTTCCGAAGAGAGTTAAAACTCAGTAGTAGATTGCACAAGGTAATCGGGAATATATTTCTTTAATCAAGGGACTGGATTATTGACAGTACTGTGATCGATGCCCAGGTCTATCTGATTGGAAACTCCTTAATTAACAGAAGAGAAACCTCAACTAGTGTTGGATTTCAAGGTGATCTGGACTTTCTTTGGAGTAAGAAGGAGTACTAATACTGTTTCTTTTATGGAGATCAAAATGTACCCATGTATGTATTCATCGAGAAAAGAGAAAAAGGAGTGAAAAACTGCATGCTAAAGTAATCTACTTGTCTTAATACTAATCCCAAATCGTTCACTACGCACATAATTAATTAACCTGTCTGAACTTGCATTTCATCAAAACACAAAAAATAGCTAGCTTAAAACAAACTGACCATTAATTCAAGTGACAATCAAGGCTTCTCTACCAGAAAGTAGGTTGCACGTACCACTCTATAGTTCTTCTTTTTTGGATTATTAACCTTTTTGTGTTGCTTCTGAACATTTTGTGTTGATATTCCGAGCAATGACACATGCAACTGGCAATTCACTTGATGAAACATAACATGGACTAAAGTAGGCTCAAACACCATCTTTGGAATGCCCCATTCCACACAAATTCTGATGTTTCCAGGTGTCTTGGGGATCCTTCTCCATGAAACCACACAAGACCTCACTTCTTCCATAATCAGCTTTTCAACAGTTGTGATATCTTGTCCCTTCTGCTGGAAAATTCTACAATTCCTCTCTTTCCAAATATGATAGATAGTAAGTATAGCTGATAAACCAAGTTTGAAAAGGAGATATTGGACACAATCCTTTCTACAGTTTGAAGTACCCCATTGAACTTCAGAATCCAAATCCCCAGCATGAGGAGGAACCCCACAACGATCTCTAATTCTCAGCCAAATCCAATTAAGAGGAAAACTGTTAGGTAAAAAGCAAGTGCAAATGGCTTTCTTGGCCACCATTACATAAGACACGTCCTTTATCAATCAGAACACCCCAAGCTACCAATCTGTCTTTTGTGGATAGCCTACTCAGAATGGCAATCCCTTGAATAAAAGACCAACAAGGGACTGATTTCTTATACCAAACCATGTTGTACCAACCCACCCCTGGAGCAACAGACCGAAGAGCTGACCATGCAGATCTAGTTGAGTAGCAGCCATTAGCATTTAAAGACCAAGTAACACTATCTTCACTATCCATACGAGGAACAAGATCCGGGCCGGGGAGTAGAAGCAATAATAATATCCCTAACAAGGTCACTCCTGCCTCTTGGCCAATTCCAAACCCCATCATGAATAGTAGTGCAAACATGTAATGAAGAAGATACATGTTCAGAAAGGAACTAACTTAACACAAGGTTGAAATACAAATCAAGTGCTAATAGGTAAACTGCAGAGTTACATATTGTGTCCAATTCTCAACAGATTTTCAGCCCATAAATCTTGCAGAATTGGCAAGTGGAGTGGAGTGCAGTTTCTCTTATACTCACATGCACATGGGCAGAATTCGATTCCCGTAAGCACCCATTCCTCTCCCCAAGTCCCCTAGGATAGAGTAGATTAGGTTTAACGAATGTCAAAAAAAATGTAAGTGCAGAAAAACGATTAGCACTTAAATTGGATCAAACAGCTTATACCTCACGTGCTGTCAGGACCGGAGTAT
>JAOTQK010000021.1:340123-375328 GCA_025642025.1 Rhododendron ferrugineum
GGGGGGGGGGGGGGGGGGGGGGGGGGGGGGGGGGGGGGGGGGGGGGGGGGGGGGGGGAAAAAAGCAGGTCTCCGTGAGGAGAGAGATATGTCTCCAGTCTCAGTTGTGAGTGATAATCAGAAATGGAGATAGATCTACTTTGATTTACGAAATTGCCACTGCAACTTCCTTTCACTTTCACTGGGTGATATGGAGGAGTAGTTATACATACATAGAGATGGGCGAGAATTGGCTGATGGGGTTCAGTTCTTTCTCTCTCTCTCTCTCTCTCTCTCTCTCTTGGAACAAATAAAAATACTACTAGTACTAGCCTCCTTTCTCTTTCTGTTTTGAGAAGCAGGCAGGAGAGGAGATCACTATATTTTATTTTATTTACCCAAAAAAAAGCAGGCAGGAGAGAAGCGGAGGTGATGCGTTTACTATATTGTCAATCAGAGGTCTTGTTATAAATAGTGGAGTATTTAGGAGTATGTTAATATTAGTGCATTAGAGTAATTGATAATTAGTTGTTATTTGGTGTTCCATAACAATAACAACGTTTCATGTCAAAAAAATAAAATAAAATTTAACAATAACAACGTGAGGTAAAGTGTCAACCTCAAGTGTGACAGTGTTGCAATAAAAACCAAACTGTTTTGCTGTTTTCCCTGGCTAACCTGCTGAGTGGGGTGATCGATCAATGTGCCACTTTTCAATTAGTAGTTGTCAACTCTTAATTTTGTGCGCAAATACCTCAATTTTTACATGTATATATGCAAATTTGGTCCGGTCCGGTTTATTCCGGATTGGAACGTGAGAAACTGGACCAAATCGATTCTTCTAGCTTGGCCAAAACTCAAACCTGACCAAATCGTTACCTCTACCAACCAAACCAAATTACCGGTTTGGTCTTATTTTGGTTTTCGGTTTACCGATTTTTATTTTCACCCTTAATTAATTTCACACTTAAGAGAACAAATACAGTAGTTAAAGCAAATTTCAGTATTCCCCTCACATAATGGAGCTTTTATAATGTTGCTTTTATTTTCTTAACAAGAATCCAGCAAAACAAATGAAAATTTTAACGTTGAGTTATATCTATGTTTTCCGATAGAGTTTAAACTCTCGAGATTTTGTGAAAATTTAGCGAGAATGCATGATCTTTGTTACTACCAACTACAAGTCTACAAGCATCATTTAGAAAGGGATTCCATTTTTGACAAACTTATTAGATACCGTATGTCTTGGCATTGACTTTATATTGAGATGTTGAAAGTGGTAAAAAAAATTATTTTTTAGTTTAAATGGTGAAACATAGGACAAAACTATTTGGATCCTATGTTTCATTAGTTGAAGCTAATTACTATTTAATAAGGAAGGTAGAAGCGACCTAAAACTACCACTCCCTTGTTTAAGTTAGCCAAAATTCTATAACTACACGCATTTACAAACACAATACTGTGTATTGTATATTGTTTATAAAATTGCGTGTAGTTGCAGAACAAATTTTATGTACGTTCACTGAGAGCTCTATATAGGAGTAGTAGGGAAGATGGTCACATGACCACCCAAAAAAAAATTCATAGAATACATGAAAAAATCGTACTATTGTAGATTAGTTCATCATTTGAATACCATGTCCAAATATGAATAAATACCCAATTCAAATTAAATGAACACTCTTCCAAAATATTAGCTCACAAATCAATGCATATAAACACTAGCCTTATATTATGAACACACATCAACACACATCAATTCAAGTAATTCATAATCAAACACCTAATACAAACACATGGTCGATGTTCTTAGCGAGCCTCAAAAAATGAACGATTTTAATCGTTCTTGTGGGTCCGGAAAAGCCCCCACAAATGATCCAAACTAGACCGGATTGGGAAGTAACAGGACGAAATCTGAGCCCTAGTAAAGGTACTCCAATGGCGATGCGATGGTGGTGGGGTAGTGTAGCGATGATTGCAGCCCATAATGGGGCCCATTACATTAACAGTGGGCATGAGAGAGAGAGAGAGAGAATTATTGGTTGCTATAGGGAGCATGGACTACGTGGCTGTCTAAAATGCCTCATGAGCCCATCACCACCAACCGGTTACCCTCCGCATTATTAGTTACAACTCCTATTTTGTCCCTACTTTTAAGTACTAGTACTAGTACTAGTACTAGAACAATGGATTAATTCCATGTCATTAATTTCCTGGATAGTCGACAGACTCAAGTGATATGAGATTGTCAAGGCATACATATATTGTTTGTTTGATTTATGGGGAAAACATAAACAAAAAATAAACTTTCACTTGTAATATTAATTTAGTCAAGTCAAACAAAGTGAATCTTACGTACAAAGCTTTAAACCAAACAAAGTTAGGTGCTCGAGCAGATATAAGCGGCTCTTAAATTAAATACTATTCAGTTGCCTTCACCAGATAAGACGCAATAGAATGACATTTTTAAATTAAAACTTCAATGAACGGTTTGGTGTGTTTGTTTCCCTAGTACGCAAATCAAATTCCCCCATGTTTCTACTACTCAGTTTTGTTGTTTTCCCAAATGGAATATTAATGTCTGTTTTTTTAATTTTTATATCAGTCCCCCTAAGAGTGATGAGATCATGAGATGACCGATTTAATCAGTCTATAAAACAATTGAGGCCAGACAAAACTTCTTAAGGTATGAGTTGGTTGTTCTGGTTTTTCAATATTTGATATTGTAATTAATACAGCCGTAACTACTCCATAGTCTTAAGTTTTGTTTAAGTAATGGTACAACTGCACGCTTTTACACGAATACATCATGATGGTTGTGCAGTGCCTATGTGCTTTCAACTCTTTTGTGATCAGACTATACTGGAGTTTTTCTGTCTTTAAATTAAATAGGTTAAGTTTACACTAGTTTGTATACGTTAGCATTAGTTTTGAGACATTAGTCGTGGTGCGTGTGTGCTCATTCAGACATCCTAAATTAGGCCTGTCAATAGGCTAGATCCGATCCGGATCCGATCGATCCGGATCCGATAAGATTTGGATTCGATCCGAATCCGATAAGACTCGAATCCGATAGTGGTGATCCGGATCCGATCCGAAAACTTATTTACTTCAAAAAAATTAGCAAAAAAAAATACAATTTTTTTTTCAAAAAAATTATTTTCCAAAAAAAAAATTAAAATTTTAAAATAAAAAAAAACAACTTCTTAAACATTTTTTTTTCAAAAGAAAAAATTTACTGTTTTTTTATAAAAAATTTGAAAAAATATAAAAAGTTGAAAAAAATAAAGTTCGGATTCATATTGATAACGGATTTAATCCGATCCGTTATCGGATTACCGGATTCGGATTATCGGATCGACGTTATCGGATTCGGATCCGGATCGGATTTTTCAGATCGGATCCAGTCCATTGACAGGCCTACCCTAAATTATTAAAATAACATTAATTACTGCACCATAAGAATATATACATAAATTAATTGCGTCTAAATTTAATACTAACTATCATGCATTTAATCATTCTTTCTTCTTTTTTTTTGCTCGGCTATCATGCATTTAATTATCGATGTGCAAATTACACCAATTGTCCTATCTGTTTCGCCTGTGCGCAATTTTGTACCTCTAAATTTTGTTTGCAATGACTATGACCTTTTATTTTGCCCTTTTCATGGATCCTCTAAATTTTGTTTGCCAATAGAGGGAGGATTTTAAAGTGAAAGGCCGACGGAGGTACATTGCTGTGGTGAGGGACGAGGGAGGAGGAGGAGCAAGGCATTTGAGGATGGTGGCACAGAGGATGGGCTTCGCTATTGAATGGTTGAGAATGGTGTTTCGGGATGGGATAAATGTTTTGCATAATTACTCCTAGTTTTATTGGTGTCTAGTGGGGAGGGGACAGGGTTGGTGGTATGTGGTGGTGGTGGCATACGGAGTTTTGCTATGTTTTAACTAAGCCCCTACTAGTAGACGGTAAGATTAGTCCCAAGATTAATCAAGATGCATGTAAACTAGTCCATACACCTGAGTTATCCAAAAACAAATTGTGGTAGTGGTGGTATATGGATACCGATGATTTTACACTTTCACAAATTAAATCAATCATGTGCCACTCATAGCCCATCCTCATTTAGTTCACAAGCATTTTTATCAAATGCACATATTTGCGACCACAATCACAATAAAATTTTATAAGTTTTGCAATCGACATTTTTCACACAGCATTTTTACGTGCACTGAAATGCATTTCACATATCCTAGCAAGCACTTCTCTATATACTAATGGCAGCAACATATATCATCATTAGCCAGATTTCATTGCACTTTAAGTAATGGTGGATTAGATGACTTGAACCAATGCTATTAATTTTGTGCTATAAAAACTCCCCACCCAGTAGTGAGTAGCAATCCTCACATGTGTAATTAGCTAATTTAGACATCCGACTTTTCCAAATTTTCAGTTCGCTCCAGGTATGCGTTCGTGAATAAAGAAAAACAGGAAGGAGGTTCCAGACATGGTACTTCTTTGGGTCAAAATAAAGCATCTGTATTTAGTTCCAGAGAAAACGAAGAACTGCCCAAAAGTGCCTGGAAGGGGCCGGGTGCATGTATCATGTGATTTGCTCAGAAATGAGATGCTATTGTAAACTTTGTGTAGTAGAGTATATATGCTGAAGATTTAACTGGTGTTTGAAGGTGATAGTTTAATTGTAAAGGGGTGAGAGATGTGTCCATGAATCTCTCTTCTCATCTTTTTCAGTGCCTTTTTTTGTGTTTTTCTTGACTTATGGTGGTTATGGGTTGAAATGGAGAAACAAGCAAGCTAGGGGAATCACTTTTACAAGACACAAACTAGTAATTGGGCATCAGTGACCCTGCTGCCATTCAAAAGATTGATAAAGAAAATCCATCCAATCTTATGTTTTTTTTTTTTTTTGTTGTTTATTAATTCCTTTACAACTCATACCACAGGAAATACGTTGTTTTAGTATGCACATACCCCTTTCACAAAAAAGAAAAAGGCAGCAACAATTTCTTCATTTGTACTTTTAAATCGAATAAGAACCCTCTGAAAAGGTTGTGGATGCGTGTCGTACTCACTCAGGACTACTGGAGGGGAAGATCTTGATCGGAATATTAAAAAGCTTCTTGCTTTCTGATTAATAGCTTGGATAGCGGGAAGCAATTGCCCAATTATCAAAGCAAAAGTGGAAAACCTTGACTTTGCAGCAGTTAAATAGTGCTTGCTGTATTTCAAGATTCCATATATGTCTGGGCCCTGAATTTATTCGGTTGTTTGCTTGTAGAGCAGCACAAACCATATCAATTAGACTTTTTAAGCACAAAGATCCTCTCTCTCCTCGGTTCTCAGCTAATGATGGTTTCTCATTTTAGGATCAAAATAGGAGTAACAACCAACCTGACTGCACATCGGTTTTCTTAAAAGGGCCAAATCTTTTTCTTTTCTTTTCTTTTTTCCCCTTTTCAAAAGGTCCAAATCTACACCACCTGGAAAGGGCCTTGGATTAGTGAATGGTTTATTGAATCACATACCTCAACCATGTGATGGGAATTGGGATTCAGTTTCAGCCAGCTGCATAATGTAGCTAGCATACAAGAACCTAATTTCGACAACATATGAGGTACTACATTAATTGATGGCAGGACAGGAGATCCTCTATTCCAAAAATATGCCATTTCTTATGCCTCAATGCATTCACAGTCACTTAGTCTTATTATGCCTTCGCAGTCACACAATCGTGCCTCAAAATTTTTGTGTTTGAGATTGCTTTAATAAAAACTTTCGAGGACAAAGGATCCTTGGCCTCTGTAAACAATCATATAAAAAGAGAGACACGCTTGAACCTATTTCTTTTTTTCAGAATCTTCTACAGAATTATTTTGTTGTTTCGGTTAACTTTCGTTAACAGGAAAAGCAGAAAAGCAGTATACTGTACTCCATAAGCACTGGCAATCAACTGGGAGTTTCTTACTGGCATCCTCTTTCTGCATGGGCTTCAAACAGTGACAACTTTTCCAGCATAAATAATATTCCCCCCATTAGCAATTCCCACCACCAATTCAGACTCCAGAGAAATTGAGTTTGGGTTCTAGGCTTTTTCTTTCTTGCTCTAGGATTTTGGAGAAAAAGAGGGTAGCACCAGAGCCAATTATGATGAGCACAAATTCCTTGAGCAAATCTGGAACATTTCTCCTCAAAAAGTACCCTTCAATGGAACTACTCGAAACCTCTGCTCAACCCACAACAAACATCCCAAAAAAGACCTTTTCGTTCGAATTCCCGACCTCCCCTGAACCTAGTTACCGAGAAGAAATAGTTCATTTCAGTCACCAGCAGCATCCCCTAGCAAAAATGACACTCCCTGATCTCTTTACTTGCACCGGCTGCAAGGAGTACGGTGCAGGCAAGAGGTTTGGGTGCCAACAATGTGATTTTCAGCTACATGAATTTTGCGCCTTGTCTCCTCCATCTCTCAACACTCACCCCCTCCATGGCCAACACCAACTCCTCTTCCACTCCAAATCCAAATCAGGTAACTCAAAAGTAGTACTACTTACTGCTTCCTCCTCATATTCTTTACGTATATGTTTTGCATATGAGAAGTTGCTATGATTCGGTTTTCCCTCCATCTTTTTGAAAGTAGAAAATTCTTTAGTTTTTTGCATCGAATGATTTTGCACAAAATAGTCGTTTTCTTTATGTTTTCACGCCAAATAGTTGCCGAGACCAATTCATAAGTGACCTGCTTCCGCATTGCGTCAACCTGAATCTGTATCAGCCTTTGCATTCAGTTTGACCCAACGCCAAATCTATCAAGATTATAGGTTGAAAATCAAAGATGTCAAATGCACTACAGTCACAAACTACGAAATTTCAGATGCCAAAACTGAATTACGAGCTTTTTGAATGTAAATCGTTCTTGGCCCTATAACGCAATATACTTCTCCTTACAAATGTTTTACATACTCCTTGTTCAACGAAACAGCATAACCAAGAAAAACATCTTTCAGAAAAATATTTGACGTCGAAACGTAGTCTTTATTACTGTTAGCAGCTAAAAGATAACCTGGTTAATTAGATGCTACTGTTTTGTATTTTCAACTGTTAAAAGGTGGAATTGGTTGGCCAAAGTGTGATGTTTGTGGAAAGGCAACAAAGGGATTTACGATCCGGTGCAGCGCCTGTAGCTTCCAGATGCATCCATGTTGTGCAATGCTTTCTACTCGAGTCAACTTTTCAATCCATCCACACTCCTTGAAGCTCCTACCGGCTATGACTGCTTCAAGTGGGGAGTCTGGTTTTGTCTGCGGTGAGTGCAAGAGGAAGAGGTCAGGTAGAGTGTACGGTTGCACGGTTTGCGATTACCATCTCCATGCAGTTTGTGCAAAGGACATGATTAACGGGCTACAAGCCAACGGAATAAAGGGCCCGGTGAAGCCCAGCATGCTGCAAGCTGCAGTACGTGTGGCGTCTATTGTCATCGTAGAATTTATTGGTGGCCTTATTGATGGGATTGGGGAAGGCGTTGGACAAGCTATCGTTCAGAATATGGGAAGAGGAAGGTGCGTTGGTATTAATAGAAGAAGAAGAGAAACAACAACAATAGATCAGGGATGAATAAATACTCATAGCTCTAATAGTACCATGTTCTTAATTCATTACGCTTGTAGTACGTGTCTTCAAAATAAAAATTCGGAGTGTTTAAAGCAGAACAACTATGTTCTCACTCTTGTATTGAATAATTTTGTGTAGATGAAGAGGTTTCCTGGCTACATCGGGGAGAAGATGGAGGTTGATATTAAGGGTGGCATGCCAAATAGTGATGTGTGTCTGCTTATAAACATGTATTGTTATGTTGTATTGGAAGTATGGTTGTCTGGTGCTTGTACATAGGAGTATATGTTTATGGTAGAAGCAGTTTAATTGGATATGTTCGTTCCCAGAACAGGCAGGCAGGGGCGTTATTTTCTTTTCAATTACCTACGTAATTAGCAGTTGTCAAGATTACGAAAACTAAATTAGAAAACAAAATAGTACTGTAAGAAGAAGAAAAACAGTTAGCTGGCTTGGCTGCATCAACTTAGCACCTCTATTGCCTTGGAATCAATCCTCGATCAAAAGTACTGCTTCTATGAGCAATCAATCAGAATATGAAGTAGATTTATTCTCCAAACACGCATCAATCTCAAGTTTCCAATCAGATGGTCACACACAATAATAATGAAAACGTGACAAAAACCCGTCCGCGTATTCGGCATAAAATTCAGAGATGGCGTGCTACTTGCCCATCTTAAACTCATTGGTAATCTTCTCGATCCTCTCACCCCTCCTCCACATCAGACACCAGAAATAACATCCGCATCTGTCTTCCTGACTCCAGCCAAACAGGCTCCGAGTTTCTCACACTTGTGTTCTTCCCTCAGGGGACCATAATCCATTAGATAAGATGATCGTTTCAGATGAGAAACACGTTTTGTGAAAGCATCAAGACTCATTAGATTGTCATTTGGATTTGGGGAACTATGCCAAACCCATTTTAAGAAGCAACACTATCAACATCTGACGGCCATTCTTTGGCCCTAAAGGCGAAATCAAATTCTCCCTCTCATCTAATTGAAGTCCTCGCATTTCTGTTCGGAGGAGATTTCCATCCGAGTAGCTTTCCCACAAGCAAACAAGGGCCCTAGCAAACACAAGATTCGATGGAGTAAAATACCCTTTTCCCTACGCCCTTGCCTATTGGTATTCTGTTTGTGGTGGTGAACGTAGATCCACATAATTAGGCCCCGGGGTCATGCTTGATTTGTAATTCAATCTCATGCCCATTCCGGCCAATCAAATAGCCCTGGAAGTACCAACACCACACACTCACGGTTCCATTTTTGAAACGAAAACCATGGAGGTGGTTATACAATTGCATATGACACCGCATTTGAGAGGAATTCAGTAATTTCAACATTTTATGCTAGTTACTACTATTAAACTGTACTTTTAACAAATATCTTCACTGTCCACCTAATAAATATCATAGTTACTCAACGATCCTATTTGGATTGACTTTACAGTACTGATGATATCAATCCAGATAGCATCTTTCTCTACACTATGGTATCCCTCGAAATCAAGGAGGAAAATAACCACCACCAAAACTAACTAAATTAGACACGGATGCATTTAAGGAGTTGGATTGTTTACTCTCTCTGCGTTTCTGCTGTTCTCCTAATTCAGGGCCTTCGATGTTTCACTTTCTTCAGCCTTCATTTCCATCACTTCTTCTCATCCTGTATGCTACAATTAACAGAGTTTTCCCAATATTGAGTTCACTATGTCCTAGAGAAACAATCTCCTCTCCACAGTAAGTGTATGAAGGAAAGGCCGAATGCAAAATGATCCCCAATTTCAGGTTTGGGAAGATACAAGTATAGAGCAACAGGATCACAAGCTGCCCTTATCTTCCACCATTGCGCCCTTTCTAGATCCACCATTAGAAGTAAATCCCACTCTAGTAATACCCCAAGTTCACCACCTCCTCAGGCATCTGGCAACTGAACTCATCCGAATTAATCTTCTACTTCCCCTTTCCTCTTTCTCCGAAGTAGGCATAGAGTTATTGTTTTACCTTCCAACTAAATTGGGTTATGTTCCTCTTTTCTTTACTCAGAAGTAGGCATATAGTTATTGTTTTACCTTCCAACTAACTTGTGCCATAACGCAAATTCTCCCACCTGAAGGGCTCGCATAAATGAGTTTCCGGGTGGCCTCGCAAAATCAAGCAGACACAAACACAGACAGCAGCAATAGCAAGCATTGAATGTATATACGGGCGGTGAAGGAAGCCTTGTGAACCGGGCATCCTCCTGTTATATCTTGAAGCCACTACTGCACACTTGGAACAAGATCTTTGCCCTTTCTTGAATTGGAACCTATGATGTTGGTCCTGACTCACTCCCAGAGATTGTTGCTCTATCTCATTTCCAATAGATATAGAGACTTGACCATTTTTCTTGTCAGCAAGCTTTCGAGCAACCATCCTGTTATAAGAGTGGTTGTTTCTCATCGAGGCATATGCATACGGAGATAGCCCATTTGAGTCCAGGAGGGAGTTCCAACAGTTCAACCCAATCTGCATTGGAGGGAAGGGAGCAATATCAACGATGTACTAAAAACACAAAAAATCGAAAACTTGCCTGAAAAACATAAGAAAGAAAAAGAAAGAAAACCGCCAAGTCAAAGCCAAATTAAGATCAAATCCTTGACCTTTTTCTCTTTTTTTCCCTTTCCTTTCCTTTTTTTCTTTATTTGCCAGAAAAGACACGTCATAACAACATAATAATATTATACTTTGGGTAAAATGAAGCTTCCTAAAGTAATAAGAAACTCAAAGTACTTTGTTGGAATCTTCCAAGCAATTGAAACCTGGAGAGGGAATTCAAACAAAAAACCCTAGAGAGGGAATTCAAGAGTATCAGAGTAAACCAAATTACCTCCTGTGGGTCACTTGTCAAAGCATCAATCAAATCATCCGAGCCAGATGTACAGGCAGCAAGATGTAGAGGTGTAACACCACCAGGTCCAAGAAGATTTGGTGGGAAAATGTACTTGGAAGTATCATTACTGCTGTGTACATAATAATGAATGAGCAGGTCAACCATGTTTCTACACCTCCTTTTCACTGCCCTGTTCAAGAGGTGAATCTCCGACAGCATCTCCAAAGACTCCCTCGGTTGCTCACCTCTATGCATATCCCTTTCTAGTAGTATGTCCAGGAGGGTTTTCACCAAGGCACAACAGTCCCTTTCAACAGAGAATATGAACAAAAACTGGAACCGAGCAAGTGTATACTCCGGATTATCAATCATCAAAGAGTTTCTCTTCCTTTGGAATAGCCATCCAAGCTCATTTAAGAAGTGCAGCACTTCTACCTTTGATGGGGGCTGCCCAACATCATGAATCTGGTCCTCCAAAATAGTATCATGTACTTCTGCACCTTCACCAAATTCAGGCTCCAGGAGTCTCAGTTCTTGGCAGATGGCAGCATCAGCTATTATCACAGGAAAACTGGTGCCTTTGAAACCATTCTCAACCTGCTCATATCATTACCAGTTGTTAAAACACCCAGGGACTTAATAAGACTTACAAATACTCACTGAATGCTAAATTGATCAGCTGCATTCCAGAAGTGCTACCTCAATGAAACAGCGACCAAGTACACCCGAAGCCACCCCATGAATTTTAAAACTGATCGAGCTCATCTCATTGTGTGCTGTTTCCTGACTGGTTGATCCAAGAACTTCCGTTGATAAGTAACCTCCCATACATGTACAGTGAATCCTACACAGAATAATCGAAATTATAAGTCTAAAACAAATGGGCAAAAGAAAAACAGCTATGCTTGTGAAAGAACAGTCTACTTACTTGGTGCCAGGAGAAGTCAGATTCCTCCCTCTCAAAACAAGTGAAGTCTCTTCCCCACCCACAACTGCCAAAGGGGACACTGAAACTAGCTTGGGGGATCGCCGTGCTCTCCAAGATTTGCATAGACGAATCTCTCCTGAAGATTCATAACTTGGGTCAGGCAAGTTCTAACCACAAGGTCATAAAAAACAGAACTTTCTACTACAATCATGACGTACTTCAGCAAATAATTATTTTTTCCCACTTTTTAGTTTTATATGGATAATAATCATAATAAGCTGATACTAACCATCTTTATGAGAAGCTAACTGCCTGCCTGTATGAACTAAAAACCTTCCATTTCTCCACAAGTCACTATCAGAATCCCAAACCAAAGAACTGACATGCTGAAGAAGATTTGATTCCAGCTGCAAAAAACACACACACCCTGCAAATGGTAAGTGAAAAGCCACACGAGAAAACTAAGCCATATAAGAGAAGGTTGTTCACTGACTTGCTCCCAAGCAGACGATGGCATTGAAATGTAAATGGATAAAACTACACAACCAGGCCTGATGTAACTCTCCATGTCTGACGGACTGTGAGAGAGCCAATTATAGATCTAAGAAGAGAGGCAACAACAGTATTAGGCCATCTTATCAACAACAGTAAGAACGCTAAAGACTCGAGGCATAACCACAAACCATCACCTGTGTTCGCAACGTTTCTGGTAATTGACTTGGATTCTTACCGAACAATTTGAAAATCATCCTCCCAGTGCGATCCTAAAGATATATTATGAACCATGAAACAGGCAGAACAAATCAAACCACAAGTATAAAAATGGCAACCAAAGTCCACATAATCAGGCCACTCAAATGGTAAAAGCCCTGAACTACCTGAGCATCAGAATTGGAACTTGAAGGTGAATGATCAGAGCCAGAAGAGGATGTGTATCCAGCTTGGTATGGATAGCTTTGGAATGAACTGTGGTCAAGACCTCTGTTCGATCGTCCAAAAAGCTCAAGGGATGTTTCACAATCACGAGCCTTGCTGGTTTCAACATTTGCAATTTCTCCGCCTTTTGAGATCCTTTGTGGGTCAGTTGCTCTCGTGGTCTGCATTGGAAACAGTTTCTGCACAGCAGATGGAGATGATGACGGTGACGTCTCTTCAATGGGATTACTGCTGTCCGAAGAGAAGTATTTTCTGGCAGTTGCCAGATTTGGTGGGCTATCATCTTCTGGTGAGGAACTGAAGAGCTGCAAAGGTAAAGTTGCTCCGGTTACTTGGACTTGGCAATCTGAATCTTCAACGGGGGACTGGTAACTTGAACTACTTCTCTCCCCTCCAACTGAAGGGAACTCAAGAGCTGCTCTATTTTTCATACTAAGACTCAATGCTTGGTCCATAGTTTTATTTGCATCAACAACTTGGCTGCTGCTTTGAGACGAAACTTGAACAGCCGTAGAACTAGGTGCTGCAAGAGTGGCTGACAGAACAGCAAGTAAGTCTTTTGTAGATGAAGAAGAGATGGTGCCGTTCAATCTGCTGTGGTTATCTAAAGAGGCTTGTTCTGGAACTGTTTTACTTGAACTTGCTGATGTCGGCAACTTTGCTTCTAAATCTAATGGCAAAGGTAACGTATTTATCTTACTGAGAATATGAATGAGATGATCTTTGTTAGGTAGCAACGAGCAATTAGTGCTTTTGACGTCTTTGTTCCCTGTGTTCAAAACCGCAAATATAGATATCATACAAGAGAAAGAGAGAGAGACATGGAAAACAATTCGATTATCCAACTTTTTTACCTTGTGCACGAGCTAAAACTGTTAGCAAATTGACGATGTCCAAATCCCCATTCCCATTATTATCATTGTTTCCAGGGAGTGATATCCGCGAGGAAACATCCTCTGTCTGAGTTTTCCTCCTTCGGCGGTTGTGCCCAGCAAGTCTACGCCTACAACTTCGCTTTCCCTCATCAAATTCTGAAAGAGGATGAAACCTGTGAAAAAGACCACAACACCGCTTCAACAACACATCAATGATACTGGTTGTAGCGGTCAAAGAAATAGCAGTAAACAATGACGGACAAAGTTCTGCCATAACAGTCAACGAATAGATAAAACGTGCGGGGAAAAGAATGGAAGAGTTATGCATATCAATTCCTCTAAACAAATTTAACTTTAGACTAGAAGTCTAGAACAAAGAAAGAATCTTCCTATAACCCAACTCATGAATCATCTACCACATGAGATAACTGAAAATTGAGGAAAATTGCAGAATCAAGTTAGCCAACCTGCTGCACTGTTGGCAGAACCTTTGCATCTGCTTTCCTACTAAGGCATGAGTTGACTTACTATGAACCTCACACACTTTATGTCGCCGGTGATAGTCTTTAGCATTTGACAAATCTTCCCTGCAGTTATCTACCTGACACATGGGATAGCTGCCGCCACCGGGAGATCCAGACCGGACTCTCTTATTGGGCTTTGACACGGGCTCCTCGATTGAATTCAAGCTGCCCCCTAGGTTCAGCCGTAGGCTTTCATCGTCTCCATCCACAGAGTTGTTATTCGTAGGAAGCCCACTACCTTCCCCATCACTTGTTCTCTGCTGCTTGGACTGGACCAATCTTTCCGCACCAGTACACGAAACATCCAATTCCAAGGGTTTGGCAACAAACCTGACGCTGTCCCAATCCCATCCATTGGGATTCCAGTTAGACCCAGGGGGCAACCGTGGTTGCTGCTGTTGCTGAAAATTCGGAGGCTGAAACGGTAGACTACGCTTCTTTGTCATGGAATGCCCATCACAGAATCGACCCCCGAGAGTTTGGTGCATAAAAATTGGAGGAGCTACTTGCGCACCCACCTCTTCCATCTCTTTTAAAGTCTTGAACCCACAACCCTATACTTTGAGAGGGAATAAAATGAACTTGTTATGATCAAATTCAATGTTCAACATGAATAGACTCCTTGATTCAAAAAAGTTACGTATAAAAACAATAAAAATTCAAATATGATCGGTTCAAACACTAAAGTCCTGCAACATCAGTACAAAATCAAATATAGCAAGAGAGGTAGCGAAAAACAGAGACAAAAAAAAAAAAAAAAATTACAAATAGCTCTAGAGAAAATTAATTGACAACCGGATTAAAAAAAAAAAAAGAGTTGTTTGAGTTGTCCTATACGAACTTTAACCTCTTGAAATTAGGATTGGTTTTAGTGAAAGAAGAGGAGATGAGAGGATTATGCCGACACGAGGCAAAAGCTCCGATTACTTATTTCAAACGGAAAGAATTCCAAATGCCCTAAACTGTATGGAAGACTGTTGAACGTAAATAAAGGAAAATAACGGAAAAGAGGCAGCCAGTACCTACCTATCACGTTTATCCACAGCCCATACGAGAAACCGGCTCAGCTCAAATCTCGTTCTTCAGGCAGAAGAAGAGAATATCAACCCTTTGGAAAAGAGGAAAGAATCAAAGAAAACCCCTCTGTAGCGTTTGGTGTGTGTAGTGAGATTACTGGGGGTCCTGATCTGGCCCGTAAAAGGAGCTCTACAGCATCGGATATCAGGGCTTGCCGAGATCTGCAACCAGATGAAATTTCAACCGGAAAATTGGACAAAAAGAGAGAAAAGACCAGATCTGAGAGAGAGGATGTTTGGTGCGGTGAAGAAAGGAAGGAAGGGAGCAAGTCTCTTTGCAACTAAAACTATGTCCTTTTTACTACTACTTTTTCTTCTCTCTCTCTCTCTCTCTCTCTCTCTCTCTCTCTTCCAACAAACAAATACTGTAGGAGTAGTAGTGTACTTTTCCTTTTTGCGTTTATGTTATAGATAGAGTACCTCTTCTCTTGAGACTTGAGAGGCAGAAACAGTAAATTCAACCAAGATTTGGGCTTTTCCGGCCGCCCACACGGACCCCACGAACAATCCACGACTTTTGCCGAATTTACACTGCGTTTTTCCTGCCTTTTCTCTCTCATCTACAGTACTACTCCAAACCAAAAGGAAGACTCTTCAATAAAAAAAAAATTTATAAAAAAAAAAAAGTAGGGGAAAATGGGTAAACAAATTGGAATTTTAAAAAAAAAAAAAAAAACGAAAGGTACATGAATTTGGTACCGTCAACCGTAACCTGGAGTTGTACGAAATCATTATTATGTAGTACGTCTCTTCTTTATTTAGCATAAAACAATACTCCAATAAACGAATAAAATTATTACTCCATTAGTGCGTCCGAATTCGTTTTTAGGTCCCGTTCCAAAACGCCTTCTTAAAATAATGTAAATAAAAAATTATTTTTTTATTTTTTTTGCACCGTATAAAAGATCTCGATAAGTTCTATCAAACAATATCTATATTGCTAAAAAAGTTATTTGCGTAAACACATTATTTTTAACTTCAAATTATTTTCTTAAAAAATAAGTATTTATTTTCAGTAATAAAAAGGGGATCTTAGTGTATTTCCATGGAGTAGTACTTCTCGATTCCCTTTTTTCTAGAGTAACATGTTGACATGAGTGGGACGACTTGGCCAGTGTTTTTTTCTCATGTCCTCGTCAATATCTTTGTACCAGTAGTAAGATTTTTTAGAGTATTTAAGGAAAGGAATACCATTCAGATTTTCTTTTCTTTTTTTTTTTTGGAAAACGAAAAGGGCAAATTACTTTAGACCCCCTCCAACTATACCTCAGTAACAAGTTGTCCCATTTATCGTTTGACTCGGACACTTAACCCCCTTCATCTATTATATCACGCGAAATTGAAGATGTCGTTAATGGAATGTGTGCAATTACCAATTTGCCCATCTGAATTTATGAAGGGAAAGGGTAAGAACATACCCTAAGATCACGACTGGAGTTTAGCGGGAGACCAAACCGACTTTCCCATTTCCCTCCAATTTGACCTTGAAATTGGCACCATTTCCCGCGTATTGTACCCTGTATAAGTACCCCTTTGCGCTAAATGGTACTCTTATGCCACAGTTGCATAACACATTTGAATCCCTATCGCAAGATCTAGTGCTGTCTTCCATTACCGAGAGAGAGAGAGAGAGAGAAAGGGGGGAAGGACCGTTGGGAGATATAGATGGGTAGAGAGAGAGTGAGTACCGTTGTAGAAGATGATACATATCTACGTACTTATAAGGGCAACACCAGTCATTAAAAGGTCATGTGCTCCTTACATGACCTTCTTCAGTTTGAACTCATGACGGCTCTCTAACGGGAGGTGGTTAAGTGTTACGCGATAAAAAATGAAGGGGGTTAAGTGTCTGAGTTAAACGATGAATGTGGCAACTCGTTACTGAGGTATAGTTGGAGGGGGTTTTATGTAATTTTCCCAAACAGAAATGCATAAACTTAATATTACAACTAATACTAGAATAATTTTGTTTATCCTCCTTTAAAGAAGATGAACATTATCCTCCATGTGATTGGGGGAAATTATGTGGATCCGACCACAAACTAACTTATTATTATCCAAAAAAATGAAGTATTAATTTCGGGCCCGTCAATACACGGTCTTATCATTCATCAACAAATGGCAGATTCAAACCCATAATACTACTCCAATAACGGGATTCAAGCAAATACACCCTTCGTCCCATTTATTTGTCCTTTTTTGATGTTCATGTCTGTTTCATAATTTTCGTTATTCGTGTCATTCTTTAAATGCTTCATATGTCTTAATCTATAGGAGTTTTTAAATATTCATCCTTAGAATCCATCCCACGTAAGTATTCATCCCGGTCATTTTGAACAGCTATATTTTCATCCTTTTAGATGGTGAGATACCTCTCTTACCATTTTAATAAGATATACACACGTGGAGTGGGTTCCGAGGATGATTATTTAAGTTCATGGTGAATTTGTAAAGTTAACCATAAAAAACATGGTTAGTTTGAAAAATGTCTTGTTCTGAAATATTTTTTTATGGTAATTTAATTTGTAAAAATAATTCATGAAAAAACTTGGTCGATTTCACCATATTCCAAAAAAAAAAAAAAAATCAAGCTATTTTCAGATCGGCTCGTGTTTGGCTTAATTAAAGTCCGTTTAAGATCGGTTCGTTTTATAAACAAGTTAAACTTGAACAAATTTTTGAAGCTCGTTAAGTTATCAACCCAAGCTTGATCAACTACCTACTTGGCTTGTTTGGCTCATTTATCACCCCTAATTATTACAGGGCCTTGCACTTGCATTTACTCGTTCAATAATACTTTACTCCAATAATTATCATTATCAATGTGGGCTTGCCATTTGATAAAGAATGGAAGTTAACTGATTTTACAAGATGCGAACATACAATTCGGCCTTTAAACAGAACATGTGCTGGATTATGAAGGTGTAGTAACAATTAATTAATCACAAATATTTTGGATTACGAATTTATCAATTAGCTTCCTTATTTACATTTTACTCCTTTTTGTTAACCTAATTAGTTCATGAACAGGAATTGGGTCATCATAATTTGGTATGCTTTCAACCTTATAAGAGCCTATCCAATATCCTCAAGCACATGCTAGTCAATTTGTCTAGAAAAAGTGCCATTTTCTACTTTAACCACCCCTAAATTTTTCCACTCCCCAACAGCCTAGCTTTTAGGCTATTCAATCAATTAAATATACATATATATACACAATATGATATGTATATATACAATATATACACACACAACACAGGCAACAGAGGTACACAAAGTTCAGCCTCTCCGGAAAATCCCAACCCCAGCCCACTGGAATCTAAATCTGACCAACCGCAGCTCGCCGAAATCCGACATATCACAACTCGCCGGAATCCTACCAACCATAGCTCGCCGGATCCAACCCCAAGGATTGCTGAAACAAACCCCACCAGAATCCGACCGCTCGCCGGAGCCAACGACGGCAACAACAACGAAGCCGACACTGAGAGAGAGAGAGAGAGAGGGCGAGGCGAGGCGAGGCTTCCGTACCTCGCCTGTGGTGACGATGTATTGTAGCAAATGGGGTTTTGACGAGTTCGACCGCGAGACTGTTGGGTGTTGGTTTTGGGCCATCGGCTCGTCGGATCATGCGAGAAGGAGGATCAGATGAGGCCATTGGAGATGCTCTAAGTCGGCGTGGTGATTACTAATTCCTATGATGAACAAGGCAATCGAAAATGTGCATGACACATACTAATAGATAGGAGTATGTTTCTCACAAGGAATAGTAATTTTTGAGCGACTAGCTGTACATATTCAGGGGCATCGAGTGATTATATGGTGCCCATTGGACGTGGTAGGTTGGTGCCTCAACTCATTTTTCACTACACATTTGTGTGGACTTCACATATTTCATGGGAATTATATGGTTTTATCAAGCAAGGCTACTGAATTTTGTATTTTGTTTTTCTACTGAACAAAGTCATAGGAAATATATATCCTTTCTTTTTAAATTTCACTTCCTAAACTTTAACTTTTTCAAAAATACCTTTTAATTCAAAATACAAAATTCAGTAGAAACAAAGTGAATATAATTTGAGAGAGTATTTCATACGGCTTTATTCTTGAACTTTCCAAAATTGACAAATAATTTGAGACAGTAAAAAATGACGAGCCACGGAGGAAGAGAGTTCTGAATTCCTAATGTTGAATACACGTGCTCAAAATGACAAAACAATGGACTAACCAGATTTTTTTTATTAGGACTAACCAAAAGTTGGCAAAAATTCAAATTTAATGGTCAGTTCTTTTCTTCTTAATTTAATGGTTTATATTGAATGGTATTCTAATAAAATGAGTGAAATTAGAGAGTATTTGTTAAATTTCATAAAGTGACCAACATTGTTAAATGCACAACTACTTGCAAAAGTGGAGAGTAAGTTTCACCTACCAATAAAGTAATTAGTACTTTTATGGAGAGTAAATTTCAGATAACAAAAGCATGCAAAGTAACTTTTGTGAGCAAGACCAACTATTTTTTGTTATTGAGACAAATGTTGGGGCTTTGTTCGTTTAAGAGTTTTGGGTATTTTAATTTTGGTAGTGGGTGGAGAGAGAAATAGGGTAATGATTGGAGAGAGGGGTAATGATTGGAGAGAGATAGAGAAAGAAAGGAAATTAATAATTGGAGAAATATGGTAATTATTAGAAAAAGATATAGGGTAATGATTGAAAAACAAAGTTAAAACAAAGTAAATATGTTAAACGAACAAGACCGCTAATTTTGGTTATAAAAAGGCTCAAATTTGGTTATTGATTAAGAGGTTGTTAAGTTTGGTTATTTCATTGTGAGTCATTTTATAGGCCAAATTTGTAAACATGTCGCTTTTGGTTATGCTATTGTGGATACTCTAAAGCAAAGCATATACTCCTTCCGTCTCTTTAGGCCCCCACGAAACTTCGTGCAATTTTTAATATTCACTAAAAGAATTTTTCGATATTGCATAAAAATTATTTCGATAAATATCTTAATTTTTCGATTCAAAAATTGCACGTAGATTCGTAAGGACTCAACTTTATGGGACGGAGGGAATACTAAGAAAATGAATCAACACTCGTCGTATACGGAAAGTGCCAGAGGCAAATTTGCCTCTATGCGTGAGCGTTGGGTGAGAGGGAAAAATTACTCCTTGTGCACTGCCACGTGGTGTCAGAGGGGCATGGAATAATTACTTCTTAAAGAGAGAAGAATCATGCGGGACCGGCTGTATTTCTAGGAGGAAATTAAGGCCTCACCTTCCGAATCGTTTTATTTTCTAGTCAATTTCTATCCTTTATTGTACTGGTAAAGATATGTTTTGATGTTTAATTTCTTTCCCAATTATAGTCACGTTTCTTTCATATTAAATTCCTTAGTAAGCTTTCATATAGTCATGTTTGTCCTATCTCTTGATCTTTCTCTAGCTTGGTTGGGTGATTTCCCAATTTGGGCTCAGCTGAAAGTATATTTGAATATTTCTTCAATTGCATAATGAATAAAGCGTTATTGAAAAAAATGCAATCTATTTAACCCGAATGGCAACCCAAGAAGGGAGAAGTTAAGGGTCTGTTTGGTTATTGTGTATCAAAAATGGTACACATACTGTTGGAAAAATGGAATTGTAACCAAAGAGAATTTGGTGGGACCCACACCGCGCGAGGTGGGCCCAAGTGGGTTTTAGATACTCCTTGCTAAGGAGTCTAAACCGTTGGAAAAATGAACAAATTCCATTGAGAGATGAATGAGAAATTGTCTCTCAAAGTGGGTTTCGGACCAACAACAGTGCACGGTTGGATGGTCAAAGCTGGTTGATTGCCAGAGTTAATACCCATGATTGTATATTCAATTTCGGGAATAATAACTGTATCAGTTTTATTCCAGAATTGAATTGCGAAATCAATTCCCCTATTGATTATTGGCTCCTCCATGAATATTGTATTCATTATCGTATTGATGGCAGAGACTCCTCCTTCAGCTATAAAAGGAGACCTCTACATTTGGTTTCTACACACCGAAAATCAAAAGCTCTACTTCTTCTGCAATACAATTGTTTCTTTTCGAGAGAGAAAGTACAGACACAAGTTGGTTCGAAGGGCAGTCTACGGCGGTGCTCCGGCGGCTGAGTGGTAACCGAGTCAACCCTGGGAGACGAATACCTACACAACCTCTAGCACCGGTGAGACGGCGAATTTGTCTTAAGGGCACCGTTGAACAAAACGGGTCTCGGTTTGAAATTGCTAAACTCTTTTACAGTTTATATCTACATTTCATATTCTGTAATTTTGTAATTCATGTTCATGTTGTAATTTCCAGAAATTAGTAAAATCGATTACTGTTTTTCCGCACTATTTTCCTACAATGCAGAAATAGTAGAGATACTTTGGATTGGTTTTTTGGTGTGTAGAAACCAAAGGTAGAGAGGCACACACTTAGAGAGGGAAATAAGGTGGCAGATAGGCTTGCCAACATGCGAGTGAATCAAGAGGACCGTCTGGTGTCTCACATTGTCCCTCGGATGACATTAATTATCTCACTCCTGGAGACGGATATGAGAAGATTGACTTTTAAGAGAGTGTAGTTGTGTTTTATTTTCCTTTGTACCAAAAAAAAAAAATATTATGAACAAAGAGATGGTTGACTTTAATGGCGTTGAGCTATAGTGGAAATCCAACAGGTGGGTACCAAACAGAGGCCATGAATGTTGAAAGATACACTACTGTTTTGTCTTCAATAATGTTGACTTTTGATTCGATCTCAAGACTTGGATCAACTTATCACTTAATTTTCAAAGCTGTATGCATCAATATTAGGTTTACTTATTGTATTATTTTTTTACGTGGACTTTTAATTAGTACCTAACACAAAAGGCATGCATGTCTTGATCTGCGTTATCGGTAACTCTCCAATTTTATGATGGTAGTTTTAAGTAGTTGTTGTGAATAGATGGTGCTCATGGGGGCAGGTGGCAGTGCAGTGGTAAAAATGTGATGGTACTTGACAGAGCTGCCCCTGACTTTCCAGGGGCCTTAAGCCCACACATATAGATCGAGTCAAAAGAGATATAGAGTCCGAAGGGGAGTGGAGTTTTCTTCGGGGCTAAATTAAGGACTGGGGTCTTTTTGCTAGACTATAAAAAAGGTACCAAAATAGGACAAGCCCTGAAAATTTAAAAAATTTTGGGGCCTCAAGTGGCCACCTGGGCCGGCTTTAGTGCTTGAGCAGATTGGTGGGGTGGAGAGGTAGGTTTTACATGTAGTGGTGTGGTGAGAGATGATGGTCATCATGGCCAGTGGCTAGTGATGTGGGTGACAGAGAAGTGATGGTGGTTGTAGCAGAGATGGTGGCGATAGAAAGGTTTGTGACTTTTATGTGGTCGTGTGATGGATAGAAGGTGGCGAGTGGTGGTGGTCATTGTATAAGAGGTGGAAGTGGTTGAATGCACGGAGGAGTGGTACCCTTGATGACGATGACAAGTGGTGACACAATCGAATCGGTGAAGAGGTGGGCTGGTCATAGCTTTCAAAGGTAATGGACAAATTGTTGATCATGGTGGCCGGTGGTGGAGGTGAATGCAGGTGGTGGTAAAAAGGTGGCAAAGTCGTTGAGGTTGAAAGATGGCGGCAACGGTAGTGTTGTTGGTTTTTATATGTAATATGCATAATTTTTTTTGGATAGATTTTAATTAATTTTATCAAACAAAGTTTGCAAAATAAAAATTTATAGCTTGTGAAGTATAGGAAATTTCTTAAGTGACACAACTACCGAAAGGGGCTAATAATTTGAGATGGAGTGGGTTGCAGTGAACCCGTGCGATGCAATGCTACGCACATCTATTTGTATTATTATAACAGCAAAAAAGTTCATTATCCTTACCATACATTATAAGTTAATTTATTTTTCTTAGGTTTTGTTAGTTTTGCATCAATGCCTTTTAATTATTTATTTGAAATGTGAGAAATCTAAGTACCAAAAATCAAGAAACTTCAAGTTAAAATAGTTTATTAATGACGAAAGTTATAAAAGTACAACAATTTTTTAGATTAATTTTGTCTGCTATGAATATTTTTAAGCTTGATTGATTTCCCTCGTCAAGATAAATAAGTAAGTTAATACAAATATGATGAAACACTAATAAAATATTATAAACTAAAAAACAAAATAAAGTAGGCCAAACTCTTGAGTTGGTGGTCTATGAAAATAGATAGACAATAAAAAATTACTCAGGTGAGATTTAAATAAGGGTTAATTATAGATTACCTCCTTAGACTATCACCATTTTTCACTTTACTTCCTTCATCTAAAAAATTTCATGCCTTACCCCTTAATGTATCATCTGGTATCACTTAGCTCCTTCTTTTATTCTGTCTTTTAGATTTGAGCCTTAGACTCCGATATGACACGCACATGTGGCTAATTTATGACAAAATATCCTTTTTACTGTGATATTAGTATTAAAATATTTTTATGACTCATATTTAAAATATTTATAAATGTTAAAATCATAAAAATTAGAGTCGTAGTGGACCCCACATAATATATAAATGATAAAGAGAAGCATGTTCCTTGAATTAGAGGATGTACTCAAAAAAGAAGTTAATGAGAATTTATGTGACATATGAAAAGTATGCCATAGAAATTGATATATAGCAATGTCTCATTGAAAAAGAGAGATTTTGGTCATAAATTACTCAGCATTTTCATGTCACATTGGACTCTAACGCTCAAATATGGGGAATGGGGGTGCTACCAAGCACCCATGCCAAACGGGTGTCAAGTGATCAATCCGGCCATTCATCTCGAAAATCGATGGCTCAGATCTTGATCGAGCAATGGATGGTTTAGATTTGTATGCGCTCTGATTCAATCCGAGCCGTTCATGCCGAGATGAATCGCCAGATGCCACTCGGCACCCGCTTGGCAGGGGGTAATATGGCGGAAGAGTGATACAAGAGGCTAATAAGTGATACTAAATGATAAATTAAGGAGGAAAGGTGTTCGATTCTTTAGACAAAGGGTATAATGTGAAAATGTTTATAGTCTAGGGGGGTAATCTATAATTCACCCCCTTTAAATAATCCAAGTCTCAAACAACTCCAACAACTTGTAGACTTTTTTTACTCGTCCAAAACTGAATTCTCACGTCGCCCCCACCGCAGACAAGGGGCAAGTCCAGTTTCCTCACTATCCAGTGCCGCCCGGTCTAGCTTTTGTGGGCCTTGACCTGAGCCTATAATAATGATCGAAAGCGTTTATTTTGTAGAGTTCGTTGAGACTTCGACCTCAAAAAAATTCATGTTCGTCGGTCACCAAACAAAGCCTGATCGAAACACATTTATCTTCAAATAAGTTCACTTATTGCACTGGATCGGAACCATTTGTTCGGAGATAAATATGTTTAGATGAGATGATGATTGCGAATCGATGAACATGAATTTTTTTGCATGGTCGAATATCTCGACGAACTCTACTAAATGAACGGTTTCGATCACTGTTGTGGGCCTGTAACAAAACCCACAAAAGCCAAAGTGGATGAGACTGGACAGTGATGACACTGGACAGGGCCATTGTCAGTTGTCCCCCCCCCCCCCACCGCCAGCCCTAACCGCGGCATCTCGCCCTCCAGGCGTGGAATCAAACCCACCCCATAAAGAAACAGCCTAAAACCGTAAGAAAATGTTAGAAAGATGCCATAAAGAAACAGTGTCCACCACTATTTGTTTCCTTCTTCCGCTGTCTTTTTCCTCCCCCCGATTCCCTTCACTTTCCCAACCCATCTCCGCCTCTCTCTCCTCCCGATTCCTCTCTCCTCCGGTAAGTAATTCCAATCTCATCTCCTCTTCTCTCTTGATTCCCCCATTCACTTTTCTGAGCTCATTTCTGTCCAAATCTCCCAGATTTTCACCTCTACACAAAACACACACACACACACACACTAGGGTTAGCCTTCCTTTGTTTTTCTTCTTTCACATCCTTGACTGTACTTTCAGCCGCCCCTGCTTTTTCCCTACCTCTGTTTCTAGGGTGGGGTGGTAGAGGTGGAGTTTCTCAAGAAATGGTTCAGGGTGCGTCGTTAGGGTTTTTACATTGTCTGTAGTGGTGCAAACCCTAGCCTGAAGACTAGGAGGGTTTGTTTAAGGTTGAAAATGCCGCCGGAAGGGGTGAATTCGACTGGTGATGGAGCCGAGTACGCGTTCGCCATGGAGTACCACGGCCCGCCCATAACCGGCGACCTTCCCCGGGCCGTCCCGATCAATGTGCAAAGCATTCCAGTGGCTTCCGTGGTCTCCCAGGTGCCATTGCCCGGGAAATTTTCGTTGCCGGTTGTGCAACCTATATTGGCACCTGATATTGCTAGAAAGTTTTCGAAAGAGTTGAAACTAGGTTTGGAACACAGTGTTCCGCCCGCGTCTTTGATAGCCTTTGATAGGGGAAGTGGGGAGGTTCGTGATGCGAAAGAATTAGGGTTAGGGTCTGAGACAACTGTTTCTCCGACTTCTGTGATTGCGTTTGAGGAGACTAGCACTCCGAGCAATGGGGATTTTGCTTTATCAGGTGAGTTAGGCAGCTTGAGCACTTCGGATTTCCCAATTGGTGATAAGGGCTCTGGAGAGTTTTCGGATGTGATCTGTTCCTCTGTAAGCCATGAACATTCAAATGAGTTGTTGGGTGGGCCAGGAAGCTCGGGCACTTTGGGATTTTCGGGGAGTTTCGATAAGCCAAAGGATGTATTGGGAAGCTTGGGTGGACATAGGGTTTCAAATGGCTGTAAGGATAGTTTGGATTTTAATTATTTGAACCAAACAGATTGGGAATCAAGCGAGTCAGTGTTGAGCTTGGATTACCCTTCTTCTAGGGTTTCTTCTCGTAGGATTGGGGATTGCAACAATGAACCTGCTTGCAGCACGAGACGGACTCCAGTGGTAACTTTCTGCGATATTGAGTCAAATGAGGCAGATTTTGACGAAGCATTAAGTCATTATGAACCTGAAGTTGTCCGAGCAAAAAGAGAACCTGGGGTTAAGGCAAGGAAGGGAGCTTGCTATCGATGCTTTAAAGGAAACAGATTCACTGAAAAGGAGGTCTGCATCGTTTGTGATGCAAAGTATTGTAGTAATTGTGTGCTCAGAGCAATGGGGTCTATGCCAGAAGGAAGGAAGTGTGTTACATGCATCGGAAGTCCTATTGATGAGTCAAAGCGAGGGAACTTGGGGAAATGCTCTCGAATGTTCAAGAGACTGCTTAATGACTTGGAAGTTCGACAAATAATGAAGGCTGAGAAATTGTGCGAAGTTAATCAATTGCCGCCACAGAATGTTGTTGTGAACGGTAAGCCTCTCTGTCAAGAGGAGGTGGCTATTTTGCAGAGTTGCCCAAACCCACCAAAGAAGCTCAAACCTGGACATTATTGGTATGACAAAGTATCTGGTCTTTGGGGAAAGGTATAAGTTGCACTATGAGGCATTGTTTGTTGACACTATACTACTATTGTTCTTCATTTGTTGTATTGCCAGGGAACTTGATTGTTTTGCTAATTTAACAGGAAGGACAGAAGCCTTGCAAAATTATTAGTGCCCATCTGAATGTTGGGGGTCCAATCAAAGTGGACGCCAGCAGTGGAAACACACAAGTCTATATAAATGGTCGGGAAATTACAAAAGTAGAACTCCGAATGTTGCAGGTTTACATTTCTAATTATGCCAAAGTTGTCTTGTAAGTGAAGCTATTGCCATGTATATATTTAACATTACCGTGTGGAAAATTTAGTTGGCAGGTGTTCAATGTGCTGGCAACCCTCACTTCTGGGTGAATGAGGATGGTTCGTACCAGGAAGAGGGACAAAAAAATACGAGGGGGTATATCTGGGGCAAGGTGTGTATCTAGTTATCTATGTGCTTCTGCGTCTTTCTAAGCACCCTAAAAATAAATTTCCTGCTGGTTAAACTTAAAGTTTCTTTTCAGGCTGGGACAAAGCTGGTTTGTGCTGTGCTATCCCTTCCACTTCCTTCTAAGTGTGCGAATCCTTGTGGAGAACAAGTGAATAATCTTGTTTGCCGAACTGTGCCTGATTACCTTGAGCAGAGAACCCTTCAGAAACTTCTTTTGATAGGGTATAGTGGATCTGGAACTAGTACTATATTTAAGCAGGTAATAACCCAATGGAGTGAAATTTTTATGTTTCTCGCATTAAAAGTCTCTATTTGGATAAAATCTCTATGTCATCTATTCCTTATCATGTGTCCTGGTAAGTGATGCAAAAATGATCTTACGAAGTCTTTTGCGGTTTGATGGATATTCTTGTGGAGATCCTTTCTGTATTTGGCATTGAATACCGTTCTTCTTCTTGAGGGGATAACTAATCCTTTCTGACCTGCTTTTAACTTCAAATGAATCTTCTCGTCTGATAGTAATCTACTGGCTGCATGATTATGCGTTCTAATTTATCACCTGTTGATGAAAATTACATGTGGATGATTGGTGAAGCTTGTTTAGATATAATTGGAATAATACTGACAAAATTCTGTGTTTTTCATTTCCCTTTACGTTTAATGAAGCTACATTGGCATTAGTTATGTTTTTTCACTGAATCGATATGAACTTTTAAATTAAGGCTTTTATCATATTCAAAATCTTGGTGAAATCTAGAAAACGAGTGTTAAATAATGTAAATTCTTTTGATAGGCCAAGATCCTTTACAAAGATGCCCCTTTCTCAGAAGATGAACGTGAAAGTATCAAATTAGTGATCCAGAGCAATGTGTATGGCTATCTTGGTATTCTTCTTGAGGGACGTGAGCGTTTTGAAGATGAAAGCTTGAATGAAATGAGGAAGCATCAATCTGATGATGAAACAGGTCATTCAGGTATCAATTTTTTGTCTTCAGTCTCTCCTCCTCTTCACTCACACACACACACTCACACACACACACACACACAAAAGATAAAGAAATAAAATGGACAACTATCAAGCTGAGTCGAGTGTGTAATTGGCACAAGCCTGAGCTTGAGCATCATTGCTCTGCCCAAGAAAAGGCTGTCTCCAGCCTGGTCGAAGGTCAAGCTTCTGGATGAAACTCTGGCGTGCGACAAATTGACCGCAAATATAAAGAAGATTCGTCATTACATCAATTAATGACGTTTTAACTTCTGAAAGTATATTTTGTGAACTTGGAAGATAAGTTGTGCATGAATCATATTTGTTTTCTTCACATTATCCTTGTACTTTAGTTGTTTCGTAAACAAATACGTTGATGTAAACAGTTGGTTAACCAGATGTAAACAGTTGATTAACCATTTTATATTTGGTATGTAACAGCAGAACCGTGTCTTATGTTTTGTTATATTTCAAGGTGAGTTTTGCTAATCTTTATTTGAGGTCTTCTTTGTAAGTTTTTGCGTCACATAGTGGTTGTCCTAACATTATTCTTAACTTATGGTCTAGTTGGTTCCTATAGGTTTTGTTGGTTGATATCAGTGTACATTCAGACTTACATCGAGCATGGCCATATTGTCACTGTACATCCTCCAACCAAATATTGTTTGTTCTGAAAATTGATTATTGTTAACACCAGGGAATACTGATGGGAATGATGGCAAAACTATCTTTTCCGTTTGTCCAAGGTTGAAAGCATTCTCCGATTGGCTTCTCAAAGTTATGGTATCAGGTAATTTGGAAGTCATTTTCCCAGCCGCTACTCGGGAATATGCACCATTAGTTGAGGAGTTGTGGAACAATTCAGCCATTAAGGCAACATACAACCGGAGAAGTGAACTAGAACTGCTGCCTAGTGTTGCTAGTTATTTCTTAGAGCGGGTAAGATCATGCCTTGTTCTTTTGCGGTAGTTTAGTTTGTTGAATATGGAGATTTCCCAGCATACTAATGCTTTCGCATATTCTTTGTTCTTTTTTATTTATTTTCCCCTCCTTTCTTATATTGCTTACTTGGAAAAAACATGCTTGGTCTATGATACGTCTGACAAATCTAGCTACGTGTAGGCCCCGCATTTGACACACTTGGCAAGTCCTGTCCTTTGGAAGGTAGGGTGCAGATGTTCCAAGCTGAGGCAATTAGTATCGTTTTTGGGCCCAGCTCGGGATCATCAGCTTACAGAATTCTGAGACCTGGGCTCGGGAAGTTACTGTTGAGTTTGGCTTATAGGCTATGATTATGTTGGTGTAGAATTGTTGGCAAAACAAGCTTCTAGGTCATATCGTTGCGCAACACTCCCACAAGATTAACTTGACTTCTATCCATAGTGGGGTTTGGATCTACCAAAAAAAGAAAAATAACTTCTATGAGAAGATCATGCGTTGCAACCAATGTTTATGAAGGCAAAGTTGGGGCTCACCTTGAGGTCGCGTCAAGGCTTGGGGCCAAAAAAGGCCTCAAGGCTTTCGAATTTGTGGTTTAGCCTCTGAAGGTGAACGCCTTGTCTTATGGGCCTTTGATCGTTTGGATTTTCACACATTTCATGTGATGTGTGTGCTTCTTTGGAGCAACATGACCTAGCTCTCTCTCTCTCTCTCTCTCTCTCAAGTCACAACCTTGTTGATCTTTACTTGGGGAGGGAGGGAGCTTATGGAAATATATTATGCGAGAGAGTATGAGAGAAAAGTTACAGAATTAATCCATGTAGTGGTTAGAAATAGTACTGACTTGGAGTATGAGTACGTCTTTTTACGTAATAATACTGTACCAGAAAGAGGTTATTTGTGACATATAGACTGCTTTATTTGGTTAATGAAAGGCTTTAAACGTGTGGCGACGATGGTTGAAGTTCATTGCTGATGTTTCCATTGAAATCCATTTCTTTTCCAGGCAGTTGATATATTGAGTCCAGATTATAAACCATCTGACGTGGACATCCTATATGCCGAGGGGGTTACCTCATCCAATGGGCTTGCTTGTTTGGATTTCTCATTTCCCCAGGCAGAACCTGACATTGATATTGACACTGCTGACCTGCATGATTCTATGCTTAGGTATGCCCTTAAGGATTATTTTCTTTATTTCTTTCTTTGTTGTAAAACAGGTGCCTGGCACTTGTGGCTTCTTTTGCCATTACTTGTATTGCATGGACATTAGATGAATGCGTCAAATGGGGATACATGTCTTGGTGTCAGATTTGTGTACTCCGGTACTCCCTAAGTTTGATGTGTGGGTAAAATGATGATAAACGAAATTGCTCATTAAATGTGGTAACTCGAGCACATTTCTAAAGAATCTAAACAACCATGTAGTAGGACAGCATACATGAAATTATCTTAATACACCTTGGTTCACAGGCTACAAAGCAGCGGACCCTGTAGCCTGTAGGCTTAACTATATCTGCTATTTGGTCATATTGCTCTAGTTAGAGATGTGGTGCTGTTCAGATCCATAAAAAGAAGAAGAGATGTGGTGCTGTTAAAGTGCTCTTGAAGTTATGCCCCTCCATCTTTCCCCTGTTCCTTTTATAGCTGTGGGGAATTGTGCTTGACAAGAGTCCCTACTACTGGATATGCTTGTGTTCCTGTATACATGTAACAATAATTTGGATGTGTTAATGCGCCTGGAAGTAAATCTAATACATGGAACAATCATCAGATTGGTCCTCTGATTTTACCTTGCCAAACTCTTCGTTTGGGCAATTGCACCTATCTATTGGTTGTCTGCAGCACTTCTTTCCCAGTTTCCTGTGATTAGTAAATGAGTATCTGAGCTTATAAGTAGATCAGTTCTACATCAGAATTGTCCAATTTTATCGCAGCATATAGGTGAGACAGGCTATAACTAATTTGCTTTACATCCAATTTCATGTCAGCCAAAAAACTTCTTGGCCTTGGCGTTAAATTTATTTTCGTGTGCGGTTGCCGGTTGCTAGATTTGGTCAACACGGCAAATACTATAAACTTAAATTAGTAAATTACTACCGCGCCATTTCTTTCCTAAGCCACTTACAAAACAAAACATAAAAAAGTAAATACAATACATGCTAATGCTTCTAGAGGCACAATTTTATATGTGTTGCCTAAGTAAGTTGATCATACTCGGAAAATAGGTGTATACAAGGCTGAACTTTTCATGCTATTTAGCTGCTCATACTCTAAATTAGGTTGAAGCATGCTGATATGATATATTCATTTACTATTGTTCATGGGAGTTGTGATGGTAGTGGATGCATGCCAGGTTTTTGTAGTTGTCCTTGATTATTTTAGTTATTTTTTTCCGCTCTTCTTGCTGTATGGCCGGTTGTTTGCATTAATGTGATGTGGTTATTGCTGGGTCTCAGATACCAGTTAATAAGAGTACAAGCAAGAGGGTTTGGTGAAAATTGCAAGTGGTTGGAAATGTTTGAAGATGTTCGACTTGTCATTTTCTGTGTCGCCTTGAGTGACTATGACCAATATGCTATAGATGGAGATGGGGCTTTGGCGAACAAGATGTTACTAAGCAAGAAGTTTTTCGAGTACATTGTAACTCATCCAACCTTCGATCAGATGGACTTCCTCCTCATACTTAACAAATTCGATCTGTTTGAGGAAAAGATAGAACGGGTCCCTCTGACACAGTGTGATTGGTTCAATGATTTCCATCCTGTGATTAGTCGAAGTCAACGCTTCAACAGCAACAGCAACAACATCAATAGCAACCCCTCCCTCGGCCAGCTAGCTTTCCATTATACTGCAGTTAAATTCAAGAGGTTATATTCGTCTCTCACAGATCGGAAGTTGTATGTTGCTCCGGCAAAGGGTTTGGAGCCTAAGAGCGTTGATGAGGCCCTTAAATATGCAAGGGAGATTCTGAAGTGGGAGGAAGAGAGTTCCAACTTCAGTTTGAGTGAGTACTCAATTTACAGTACTGAGGCAAGCAGTTCCTCTCATTGACAATGGCATCATAGAGAAAAGCTGGTAAAATGGACTATTCCACTTCACAAGTATCATTCCATGTGTACATAAAAGGTTGTGTAAATGATTGTCGAAAACAAGCAGGATGCAAAATTCCCGGATGGTGCTGCCATTATACATCCATAGTTGCTCCCAAATTTAGGGTGATACTGCGGTGCTGCATATGGTTTAGCAGTCACCAAATTCTGGTACGGTGCTCCTTGTAACAAGTTTGATTAGTCGTGCCGTTTGGGGATTCTATTCTAAAATATTCTTCCACTGGCCTTGTAGGTTAGGTAGTACTACTCAAATTTTCTCTCAAACTTGGTGTTAGTGCTATTCCTCTTCTTGTATTTGCCTATCGGGTTATCTAGAATGAAAATGCAGCTGATTTGTATGTTAGCCTATCAACTTTGCAACCCTGCAAATGCCCTTTTTGCTTGATGGGGCTCTTTCTGGCTTGACACAATTTACGATTGTTTGGAAGTTCAACCTCAAGATTTATGATCACATTAGACACGCCGGGTTTGAAGTGTATGTATCTGTCTTTTTATACATTTTTCTTTCATCTGCTAATCTTTCTACATTTTTGTTACCTGTTTGGTATATCTTCGGGAGCTTGTGGTGCATGTCTAAGTGTTCAAAATAATGATAACCAATCTAATTGGCAGTAAAGGGGTCACGTAGCACTTAAGTTAGACGTGACCAAAGCTTACAATATAATTGGGTCGATTTTTCTTGGAAAAGGTTGGAGAGCTATGGGTTTTGAAAGTAAATGGGTTGATCTTACCATGAATTGCATCAAAACTGTTTTGTATTTGGCTTTAATGAATGGCGAACAATTCGGCTATTTTCTCCCAGGAAGAGGCGTCCATCCGGGAGCCCCTCTATTTCCACAGCTTTCCTATTATATGCGGAAGGGCTAACATCTCTTTTGCAGGCGGCGGAAAGAAATGGCCCCAATTCACGGGGTATCAGTTGGACAGGATTGCTCTCCTTCAATACCACTAGAGAGGAGGCCTCGGTTGTTAGAGATTATATTCAGATACAAGCAGGCTTCGGGACAGCGCATAAGCTTGGCGAAGTTGGCTTTAGTCGTGTGTAAAAACCCGACCCCGGAGTTACAGTTACCACCCACATGAGGATGGTTCGATGGTGGTGCCATAATTTGGGATGAATTGGGCCATTTCATCAGGAAGAATTTGAAGCTGCTAGAGAGAAACTGTCCGTTTTCTGTTAGGTTTTTACCACGATGAAACCATTTTAGTATATTTGCGATGACACGGGCAGCTTTGAGTCCCGTTTGAAGTATTGACGGAAGATATTAGACAGAACTCGAAATGTCTCGGAAAGATTGGATTTAGTAGTGTCCTTACAACCTGAAATTGGGTAGCTCGTCACTTGTCTCAGACGGCTTGTTTTGGTTATGACTGCGATGTATTGAACAAAGTTGGAATTTTGTAACGGCCATCCTTATTTAGGCTCTGTTTGGAACTCAAAGAAAATGAAAGAAAGGAAAAGAAAATAAAATGGGAGGGAAAATTTACTATTCACAAAACTTAAAATTTTATTTTACTATTCACAATTTAATATTTTTTTAATTTTCTTCTCTCTTTCTCTTCCAACCAAACAATAGAAGGGGAATTTTTTTGGTTTTCCTTTATTTTCCTTTCCTTAAGTTCCAAACAGAGAGTAAGGTTCTTTCAAATTAACAATGCTACAACTTGTATCAAAACGAAAAAAAATATAAGAAAAACAGAATTAAAAAAAGCAACAAAAGGTCATTATATGATGATATTACCACAACACGTATAGTAATTGACCAGACGAAAGATACAATGATGAAGCCAGAATAGCAACTTGATGCACACAAAACTGGCAAAAAAGATTCGATAGTACGATTTGAGACTTAATTGAAGTATGGACCTAAACCCTTTAGAACTGATGGCTCCAAATGCAAGAGCAGCTACTCCCTTCCAGATTTCTTCTTTATTAGACTAAGTGCAATAGATGATGATTTTCCTCACAAAAGAAAAGGGAATGAAGCCAATGAGTTTTTACTGGCTGCTCGGAATTTTTGCTCTCAGAAATATAATCGCTCAATCTGGGCATCTGAAAATAGAAACTTTCAGTACAACATCATTTTTCTCAATTAGTTCAAAAACACAAACGTCGTCTACTTTAAGTTTGTTTTCCCTACAAAATGTGGACCAACCGTGACAGAACATCACTCTGGTTTTGTTCAATTTCACAGGCCAAGACCGATCTGAAACAACAAGTGTTGCACCATGTCTATCCTTCGTGTACCTATGGAAGCTTGATGGTACATTCTGCAAAAATGAGAAGATTTCGTATCATTTGTGGATGTCATCAAGCTAGTTGCCCATACCAACAGAAACATATATCAATCAAGGCAATTCAATCAATTGATTCTAAATCCAAATTTGGACGAATTTGTGGTCCTGCTTTAAGCAAAGCACAACAGGCTCGGCTGTGAGCAAAATGTCAATAGACATCCATATGGTTTGGCCAAATTTGATCAATTTCATAGGCCAAGACCGATCTGAACAAGTATAAAACCATGTCTATCCTTTCCATGTACCTGTGGAAGCTTGATGGTATATTCTGCAAACATGAGAAGTTTTTTTTTTTTATCTTATGTGGATGTCATCAAGCTAGTTGCCCATACCAGCAGACACATAAAAATCAATCAAGCTAATTCAATCAACTGTTTCCTAAAAAAAAATTGGACGGATTCGGGGTCCGGCCGTGAGCAAAGCACAACAGGCCTGGTGAAGCACAATAGGCCCAGCTGTGTGCAAGATTTCAATAGAAATCCATCAACTATAACACCAGTTAACCACTGTGAACAAACCTTGAAGCATTTTTCATATGCACCCAAGAAACTGAAATTGCTATATTCTTTTCGGCGATCAAAACCCAACAAGGACGTTTTTCCTTCTTGGAATCACAACCTAACAAGGAAGCCATTAATTTCCCACGGAACTGTCTCAACATCCCTCTGCAATAACCAAAGAGTGGCGTCTGCGTACAGTGGCGATGGGACTATTTTTTACCTATACACAATGATTAAGTTTCGTTTATAATGCTTCTGCATATCAAAAACGAGCATTTCACGAGCTAAAATTCATAAAGATATGTTCAAATTAAAGAAAGAGACTGCCAGCTAAAACCATTTAAATTAGACCCTTTATCAAACTGAGACCCTTTTTATTTTGGACTTCTATAAAGAGTGCTAAAATGTGAAAGTTTACATGAGCTTTAGCCCAGAACGTAATAGTATCTTGTGTTGCGTAATTTATCAGAGAATGTTGAAGATATGTTTCACATTTATGACAGGTGCAGGGTACAAGACCTTACCACAAGCCCTTTATTGATGTAACTAGGGCTCATAACTACTTCAAAGAATGGAAATTCAGAAACGAATTTGCTGGCTTCTTTACGAGTGCGCTCTTGAGTCGCCGATGAAAATGT
>JAOTQK010000021.1:375947-389064 GCA_025642025.1 Rhododendron ferrugineum
CGGACCACCACGCTCCGGGCTTGGGCACTAACGCGGGTGTCTCGTGTGCAGGGCTAACCCACCTTCGTGCAAACCCAGGCAACCCACACAACAAGGTCCGAACGGAGAAAGCTGGCCACCACAAATAAAATATCGAAATCAAATATGCCCCGCATCTCTCACCAGTCACTATGGGTACAGATTTGGGATTTAGACTGTGCGTGAAAATCACTTTGGGGCTCATCTCGGGTCCTATAAAGCTGATTGAGCCGCTCATTTTCTTCCAAATATTTGGGTTAGGGTTCTTGTAAAAAATAGTTCAATCGGATGTAGTTAACAGAGTTTCCTAAACATTCAATTTTGCTTCAGAATTTAGGCTTAAATTCTAGAGCAAAAGGCTTAAATTTCTGAAGCAAAATTAGATGAATTTACTAAACATTCAATTTTGCTTCAGAATTTAGGCTTTAAATTCTAGAGCAAAATTAGATGTTTCGTAAATGTCTCTTCCATAATTTGATTGAGTAAATGATACTCTATAATTTGAATAAAATAAACAGCTCAAATAATCTTAATAGAATCCAAAACGGGCATTAAAGCATTCAATGACCGCGAAGGTACAAATCCCCAATCTATACCTGCCATATCTCTTTGGCGATAAAGATAAACATTGGCGGGCGGCCGATCGAATGACTCATAGCTTTGAATGAATGAACAAACCATATAGTATATCTGTCCTCGTGAGTTGTTGTTTCCTACTGTAGTATTTGTTCTTTGAACACTTTTTATCTGGTAAATTTATTTGCAGAATAGGAATAGGAATAGGAATAGGAATAGGACCGCCAAACGCATTGCGGGCGGGAGAAGCCCTGCACTGTACGTACACTAGTGTAGAACGGACCAGTCGTAATAATGCGCTAGTGGGAGTGGAGTAGTAACTTTTTTCCCTTCTCTCAAGTCTCAACCCTTTCCTTTGGGTGGATTTTACTATTGATATATGGAGTACTACGTAGTATATAGCTAGGAGTATAATAATAATGTTTGTTAGAAGCGCGTTTCACGTGGTTAAAAGTGACATCAGGGAAAATAAAAATAATTTCCGCATTCACCTTTTCTCAATGTGAGTTGTGAACTCTCTCTTTTACTACTATGTTAATGGAGTAGTATATAATTAGATAAATTTAGTCGCGCTAAAAAGTAGACTAATGAAGATCGAGAACAGTTTTGTACCTCCACATGCATAGACTAGTAGTAGTAATTAATAAAACATGGTGGATACCTTCTTAAAAAATAAAGACTTTTTTTCCGTTCTGAAACGAAGCCTTAGTATTCTAATTATCCTTCGTTCGACAATCAACCTAGAGGAAGAGGATCAAACAAACAAACAAACAAAATTACTACTACTACTACTGTAGTGTATCAAATTGTCAAATCATGTGAAGCCATACTCCTCCAACAACGTAGAGGATAAAAAATAAAAAAAACCTTCAACAACCTAACAAATACTAGTACTAGTAGTACTAGTAACTTTTGTCATACAACCTAGAGGAAAGGTACAAGGCCAGCTGTATACTCCTAGTAGAGTAGTGTATTAGAAAATGGAGAATCACATAGGAGTACTCCATTATTGATGTCGCAGGGGCAGGAGCAGGAGCAGGAGCAGGGGCAGGGGCAGTACAAAATTGAAATCCATGTCCTCCCTCCTGGAAAATAAATGGGCAGTCCCATCAATGATCCATCCAGTACGGCAGTACTATAAGGCATAAGCAATGGGTGGGTCGTCGTGCTCCACCAATCTCTTACGCTCCGTTCCGCAACTCAATATAAGTACTTATTTTTTAAGAAGGTAATTTCAAGCTCAAAAATTATTTGTTTACGTAAATAATTTTCTTACCACTATGAATCTTGTTTGATAGATCTCATTGAGATCTTTAATACGGTGCAAAAAAAATTGAAAAATTATTTTTTATTTACATTATTTTTGAGTTTGAAAATGTGAAATAAGCTGCTTATTTTTTAAGAAGGTTTCTGGAACGGAGCCTTACATCCTACGGACGACCCTTTCCAGTCTTCCACTTACCTTGCCCCTCTCATCTCAAACAAAAATACTTAGAGGAGGTTTTGTTGGGGGGCTTAGGGGGTGTTTCAGTTTCTAGAAAAAAAAAACTTTTAAAAAATGAAGGTAATTTCAAGTTTAAAAGTTATGTGTTTACGTAAATAATTTTTCTACCAATATGGATCTTGTTTGATAGATCTTATTGAGATCTTTTATACGGTGCAAAAAAAATTAAAAATTTATTTTTAATTTTCATTATATTTGAGTTTGAAAATTGAAAAAAAAAAAACTTTTAAAAAAAGAAGGAGAACTGAAACGGCACCATTTCCAATGACCAAAGTATACAATTTGATAAAAACAAGATAGAGTAGTAGTAGTATTAAGTAGTTACGTATAACTTTTAGTAACTTACGTAGTATGAGTTTATTGAGTGAGTGGACAATCAATGGGGACTAGCTAAAATTTGTCATGTGATGAACAAAACAATCCATGGCAAAAACAATTAGACATTTCAAATGCCTGAAATCAATATGGTGAATGGTTTATCCTAAACACGCCACTATCCCCAAACGACTAATGTCTTCTTTTATTAGAAAAAATAATAATAATAACATTACGTTTAGTGAGTACGACAAGCCCATAATCCCCTAACAACAGTCATACTAAGATAGAAATAAAAAAAAAGGCCGAATAACCACCGCTGATGACAAATCATATCAAAAGCACCTCAGGAAACCAATTTGGCCCAAGATATAAATAAGCAACATATCAAAGATAGTAAACACGCATATACTATCCAATTTTATTGTCCTCAAATTCAAACTTAAACACATGCTTAACTAGTTAAGCGGCTTAAGCCTACTGATTCCCCACTTAAGCACACCCTCTAACCGGATAAACTCAGAATTTGAGAATGGAACTAAAGCAAACAATAACTAAGAGAGAGAGAGAGAGAGAGCGCGTCGAAGTTCCAAGGTCACTAAGAGCTACGGTACCCAATTATAAAGCAGAAGTAAGGCTCCCTACCAAACCAGGAATTGAATTCCACGTAACACAGGGAATGGAAGGGTCCAATTAAAGGTGATGAGCGTTTATAACATGGACTAACATGAGTAATAGTACAAATTTACATACAGAAGAAACAATTCAAATGAATTTGAGGGAGGATAGAAGGTTATTGTGGAAAGGATCAGAGATGTGTTCAAGAATGTTTTGTATTGGGCCTTTACCTGTTAGACCAGCTTGTGCAAAAAATCCTAGCCATGCAACCATGGCCAACCGGCCGTTTTTAATCTCTTTCACCTTCAGTTCCTCAAAAGCTACTGGGTCTTTAGCTAGATTCAAGGGATCGAAAAGTGCACCTCCGGGATAATTGACATCCCCAGGCAAGTAAATTCCCAATGGTTCCAGCGCCTCAATGCCACAATATCTTGCATATTCTGGTCCAACCTATGCACAAGTAATAAGTGGGTCTCATAAACAGAAATAACAAAGCCAAGCACAAAATGATAAATCCCGATCGCTATACACTGTTTTACAGACTATCTTAATTCCATGCCTTCTGACTATGATCTCTTCATCATTTGCCAGAGGAAACGGGATTGCCCCAGTCTCACCATGCTACTGCACATAAAGCAATCGATAAGAAATCACAAAATCAGTCCTCTCTCTGTATCTGTTATTCTGTTTTCCTCCAAAATATAGAGAACTTAGACTTTAGGGAAGTTGATGATGGTGGGCAGGACCATGTCTTCACCATTTACTAGAACAGCATATGTCAACAAAAGTGTTGCCTCTTAAGCTTCCATTATGTACTATTCGGACACCGCACGACAGACAGAAAATTGTGATTCCTGGATAAATTCTTAGGAGTTACTGAATCCAAACATCTTGCACTACACTTAAAAGAGAAAAACTGTATCTTCAGCTCTTTTGTGAAGCAGGAAATTTTTATTTTTTTTTTCCCAATATAACGTCCTTTCCCTAGCGCCTGACATTTGCACTAAACCAGGTTCCTTCATGCTTGAACGACATAGAGATCAAATTCCTTCACTGGCACAAGTTATAGACTTGAAAGCAAGGCTCGAACATTGGAATTCAATATTGTTTTGAGTATTATTACCACGGTGTGACCAAAAAAATGAAATGACAATTTATTTTGGGTCACGAAGATTGCACGAGTAGGGAGTATGTCAAACGGATCAAATTATTCAATGCTCTCGGAGCACAGCCACGTGTTGCTCAGGGACCCTCCAGCACCAAACATCATAGAGAAGGAAGAAGAAGAAAGAAAATACCTCTCTTATTATTTTGGTTGCATGAAAAGAAAATGGGTGTGCACAGCAGGTGGTTTGGTGCGAAATCCATACAATTATGGCGAATGATGTATACGTACTACGTAGAGCGCATGCCCATGCCTAAAAGCACGATCCAAAGAACTTTAATACATTAAGAAAAGATGTTCACAGGGGCCAGAAAAGACTCGGTCATAAGAACTTAGACCACCTAGGTGCTGGTAAACGAAAACCACCTGGACCTGATCAAATTAAACAACAATGTCGAACCAGGCCGCCCCTAGGCATCCACATGATTTGATCGTAAGCATACCGATTACCCATTGTTGACCACTCAACTAATCTAGGATTCAAAAAAATAAGCTACTGGAAAAAAAGAAATCATACGGAGTCTTACAGTATCCATTAATAAAAATGTTGGTACCAATCAAACTCAACCTATCTTCGTCCTCTAATCCAAAAAACACATTCAAAGCCCCATTCATCATGAAACTACCTTAAGTCCAAATTCCCCCTCAGGTCCCTATCAGAGACTTCAGTATTCAATGCAGCTTCAAGTGTCCTGAGTAATGTGCGAGTACAAAATGAAATTGGAAATCTATTTTGGGGCAAATAGAATGCACAAACAGAAAGGATATGAAATGACTATCAATAGGAGGACATAGTAAATGCCTGTGCCGAAAGTCATCTCCGAACGCAATTTATCCTCAACTAAAAACTTGTTCCCATGTTCGTCATCTCCCATATTGAACGTCTATGCCATTTAAAATCACTTTCCAATATCAATCAATGTGAAATCAGATACTACTAACCAAATCTAACAACAAATAATTTACCAAAATTTCCAATGGGAATCGATGCTTTTAATCAAAGTCCATTCACAATGGCGTAGAACACTTATATGGTCAAAAGGGTATGTTTTGATAGCATAGCCCCTGTATGCTAATTTCAAAACACAACATTACAGGTCACTCCTCCTAACTGGAAAGGGAAAGAATTAAATAAAGGTAGTGTCACACATGTTTAAAATAAGTATAGAAAAATATGACTTATGTATCTTTTTACTCGCAAAAGGTGCACCCCGAGAATGTAAAAGTTCCAACACAATATAGGAACAACAATAAGTCTGGTTTTCTAACAATGTGTCCAAGTGGGCCTTTATTTTGTGGTTAGTCTGTTTAAATAGATTGGCAACCAAGGTCAGGCTAAGAAGATGGGGCATGGGAGTTGACCCTACTTGTGTCCTTTGTTCCCAACATGCTGAATCCTTGGCACACTTATTTTTTGATTGTGCTTATTCAAGAAGCATATGGGAAACAACCTTGCACAGATTCCAGATTCAAAGAAGGGCAGAGGCTTGGGATACGGAAATTAACTGGGCAGTTGGATTCTGCAAAGGTAAGAGCTTCAGATCAGTGCTGTTTAAATTAGCCTTGGCTGCAGGAGTTTATCATATCTGGAGCGAGAGGAATTCCAGAGTATTTGGAGGAAGACATAGGAGCTCTGATGATGTTCTAGCTAGCATTACTGATAATATTAGACGTCGAGTCTGTACTTGGAAGCTTTTCCCCAAGTCTCTTGAGAATCAAAGGCTTTGCTGCCAATGGAATATCTCTAACAGAGTTCTTGGAAATGCTATCCATTAGTTTTCTCTTGTTCGGATAGTTAATTGAGGCTTATCTTCTTTGTATAGGTTTTTGAGTTGTTTGGGTCTGTACCCTTTGTTTTTGTGTTGGTTGGTTATAAAATGGATCAATTACCAAAAAAAAAAAAAAAGAAGTCAAAATTGATGCATATTAAACAATCGTAACTCAACTCTCTTTGCCGTGACATCACAGTGGTTCAGCCTCAATCAATGATAAAAAAATGTGGATACCTTGAACAAAATTAACTGAATCAATGATATTGCTTATACAACCTATGAGATTACATATATCTTTCACTCTTAATCTCGTCAAACAAAGAGGCCCTAAATGGCTTTATCCTTTGATTACCTTGTAATTTGGCCAATGAGCTATATTTTTCATAAATTAAGTCTTAACTTTTTCCTACTTTGAAAATCAGTAGCAAAATACCACAGTAAAATGGGGCATTCTCCACCACTTTCAACTCAGAACTTCCTAAGTAACTCATCTATGAGACATTCTCTAATTACGGTGACTGATATGTTAAGAATCCTAAGTAAAATTGTTGTTTTCCTGTAAATCACCAACCACTAAGAACAAATTGTATGGAAGGGGAAAAAGTGTATCTAACTGACTATACAATAACATGGAATAAAGAGTCAAGCAAATGTTCTTTGCCCGTAAAATAGACCATCATCCACTAATAGAATTCAACTAAGAAAAAAATGTTCTCCCATATTTGGTATGCTAAACAAGGTTTCTCCAAGCACTGCGACTCAGAATCAAAGGATGAATTTCAACAATGGAAGAAACAGAGATTTAAAAAAAAACAATGGAAGAAACCCACTTACCATAAAACCAATCAAGATGAGCCCTCAACCAATTCAGCGGTTAAGCAACCTCATCCCCTGTAGGAGTAGTATTTTGTCTCAACCCTTTCCAGTAACCTTCCCAAACTCTTCGCCCGTCGCTAGCACTGTAGTAAAGACCATACCAAGTGTCTGGATCTCAGTCGGCCTCTTTGTCAGTAACAATCTCCCTGTGATAATGGTTGTTCCATTGGAAACTCTAAAATTTGAAGCCTTTTAGAAATCCGAAGACGTGCCGCCGCAACCCGACAACCTCCACCGCTGCCTCCCAGCATTTCTCTTCACTAAAATCCGCTTAACGGCGGGTACGGGAGATTCACTCTATGGTTCTTAGCGGTGTCCAAGGGAAAGAGAAAGATTGCTTATCCATGTGAAAGAGAAAGAGAAAGAGAGAGTAGCGGTTGTGATTGAAAGAGGGAGAGAGAGTAAGAGAAGACCATAAGATTGCTTAGCAGTTACGGAGTGATATTATAAACAGTTGAGATGGGCCATTGAATTCGCAGCAGGAGACGTAGGAGAGTGGTTTGTAGCAGTCACGTCCAATGGGCGGCAAAAGTTGAGGTTGTGAAATCAATCTTGGCCTTACTTTCTTCGGTATCGTAAACTCAGCCCTTGAGTGAAAGGTGCTACAGTGCTACTCGATCTGAACCATCAATTAAGCACCAAATAGATGCAGGCCGTGGGATTTATGTATAGATTCAAAAAAAGTCCTTCCTTATTATATAGATATACTTGTCTTTATGAGATTGTCATTATTGTAATGCGCATATGTGGAACACCAAAGTGTAGCATACCTAAAAATTTGTTCACAGATGATTTGCAGTAATCTGAAATCACAGTTCTGGCTACTTCGCTTCATGGAGAATAAGATTCACTCCTCAGGATTAGACCTCTCAGAACTATTCCTTCATCAACCCAGATGCTATTCTAATTATGTCGGAAACAAATGACTTCAAAAAAGAACCTCAGAACAGCCAAGGAATGATTTCTTTTAGGAAAGGGATCAAGGAATGATTTTTTTGAAAAATATTACCAGTTCAGACAAAAAATGGCATACCAGACCTCATAAGTACACAGACAAGCATGATGCATGCATATGGAGGGGCAGTTGCCGATAGTATTCATACTCGCATTTGGTGTGGAAAAAATTCAAACGAAAAAATTTGTGTTCGTACCATGAGAAGGGCTTGGCAGACAGCTATGACTAGCACTGCTTGACTTCCAGCCAAGTGAAGCCCAGGGATGCCAAGATAGTCCAGCGTGTCACCCTGGTAAATCATTCGAAGAGGAAAGTTAGCATAAGAACTCCTTACTATATGCCTCATAAACCAAAACTACAATGCACGTATTTAGCCACGTCATACTATGATACAAGGAGTTTTTTATTTTGAGATGCCTTAATTACTCTTATATGTAAAGTGCTATCGTCCCCTGGTTACAAAGAGGAATGAAGGAAATTGTGAAGGCATAAAGTGTAACATGCAAACTGATTGCTACTTAACATGCTATTCAATCTCGAGACAGTGAGCTGGGTTGAAATATGACGCCGATATACATACATACATACATATATATGAAGGACGAGTTCTCAAATAAAAATACACCCATACTTTGTCCTTCAGATTATCTTTGAGTAAAACTTATACACTTGATTTGCTCAAAAAGTTGTGTTTAACTTTCAGATGACTTAGAGCGATATTTTTGAAATGTTTCATGAAAAGTATACAGGGGCCCCATATTTTGAATTTGCCTAGGGCCCCAAAACGTATAGGACCAGCCCTGCTTGTTGGAGAAATAAACATATGCTTCTCATTGGGATCTATATTCAATCATCTCAATATTGCCCTGACCGTTAATAAGATTAGGGAAACATATCTGCCATCTAATGACCCTTGGGAAATGGAAACCTCCCAAGTGTCTGTGACACCACCAAATGAGGGTGAGTAGGGATGCCTGTAACATTTGTTTAGTAGACTCATCTGGGCTTTGTTCGCTGTACTGTCAGCACACAAATATAGCCCTTTCTCATCCTTAGAAAGTAACTACGCAATACCCATGGCCATGGAAATGGCCCATAGTTTAAGAAGGGATTGTAGACGAGACTTTTCTTTTGGAAGCCAACCCAGAGAACACATTTGAGCTAGTTTCAATTTCCTCAAAAAAATGACTTCAAGCTTTGATGAAGCAATTATATGACTTTGCTCGAAGAGCTGTGAAAGAATTGGTGCATCAACTTGCATTGAAGTTTAACGAAGCAGAAAAATATTGAACACATAGAAAATCCATTGAAAAGAATTTTTTTAATGATCATTATTAATAGGGAGGAGAAAGAAAGGTACAAACCTTAAGTTTTGAATAGCCAACTCGCCACCATACCGGTTCTACAAAGTGAAAGGCTCCTACTAGGTCTAATAGTTCAGGAATTAAAGCACCCAGCGCTCCCAGCATGGCCCACCGAGCGTGCAGTATTTCAAAGCTGCAAAAAAAAAAAAAGAGAGTAAACAGATCAGCTGGGAGTTACAATTTAGATAAAAGATGTTCCTAGAAACTATAATCACATCATCCGCCCTCGACAAAGCCGTATCATAGCCAAACCATGCTACAACGTTATAAACGTATAAATACTGCTTGATCCAAGGATTGAGAAGAAAGTAATACATGGTAACACCAGAACAAGTTTTTCCTAAAGCAACGCATCAACAACATATTGTATCAGAAATCCTACCGATAAATAGCCCTTGACTATCTCATCTGATGTAAAGTCACCCATATGATTCTAACTACAAACTTTAATGGTAGAAAAAAATGCATTCATTAGCCAGAATTATGTAGGGCAATGCCCTTAAATCGGCTCTATTGGCCAAAGGTTAACTAGCCACAATGAAGCCTGAACTTAAGAAGCAAAGAAAAACAGTTGTGCAAAGTAATGAAAAATGAGAAAGAAATGATGAATACTTGAAGTATTTCTGGAAAGCCACAGGATCCCTGCTCAAACCTGCAAGGTCAAAGCCATAGTCCCCAGGTAGTTCTCCAGTCAGATATGGAGGATAGTCATATGGAATTGGACCAAGCCAGCGAGGACGTTTCTCTCCATACCACAAACTGCAAAGTTCAGATAACGCAGTGAAAAAACAGTATCAAATTACCAAGTAATAAAGCTGACTAATTGGTTATGTACTGATGTGCATGATACACCAAGTCAAATACACAACCCCAACAAGCACAAATGCTCAAACTCAGAATTCTCGTTCCAAAACCAATCCTTGTTTCATGAGTGATGATCACCCATGAGTTTCCAAGCAAGAAGACCTGAAAGATTCATGCCAAATGATCTTCAAGCAAGCTTCCCTCGAGAAAGGTGAAGATGATGCGCAACCTGTTTCTTTGTGAACCTAAGCTTAGAGCCAAAAGCGTCAAGACTTATTACGCACTTGATTAACATCAACTGAAAGGTATTGTCCCAAAAGATACTTCAGTTTCCCCTATTCAAAGAACCAGCTTGTGGATAATAAAAAGTCTTGCCCATACAGTTTAGGTATGTGTTCTTAAACAGAGACATCAGTGATGGGCTTGGTTAACAGAACTAAGTTAAGTTAATTGTTTGTCTTTGTAGAGGGTTTAAGTGCTTGATAGAGACATATGGTATGCAAGGAGTATACACATTTTCCATCTTTTAACAAGAAGAACCAGTTTCAACTATTCCAGTGAATATATGTCACAGGAAAAAGAAGTGGGTTCAAGGCTAGGCTAAAACCGGAGTCAACTATATATAGTTGATAATTTGAGAGACTTATTCAATACAACTTCTTTGTTCGCGTAATAGGAGGAAGCTTAGCTGCTCAACCCAGGCTCCTCCATTCTTGACTCTCAATTAAAGCTGATTCCCACATTTCTTTTTGAAAGTTGGCAGTTGCTTGGGGCCTTCAATTCAATCCATCTTTTTTTTTGGATAAGCACAATTCAATCCATCTTCCACAATCCCAAAACATTTATCCACTACTACATGACCTGTTTGAAATATCAATACAAGGCATTTATAGGAGCCCTATCACACACGCAAAAGCTGTAAATCGTGCTGAGGAAAAACCTCGTAGAGAAAACTGCAAAACACTCAAAAAAATCTACTTTCGCCACCAATCGTGGATAGATGTGAATTCTCAACAAACCAACGTCCACTATCCAACTTGCAAAACAAAGAATAAAAAAGAAATAAACTTGCGAAACAGATAACAAGACACAAAATACACATGAAAATGTATTTAATGTGAACAGATTGTCTCGCCAGCTGCTACCTAACTCTTCTTGCCATTTCAGCGAGTGCCTTGAACTTTGAAGAATTATCGACGGCAACCTTCTTTTCCTTCTCCAATCGCCTCTGAAGCAACTCTCCCAAGGGACTGTTGGCGATGGCTTTCACCGCAGTGAAAGGAATGGCTGAGAATACTAAAACACCCGCAAGCTTCACACATAACAACCAAATTTCAGAAAAAAAAGGAAAGGAAGATGAAATCCATGAGAATAATCAATAACCCAGTAACCAATTCAAATGCAAAAACTTTGTAGCTAGGGAATGGTTAATCCCCATAATCCTAGGCCACACCTCTTGCCATGAAGCTCTGCAGCCACGGTGGCGCTTGGCAGTGCTGGAATTTGTTTTGCAAAGATTCGGTAACTTCGGACCACCGACTGTCGATAGAAAGCCGAAGCCGATGGGTGACGATATTGAGGATTGGTGAAGCAGCAGAGCCATATATATACGTGTGTGTAGCTGATAATGATGAACGATTGGACGTCGTCTCTGGAAGCCACTGTGTAGAGTAGGAAATTGAGTAGAATTCCATAAGTCATAAGAGTGTCGAAAGGGTTAATTTCACTTTCAGCCCTTCAACTAGATATATTTCGAGTGTGTTCCGGAAAGGAAAATAAGTACTTATTTTTTAAGAAGGCAATTTCAAGCTCAAAAATTATGTGCTTACGCAAATAATTTTTCTATCACTATGGATCTTATTTAATAGATCTCATTGAGATCTTTAATACGGTGCAAAAAAATTAAAAAAAAAATTCATTTAGATTATTTTTGAGTTTGAAAATGTGAAATAAGCTGCTTATTTTTTAAGAAGGTTTCTGGAACGGAGTTCGTCCTTCAACTCTCAACGGAGAGAGGTAATAAATGAAACCAGGGAGGTCTAGTAGCGGCAATCATCACGATAAGAATTATTCTCAACTTATATAGTCTTGCCATTGTTATGTTTTTTTTCTTGTTTTTTTTATATACTAGTCATAAATCTTCTACCTTTTTTTTCAAAAAAATAGACCCAAAAAAGTATTGTAAAACTAAATTTAATGAGCCAAAGTGAACTAATATAAATGATGATGCGTAATTAAGAAAAAAAACTCCACATTCTAATCCTAAAACAAGTTAACCTTATAAATTAAGGAAATTTAATTATAATGTTGCTTCGCCACAACCTAACCGTTGAAATAGGTTGAATTACCCCAAGCGTAGGACTAGGTCGTTATCAGCATAATATCCGGAAGTCCGAAGTCGTACCCACAGAGATAATCTCTATAGCTTGGATTTGTAGATGTAAGAGTTTCCGGCGTTTAGACGACCAACTTTTGGTTTTACTTTGAAATGTGGAGAAACACTCTTGAAAAAGATTAGAAATTGAGTTTTAACTAGATTAAACAAGCGGCAAGGCGTTGGAGTTATTAATTAGATTAAACAAGCGGCAAGGCGTTGGAGTTGTTAACGCCCGCAACTTAGGCCATCGAGCCATTCTCAACGAAAACACGGTTGAATTGCACGGCATAGGCTATCAACCGGAAGATTTAGCTATGAAACCATTAAAGACTAGACATGTAGTATGGAAAACAAGTGAGCTCTTTTGTTCTCTTGGCAAACACAAATCGAGACATCGCTCCGGAACCATGTGAGCAAGCACATGATCACTGGAGATTAACATCGGCAAATTTTGTTACATAAAAGGCGAATCCTTCTCATTTTCCATACCGAACCTCAAGTATTTAGTTGAGAAAGACAAGATTAACCACAGTCACGATGCGTTAGAGCATCTCCAATAGACTCAATGGGATCCTAAGCAATTTTGTCTAGAAAAAGTGCACATTTTAACTTTGTCTAGCCACCAAATATTTTTACTACCCAATAGCCTGGACAAATCCCAACCCAAATTCCAAAACTCTCTTGATTTATAAAAAAAGAAAAAGAAAAACACTCACCTCCACCAGGACCACCACCATCCCTCATCACCGACACCTCCATAGCCACCACACCCC
>JAOTQK010000021.1:404587-414669 GCA_025642025.1 Rhododendron ferrugineum
TGCAGTGGACTTTATGCCTTACCAAATACATATTAGTGGACTTAGTGGGTTAGAAACTTGATCAGTGGACCTAGCAGATTAGAAACATGCTATAGTAGACCTTAGACCAATTTTTTATTCTTTTATTCTAAGCACTTAGATAACGAGAGAACGCTGAGGCAATCGGAGACAATCACGGTGGTTTTACAAATCTTCTAGTTGGCTTCTGAAGTACTGGTAATCCTTTATACTGTATTTTATAAATTCCTTTTCTTTTCTTGGTATCTTTAGGTTTGATTGGGTTATTATTTGTAGTGGAGAGAAAGAGAGAGAGGTGCGTGCGTGTGTAGCTGTGTGTGTTGTGGTGTGCGCATGTGGTGGGAATTGGTAAGGGAGTAAAGGCTAAAGGGTAGTAACCATAGTAGTATTCATAGTTTTAGTGCCAATCAAATCAATAGTTTTTCCATTAAATTGATTTCAGTCCCGTGCCATCTTATAATTCAGATTAGTAGAGTACGCGAGCATTGCATTTTGGTGATCTATCGTTCTGATTGAGGTGAGTGGTTAAACATGTGATTCCTTTCTTTTGGAATCCTCTTAAGCCAATATATTCTTGACAATTCGTTATTTGTTGTGATCCGATGATAATTATTCTTATTCGTTGCTCTCCTAATTATTGACAATTGACGTACCCTTTGGCATACAAGGTTAATTGAGAATATTTGTGATTGATCGATTGCCCTTACTTTTATTGTTGTCGATTCATTGACTCTATGATATCATTGTGACAATGCAAGGACACGGGAAATAATCTTGGCTGGTCAGGTGACTTCAGTTCGCCGTTGTTAATATGTGTTGGGACCATGGATTATGTTTTATATTTGTGAAAGTCCAAGGGAAAAACCTGTGAAATATCGTGGTGACTTTGGCCGCTAGGAAAAAGACTTGTGAAATGCCCTGTGACTTTAGTGCTCAACGGATAGGGAAAAGACTTGTGAAATACCCTGTGACCCTATTCCAGATCGGCTTAGGGAAAATGTCCCAGGCGCCATCCTGTAGTGACTCTAAGTACAGTGTTGGATCCAACGGGTTGAGCCCCGAGAAAATATTTGGCATTTGGTACTTTAATTGGTGATTGGAAGATATGGTTCTCGCTTTGGTTTGAACTACCTCATTATTGTTGCTCCTCATTCCGATATTGTTGAGCAAGTTGTTGGTATAAAATGGTTGTTATCATTGTTCGATTGTTGTTGTGATAATTCGTTATTTAGTCATTCATCTTTCGATACTATTTGCTGAGCCATTGACTTCGTTAGTTTGTTGATATTATTCGTTGAACTCTTGATCCTTATTATTTGAGACTACTTCTTTGAAGCCCTCATTATCGTTCATTTAAAAGTATGTCACGTTGTACTCTTTACCCTTAGCATGCTTAACTACTCACTGAGCTCGTCAGCTAACGGATTTATTCCACATTTTTTTTTCAAGTTAGTTCATGGAGCATTGTAGTGGACTCTGTGGCATTGTTGGGATCTTCTGTTTGAACCTCTAGGGTGTCTGTATTTTTATTTATTTTCTATTGTCAAACAGCTTCCGCACTTTCATTTATTAGCTTCCGCACTTTTATTTATTGACAGTTCTTGTGGAATTTGGAGATTGAAAAATTTGAGATATTGTGTTATTTATACTTAAGAAAAATATTAGTTTGGTGTTGCACATTTTTTAAAAATAAAATATCTAGTTTTTCTTTTATTTGTTTCAAGTTGCTAAAAATATTTTTAATTAGACTTCGTGTCTCATGATTGCTTCATGATACACGGTCAATAACTATTCAAGTGGAATATTCCATCCAAAATCATTCTCAGTTTGAATGACAGGAATCTTGAGGAAGAATGAGAATGTAATACCATACTTCAATGATTTCGGAAAGGAACAGAAATAAGAATGTGATGCCACACTTTTAGGATTCCCGTGTTTGGGAGAGACAAGAATAAGACCGTAATTCTTGACCACATCCGACTAAGAATCACATTACCTGATTGAGTGAGAATCTGATTTCTCACTTACCTCATGAGAATTTTAGATTCCTGGCTCAATCAATTAAAAAAAATATTAAGTTTGATAAATTTTCAAAATAATTGATTATTGCATAAGATTATTGAATTAATTTAATTACTTCAGGTATTATATTCCTAGGAATTTCATTTCTAATAAGCTTATTCTTATTCTTACTGTTACTCAATAAAATTTCTAAGAATTTGATTCCTAATAGTCACATTTCCATTTCTACTGAAATAGTAATACATGAGCGGGGTGAGTGGTTGAGTTGGGCGAGTGGTTGAGTTTTAGGCTCTGTTTGGAACCAGTGGAAAGAAAAAGAAATGAAAGAAAAAGAAATGAGAAGGAAAATGAGAGGAAAATAAGAAGGAAAGTTTACTATTTATTACACTTGAAATCTTTATTTTCTTTCATTTTTCTCTTCTAACCAAACACTATGAGGGAAAATTTTTTTATTTTATTTTATTTTACTTTCTTTTTCCTGAGTTCAAATAGAGCCGGGCTTTGTTTGGAACTTAAAGAAAGAAAAGGAAAAGAATGGAAAATTAAAAAAATTTCCTTCATTTTTCCTCCCATTTTCTTTTCTTTTCCACAAGTTACAAACAGAGCCTTAAACATTAAAGGGGAAACTAGTAACTAGAACATTTAGTAATTCAACCCCTCCACTCCACTCCACAACTGCCCTAACCAATTTGCAAATTCAATTTCGTCTTTCGCCATAACATCGTTTGCGAGAAAGAATTCATCAATTCCTTACCAAGAAAAGAAGGGAAGACTGATGGCGGAGCACTTGGCTTCCATCTTCTGCACCGAGAAAGACCGCGTTAACTGCCCCTTCTACTTCAAGATCGGCGCCTGCCGCCACGGCGATCTTTGCTCTCGCCTCCACAACCGCCCCACCATTTCCCCCACACTCCTCCTCTCCAACATGTACCACCGCCCCGACATGATCAACCCCAGGCATCGACCCCGAAGGCAACCCCATCCACCCCCGCAACATCCAGGACCGACCACTTCCAGGACATTTTCCAAGAACTCAACAACTACGGCCAGATCGAGACCCTCAACGTCTGCGACAACCTCGCCGATCACATGATCGGCAACGTCTACGTTCAGTTCAAGGAGGAGGATCAGGCCGCCGCTGCTTTGCAGGCTCTCCAAGGCCGCTTCTACTCCGGTCGCCCTATCATTGCTGATTTCTCCCCGGTTACGGATTTTCGGGAAGCCACGTGCCGCCAGTACGAGGAGAACAGCTGTAACCGCGGGGGTTAGTGTAATTCATGCACGTCAAGATGATTGGGAGGGATTCGAGGAGGAAGCTTTACGGGAGGTATCGCGGGTATAAGGGAAGTAGGAGTCGGAGCGTGAGCCCGGGTTACCGGAGGGACTATGACAGGCGTGACCGGGACCGTGATCATGGGGATTACAGAGGGAGTGGACGGAGGAGCGGGGACAGGCACGGGAGATACGATAGCGATGGTGGTAGTGGTGGAAGGAGACGGCACGGCAGTCCTAGGCCGAGCAGGAGTCCCGGAAGGGAAGGGAGTGAGGAGCGCAGAGCCAGGATTGAACAGTGGAACCGATAGAGGGAGGAGAGGGAATGATGGGAGTTTTAAGTCGTTTACGAGTAAAGCTGGCCTTGGCATTTTGCTCTTGATGGTAATCATTTTGTGCTCAGATGCTCATGGTTATTCTGCTTAGAACTTTGCAATGATGTTTGTTACTAACTGATGGTGTGGGCCGTGTGGCCGAACATTTGGTGAACTTCTAGTGTTGCACAAACTAGCTGTTTAGAACTGGTTATTAGCCTTTAGTTGATGTGCAAAGAGTTTGAATTGCTGCTTTCATGATATTATGCTACATTTATGTCCTCTGTGGTGATTTTTTCCCTTGTGCCAGCATGGAGTTATGTTTCTTGTTTTTCACCATTGGGTGTTAGTATATGATTTCTTTATTTGAATTGTGAATCTTCTGAGGGAAATATACCATTTTGTTGCTAATGTGAGCACTTGTTATGGAGAATTGTGCCTGTGTCGGATGTCAATACCTTCAGATTCTCCTGCGTAAATTGGTATCTTTGTAAGACTTTAATTTCCGTAGCATGATCAATGGTTGCTCTGAAAACATGTTGAAATTCAACTAGAAGAACATGAAGTACGGTCCAAGGAAGATGCTGACTGTTTGTGCGAATTTTCAATTTGAATCATGTAAGTATGAAGAGTCACACGAAACTTTTTAGCTTCTCTTTGATAAAAGAAGCATTAGGAAGCGAGTGATAATGATTGCTCACACACATGCATCCACAGGATGCTCACTACTTGCACATATCTTGTTCTAAGTTCCTGCAAATGCATCATAGATTCGTAGGAGATTTTAAACAGCATTAGTTCTGCTAGATTCCCTGCTATAAGTAAGATTCTGATTTCCTTTTTTGCGTTGTTTCATTTTGTCCTATATTTTCACCATATGATATCCTCCAGCTAAAAGGCTTGTCATTGTGCTGGTTAGCATTTGTATTTCAACTCTCATTACCATTTTCCTACCCTTTCCCGGCAGTCTATGGCTATTCATAGCTACTATGTAGAGTCGTTGACACCAAAAAAGAGTTGTCTTTCGAATTGTCACCAGAGATAGTTGTGGCAACCTTGCTTTCATTGGTATTGAATAACAGTATTGTTAACTGAACAAACCTATGAATTCTCAAAGAAGGTGAGGTAGTATGGAGTAGGTCGCCTTAGTGGTCGTTCTCTCCAGGTATGCTATAAGTAGCTTGCAGAATGCGACCCCCATTCCAGCGGTCGTTAGATTTTGGAACTTGGCTCTGTGTTTAATTACCAAACCAAACCAAGCCTTATGTCCCAATCACTTGGGGTCGGCTACATGAATTCTTTTCCTCCATTGAGCTCTGTCAAGGGCCACTTGTTCACACAAACCCATTATACTCAAATTTTTGCTCACAACATCTAATGTCAATTTAGGTCTACCCCTCTCCGTAGCATTGCTACCCAAAGCTATCCTATCCGCTCTCTTAATTACTGCATCTCCTGGTCTACGGTAGACATGCCTAACCACCTTAGCCTATTTTCCCTCAACTTCTCCTCTATAGGTGCTACACCTTGGCTCTGTGTTTAATTAGCCAGTCAAAATGTACTGGTTGTGCTGACTTCTTTGTCCTATTTTATGTGTTCATGTCTCACGTGGTGTATACTTGTCGCGGTCTTGTAATAATCTGACATCCTGTTGTTTGGACAATTCTTCTTCCGGTTCTCCAACTACTGCCGTAGAGCCCTTAAGTTCATAACCTTAGGTTTTTGGTTCTTTCTTGGGCTTCATTCATTAGAGGTCAGATGATACAGCGCATATACTTGTGATGGTAGTGTTACCTTACTCGATGTTGTTTGGCTTGAATATGACATACACTATTATGGATGAAACTTTCTACCATTTGTTGATTTGCATGCATCCTTTTTCATTTTCCGGCAAAATATGGTAGTTGTTTACTGGGTTTACATGCATCCCTTACCATTTTTAACATTTACCTGCATGTATAGGCATGACTTTGGATTGCTGGTGTACATGTGGCCATAAGTTCTATAGAGGACACAACATTGTTGACCTGGGCGGCCAAACTCATTGTAGCTTAATTTGAGAAGTTCTTTTGTATATTTACAACCTAAATTGTTTCAGTTATTATTTGTGTGATCCTTATCCAGCCTCTGTCTTGTCACAAAAATAAAATAAGTGATCCTCATCCACCATCTCTTCTTTTCTTGTGGAGTCTGTTGCTGCTTACTTTTGCTGCATGTGTTATGCTTAAGAAAAGTTTTGCTTCTGGAATGTGATTTCTCTTATGGGTTTTATTGTCATGGAAAAGTTGGGAAGGAATGGAATTTGGGAATCAAACACTTTATTTGGCTAAGAACTGGTTTTCACCATGTATTCGCCAGTGATATGATTTGACGTTATATAGTGTTCCAATTATTGTTATCGAAAGTCTAATTTGTGATTATTTGGTATAGGATCCCTTGGTTGTCTGGATGGATGGCTGATCGTATTTATAGCACCTACAGAGTTGCAGCTGTATACTTTTCTCAGTATAGTTCTTTATGTGCAGCATTTTCCACCATGAAATTGGCCGCTGTTGTTTATTCAGTTTTTAACTTCATTGGTTTGTGTTAACTCATTGTTTGCTTTTCTTCTTGCCAGTGGGACAGACGTAGCGAAGCTAGTTTCAACCTTTCGGCTTAGTTGGTCATGTATTTGGAATATTTATGTTGTGTAGTTTTTCTGATTTGACGTGCAATGTTTTATTCTTAGAACAGCCAAAGGAGGGTTTCCCAAAGCAGGTAGCCGTTATATTTGGATCCCATTAGGCTCCGTGTCGTGTTGAAACAACATAATCAGGTGGGGTTGTTTTAACTTGTGTATTGATCTAAACTACCACGTTTGTGTGCAGTTTAGCTAACACTGGTCTTGTCGCACTACAGTCCACATTGAACCTCATCTGGGTAGTTTCAGAATGTTTTAATGAAAGCTGGAAAGCCTAGGAGGGGTTATTCAATATAATGCTAGTTGCGCAAAAGAATATTGCGCTCTTGTAACACTTGGTAGTTTTAGGATGAGTTGGTATATGCTTCGTTGATTTCTTTGGGACCGACTCTCCTGAAAAGAATGAATTGTGGTTTCAAGGGTCCGAGTTGTTGCCTGGCAATTGTTGCTGAAATCTGGAATCATTCTTAGTTGTTGTATAAAACTAACATGATTGTCGCGACGGCTTTGCCGTTGCCCCTTTGTCACCGGTTTTCATTGGTTATTTTTTCTGTGATGGCCTGTTGTAGGTTTCCCTTTCATTGTACTCGGATGGATTCGCTGTCTTAGCCGTGTTTGACTGTTAATGAAATGAATTTCTGATCCAAAAAAAAAAAAACTTTCATGCACATAATTGGTTCCGACAAACAGTATGAATGAGGTTACCACTCGTTATGCGATGAGTGGAATATCCATGGGCCTCTGTTGGTGTATAGATTCGATTCTTGTTCCTTGCAATGGGTACTAAACCTGGGAAGTAAACAGAAGGAGATCCAATCCGACCTATGTAATATCTAATTGCCTATGTGAAGTCAGAATACAACTGTTTTTTCCGTTCCCCCGGTTTTGGAGTCACATTTTGCCGTTTTCGTGACTTAGATATTGAGTTTCTGTGAGATGATGAGTTGTGGAGATTTTCAGGAGGAAATGAAATGAAATGGAAGAGAAAAGGAGATGGCTTCCCAACTGCTGCGTGCAGTTTTCATGTTTTAGGGCTCGTGTCAGGTCTGTTTCAATGATCTAAATTGTTCATTTTGTAGAGCTCGTTGAGAGCTTTGACCATGAGAAAAATCATGTTCTTTTAATTTCGATCCTTATTTTTTTAGTGTACGTTTCTCTTAAGAAAACTGGATAAAAGTGGTTTGGATTCAGTGTTCTAGGGTCCATTTTCTCAAGATAAATGTGCTCTGAAAATATTTGAATCCATTTCTGATGAACATAATTTTTTGTCATGATTGAAGCTCTTGACAAGATCTACAAAGTACAAAGTGAATGATTTAGTTTAGTTCATTAAAACCAACCTTGCACAAGCCCTAAAACGGGCAAACTGCAAGCCGCAGTTGGGGTATTCCAAATTGCCGAGAAGCCACCTCCTTACGATCTGAAATCAAGAAAATGTTCAAAACGGTTGATTTGGTCTTTACGAGTGGGGCTTTAATATTCTTCACATAATTTTAAGGCTTTTGGATTTTGGGGGGGCAGACTCAACTTAGGTTCCCTTTGCCTATAAGTCTCTTTTTGTATTTTTTTTACCGAATTTTTAAGGTTTTTTTTTGTTTGTTTGTTTGTTAGTACTTACTTATCGTAGCTTCGGTTCGATTTTTTTTAGATTAATCGTTTGTCTATAGAAATATACTCCAATCAAGTAGAACTTTTTTTACTAAAGACAAAAAATAATCCCCCCATTCTTAAATTGTAGTCCACCACGAAAGTACGTGTAATTTTCGGATAAAAAATAAAGTACTTTCGTTTAATTTTTTTTTATAACAGGAGTAGCCTTTTAGTGTCTTTAGTATCGTCTTATATTTCTTTTCATCTTCGGTTCATATTTTTATTTTTTATTCTTCACCCGTTGAGACGGACAATGTGATGTAAACATTAGGATGAAAAACTAAAAAAACATAATCAAATACTCTATTAAAGAATACCGACTGTTTTTAACCTATTTCAATTTAGTGTTAAACACTTAACACTATGGTGATCATATATTGTGGTGATTATGTTTGAGTACCTTATGATGTGTTACAAATGTATTGTTAGACCGTGTTTTATTTGTCATGTGGCATGTAGTGGTGACACATCACATATTCTTCAAACCATTTGTGAGACTTTTTATCAATACATTTGTAACATATCACATACTAAGCAAAACATGCCAAAAAGAGGAGTGATTTTCGCGCACTCCTTAAATTGTTAACCGCACTCTTCAACAATTTGAGGAGTGTGATAATCACCAGGTCTGCCACAAAACATGACAAATGTGGTCACTACAGTATTAGAATCGATCTTGGGTTTACAATAAGTATACAAGAAGATAAGAAAAATACATATTTTTGTGTATTTTTTTACACATTTTAATACACATCCATATACTTGTTATTATCGGCCAAATTTATAATTTTCCTATTAGTATTGCTATGGATATGTTAAAGAGAGTTATAATATATTAAATTAAGTCCCAAAGAAACTGGTTAAGAGCGCGTGTGTGTGTAACCGTAGCAAATCCATACCTTCGTATGTTAGGTGATTTCCTATTGGTTCGATGACGGCACTGTACACAGTACGTTGATCCTCTGTTGCCTGTCACTGAACAACTCCCTTTACTACCATAATTTCGATTGGTCAGAAATACAATTATTAAAAACATTAGACACGTGTGAGGCTACTGGTTTCCGAAAAATTATTGGGTGCCCCAGGGACAGCGTCTCAATATTTTTTTTCCGTCGTGCGATCCCCAATATTTGTGCGATACCCCAAAAATTAATTTAGCGGTGAGGAAGGGTGTTGAGGACTCGGGGGCACACTGAATAATTACTCCTGGTTTCCTTACCCACGAAGCAAGCGCGGAATTCTTCACCGTTTCTTCTGCGTTCTTTCCCTTCCCCTATCTCTGTTCTGTATATAAACTCCAAAAATTACTGGGTACCATGCGACCAGTAGCAGTATCGTTTTTTTCTTTGTTTTTTCTCAATTTATTTTTCCTTATAACCCAATTAGTAGCGAGATAGGGTAGTGTTTTTTTGTTGGATTCCAATGGGTGCTTCTGGAATTACAGATAACGAAGTTGCAGGGCAATACGATTGGATACTCGATGGAATCCCCGATGATTTGAGCATGTTCTTCGATGATATTCCCCTTTCAGATGTAACGAATTCGTCTCCTGATTCCCTTCCTTTGACGATCGACGACATCGACCAGATTTTATTGGGAGACGACGACAACGAGGAAAGTCGCCGAGATACGGTCGTTGCGGAGCAGCAGCTGGATATATTCTCGGATTACCTTCTCGATTCGCCCGTCGAGTCCGATCACTCTGCTGAAATCGTTGACTTAACTGACGGCGGCAAGAACGCGAATTCTCCTTCTTCTTCCTTGGAGGAGGAGCATCGTGACGTCATCCTTCCGCAGGATGACAGCGGAGATGGTGGAGATCCGACTAATAAGCAACGGCAAAGGTACGTTTCATTTGGCTTCTCCCCCTGTATACGTCTAGATTCCTCTATGCAGTTGTTAGGATTTCGGACTGGGCTTGTTGGAAAATGCTAAGCATATATAGCCCTAGGGTCAAGTCGGAACCAGAAATTGATTCTGCCCTGCCCTGCCCTGCCCTAATTTGTTTTTCAATGGGCAAAACAGTATATAATATGCATACGGACAATCTCTAAGAAATAAGGCTTGCAATTCATTTCATGCACTGCGCATATTGTCTAGCACCATCATACACTTGACCTCGCATA
>JAOTQK010000021.1:429212-444395 GCA_025642025.1 Rhododendron ferrugineum
GAAATTGCGAGGAAAGGTACCCTTGTTACCACATGAGTATCTAGGCCATTGAAATTTGACCTGTCTTGTTATGGTTTGAAGTTTGATCCTCAATATTCCTTAACATAGGGCTTTCTGTGGGGTCAATGGATTTGTTTGGCAGCCGGTGAAATTGATTTAGCTTCTTTATCCTCTGAACAACCTAAAGAGAAAATGGTAGCTAACGATTTGATCAGTGAGATTTTCCACTCCTATAATAAGCCCTTGCCTCAAGCAGGTGCAGTCTCAGTCTTTCAGCTGTGGTTCAAGAGTTTTAATCATCTCCCACTGTTGGTGTAATGGATAAGAGCAAGGTGCCATGCCATGGAGTGGGGAATATCCTGAGTCATGTAAGACAACTAAATGGAATTTGACGTTCTGCCGAGTAGTACGTTCTGCTGCTTCTGCTGAAATCAATACTCTTCATTACCCCGTGAGCTAGCAATTGCTTTAATTTAGACCACTATCACGTAGTTAGGTAGGGACAATCACTTCGTAGTGACGGGAATCTAGGACTGAATGGGATCCCTATCAATCTAAAAATGAAGTCTATCGTAAGAATAAGAAAAAAATTACGGAAAACGAATCCTCTTTTTTTGTGTGTAGGTTTTCAAACATTTTGACTATTTTATTATAGGACTTTTTACTTTAGCTTCCCGGGGTTCATTCTCCGGGGAACTCTAGAGCATCATTTGCTAGGGCATCAACATATTGGTTTTCTTCGCGGTAGATTTGATTGAGACTATTCTTGTCAAAAAGCTCCATTAGGGACCTGTAGTCATACATGATATTGTTGAGATAGTATCACTGATAAGTTGGACTGCAAGAGCACCGGTCCCGTTTGTTATCACTGATAAGTTAGATTATTACTAGATTATATGATTATTTTGGTTATTCACTTAAAAACTAAAAATAAGTTGGTGATGTATTTGGTGTAGCTTTTAATAAGCTAAATTAAAATTTCAGACTATTTGTTAAATAAGTTGTACTCCGTAGAATAACTTATGTAGGTGCGGTCACAATTATTAACCATTGACTAGCGAGACTTTTTGACCCTCCAATGACACGCAGACACATGGCAATTGGACCCACGCGGGAGGACATCCCCGGTCAAAGCTTCATGCTAGAAAGAAGTATTTGACCACCCAATGAAAAAGAAATACGTAAGTGGCATGTGAAGTTGGCCCCCGCGGAAGCATCCACGGATAAATCAACCGCGGAACCTCCGCTGATCACGTGGGATATAACGTATCTCCAAGATAGTCTCAGCAACGGAAAGGCCATGACGAAGCCCCGCGGACTGGCGGGTGGCGAAAGGTGCAAAGAGAATTGTACCGGGGAGCTCTCGGAGTTCTCTCCGGGCCTAAAGGCAGGGCCCGGAATGGACTCCACGGAGAACCCACGATCGCCGCGGGTCGAGACCTTGCTCTTGCGGGAATTGGGGAAGTTCTTGTGGTTTGGTGGCTTGGGCTGGAGGTATCGCCGCGAGAAGATTAAGCCTCCCGCGGAAGTTCCGCGGGAGGACGAGTTTTCCCGGGGCCTAGAGGTACGGAAGGAACACGTGTTGCGGTTTTATTGGGGCGCCGTCCTGGGCCTGACCTAGGCCCAGGTGCCCTATAAATACCCTTGACATTCCCAATGATTAAAGGAGGACTGACCTTTTACGGAAAGAGAGGGCGTGAACACTGATTCTGAGGAAGGAGAACATTCTTCCCCAGAGAGAAGGTGACCTCACCGATTCGAATCCGGAAAAGGCAGACACCACCCCCGCGGAAAACAAAAGGAACACGCTGCCTTTGTTTCTTCTGTACCTCCTGCTCCTTTCCTCACCCCACGAGATTCTTCCTCCATTCCTCCTTGCTAATCATCAGCCAATCGCACCTCTTCAGCTCACGAATACTCACATGTAAGCTACCTCCGCGGACTTTCGGACCTACAACTTATTATCAAGCAAATGTCTAGTTTAAGTTTAATCATTGTGTAGACACTCTTGAATAAGTGATTTTCTGTAAATGTAATTTTACAGCTTCAAATGAGCTAAAAAAAAGAAGCTATGAATCGAAGCTTAAAATAATCTCACCTTTTTGGGTTAAATAAGCTAAAAAAAAGTTAAATAAGATTATTATTCATAATTGATACCAAACAGTATTCATCTATTTTTTTAAAGCAAATAAGTTAAGATTATATATGCTAGCAAGTAGCAAATGGAGCCATCGACTTCCACTTCGGAACTCTGTACGTTTTCCACGTGTGCATAACTCAGGGCCTTTCTAATAGCCCATAGTTCCGCCATCAAACTCGAAGTAGCATGCATGGTGTGGTGAAAATCACAAAGCCATTGATCCCTATGATCCCGAATTACCCCTCCTGTTGAAGGTGCCCCTGTAGTAAGGTTTACCGACCCATCTGTATTGAATTTGCATGAATGTAGGGGGTGGAGGTGACAAACTACAAGGATATTATCCCGGCGCACGCCTGTGGACTTGGGGTTTGACGGTGAAATGCCATTCCACTTATTTTTGGCATAGATGATTTTCGTGAGTTGAAAAGGTTGGTTGATACTCGAGCGAGTTGGGTAGGGTTTCAAAGAGACTCTTGCTACGATTACATTTACACCAAATATGCCGCCGACAAGCAAAGACAAAACAGTGTTGGGAAATGGTAAGAAGACGTTGAGGCACTGAATCTCAAAGTGGTTCTAAGTACCACACGACCCAACAACCAAAGATGCATCTATCTCAGCTTTCACTCCCACGCCTAGCTTACTGAAAACATGGATATTAATAATGTGATTATCAAAAGCTTTATATAAGGGTAGTAGTAGCTAGACGTATCTGCTAAATTTTCTTCAGTGAATTGAAGGGCGTTGTTGATTGATTCACTCAGTCCTTAGAGTAGGTATCATACCTGTGATACAAAGCGCCCGGCAGCCAACCTTCTAACTGGAAGCCGGAAGGTGAAACCAGGTTTCTCTCTCTCTCTTAAAGAAAGTGATCAAAGTTTTTTATTTTATTTTATTAGGAGTTAGAAATGCGTGCTCCCAAGCCAACATCCCAACCAATTGCTAAACAACTGAGTGTAGTCTTTCAGTTTCTGGATTATACAGGGTGTCCGGCCCTGCTGATCTTTCTTCATTTAGTAATAAACCGTCCACTCCTATGCATAATGCATATAATATCACTGGCAAATGCAGGATTAGTAATTCGCGGGAGTAGCAACTGGCAGGTCTGAACCACATGTATGTATTATCGTATTGATAACAATATAAACCTTCTACAATTACATAGGGTGCTACTTGCTAGATTTGAGGGGAGACGAGATTATATGTGCAATGCATAAGTTGTTTAATGCTGTTCGCATGACCAAGAAGTCATTGATAACTTGAGTTGAGCTTATAGGGGGCTTCCACAAATATATAGCTTTAAATTACGGATTTTTGTCACCCTAGTGGTGGATGTGTGATTAGTTTTGTTAGTAAGGGCGTTTTCGTCCGTGTGATATTTTTTGTACCCTTGGGCTTTCATCTATATATATTGTGGTGAGGAGAGGGTTAGGTTATGGATGAGAGTGTTTTGTGTGAGGTTTGAGGGTTTTTGGTAACTATTTAGAGTGTTTAATATAGTGAATTTTTCCCTAAAAATCTTGTGTGTGTTGTTTGTTCATCCATGGCTTGAGTGTGTGTTTGTGCTTCGTTTGGTGAGATCTTGGGCGTGCCCCAACATGGTATCAGAGCGTAGGTCACCGGAGAAGCAAGGTTTGGTCGGAAAACATAGTTTTCGTACGTTTTTTTGTGGGTTCGAAGTTCGAGGTTTTGAGCACAGGGTTTTGTTTGTCTTGTCAAGGAGAGCACGGGGGTGTGTAGAACGGCGCCGGTGGAGTTTGGGATAGCCCGGAAAACACGTTCGAACGACGGCGAGTGGCGGCTTACCAGTTGATCGGTGAAGGAGTCATCGTACGGAAGTTTGGAATATGGGGTTTTGTTCGTCTCGAGGAGACGATCCCAGATCTGGAAAGTTCGTCGCCGAAAGTTACGGGGGTGACCTACACGCGCTGGTAGAAGTTGGCGCGTGGCTGGCGGAAATCTGAACCAGTCGGGCGGTTCAGAAGCTTCTAGCGCCGGTTCAGAGGGGTCAGACCGGTGGTCAAAGGGCCAGCGTGGGGTTCGTTGGTGTCTCGGCCGGCTCGGAGCGGTACAGACCGGTTCAGGGAGTGTTTTTTCCGGTTCGGTCCGATATCGACCGGTTCCATGGAACTTTTCCAAACTAACTTGAAAAACTAGTACACCGAATATTTGGACTTATGCAGGTGTCCTGGCACCCTCCTCACCCCTTTGTCTGCCCCTGCATATAATGACTTCATACTAGCTTATCATTTCTATCTTGGTTGATTTAAATTGATGGGTACTTTTCCCACCGAAACAGAATTACTTTTCTGGTGGTATTGGTAACAATTTATGCGCGTTGTGGAATGACTTGATCGATCTCTGTTAGATACAATCTAAGAGCAACAACACCAGCATAGGTAAAGAGCAGATTTCAGATTTCGGTAGAGTAGCTATGCAAATCAAAGAAAACCATGCTACAGCAGATTAGCTAAAGGAAGAGGTAAAACCCATTTGTGAACAGTGCTTAGTCATTTTTACCTAAGCATTGTTCATACTCTTTTCTTTTTTTATTGTTTCTTCTCTCTCTCCTTCCTCCTTTCTCCCCTCTTTATTTTTAATATTGGAAAAAGGATAAAAATAATATTTTAATAGATGATGGGTAAAATAGGTTGTGTTGGTGTAGTTGTGAAAGAAAAAATTGATAGTTAAAGTAGAATTGGAAACTGTTCACAAAGTATTTTACCTTTTCATTGGTAAACTTGCTCTAACAGAAGGGACATTCCCAATCGGCACCTCATTGACCATTTTCTTTCTTTCTTCTGATTTGCTTTCTGATGTTATTATCTCTTACCTGTTTCTCACATGTAACCATGGATTTGTTTTGTTCACCCAGAGGTATAAATCCAGCCTTCTAACAGCTTGGGAAATATCGTGAGATGAGCGCTTTACAGAAAAAAATGGAGGAAGAGAGAGCTTACAAAGCTCACGTAGTGGTACTCCCGTTTTACGGATAAGGCCATCTCAATCCAATGCCCCAATTTTCCAAGCGTTTGGCCTCAAAAGGTCTCAAAATCACAGTGACCCCCGTTCTGTCAGTTACCAAGACCGTCTCAGATGGACCTGGGTCAATTACCTTTGAGCCTATATATGATGACTGCACTGAAGGTGGGTTTCGAGGACCAGGAGGATATAAGGGCTTCATAGAGAGCTTTGAAGCAAGTGGAAAAAGTTGCTAAACTGAACTCATAAGGAACTTAGAAAACTCGGAATACCCTCCCAAGTCCCAAGTGTCTGGTGTATGATGCTAGTATACTATGGGCCCTAGACATAGCCAAGCAATTGGCATTGCTGCAGCAGCATTTTTTACTCAGTCATGTGCTGCCATTGCGAGATACTACCCCATGTATCTTGATTTGTTAGAAGAGCCACCTTCAGTGACTGTTTTCTCCATGCTTGGATTGCTGGAGATCAAGATTCCAAAGTTGCAGTGGATGGGCCATCACACAGATCGTTATCCTCCTGTAATCATGCAAATGTGGGACCAATTCAGTAGTATTGACAAAACAAATTGGGTTCTCTTTAACTCCTTCGATAAGTTGGAAGAAGAGGTGAGTTGGATGCTTAATTCCTTTTCAAAGCAACTAGAGATTAAGCATCTCGAAGTTTTTTCATATTCCTTTACTCCTTAGTCCTAGTCTTCCAAGAGTATGGCCATTTCTGCCAATAGATCAAAGCCGCATTGAAATACTAATCCCTTACTGAAACTCTTGTATGAAAATTTCCATTTGCTTGTAAAAAAAAACCTGTCATCCCATGAGAAAATTGTAGTTGAGCTGAATCAATTGTTTGGTGTCTCCATCTCCGTGAGTGTGTGTAGTTGTGTCATTCCGTATTAGCATCTATCTTGTCAGATTAAGATGACTTGGGTAATCAATATGTATGATCCTTTTCTAATATGAAAATTTTGCTTGAATATGTCACAAGTATATATAAATTCATTATCCCAAGTGATAGACAAATATAGTTCTTAGAAAGAATGCTAATCAGGTGATATGCCAAATTGTACGTAGTGAAATGGATGTCAAACCTCTGGCCTGTTCAAACAATTGGACCTATTGTGCCGTCTATCTACCTTGACAAACGAGCGGAAAATGACCACGATTATGGCTTCCATTTCTATAAACCACAAAACGAAAGTAGTCTGAAGTGGCTTAACACCAAGGATACCGGCTCTGTGGTGTATGTCTCATTTGGAAGTGCTGCAGTTTTTAACCCGCAGCATATGGCAGAAATGGCGGAGGCCCTAAAGAAAAACAACAAATACTACTTATGGGTGGTGAGGTCAAGCTTCCAAGTGATTTTGTGAAGGATACGTCAGAAAAGGGATTGGTGGTGACATGGTGCCCACAGTTGGAGGTTTCAGCCCATCGTGCAGTTGGATGCTTCATAAGGCACTGCGGATGGAACTCTATGATGGAGGCAATAAGCTATGGAATGCCGGTGGTGGGAATGCCGCAGTTTTGTGACCAGACTACAAATGCACATTTTTTGGAGTGGGAGTTGTGACCAAGGTGGATGAGAAAGGTGTTTCTGTTAAGGAAGAAATGGAAAGATGCATCGGAGAAGTTATGGGTGGAGAAAGGGGAAAACAGATTAAGAAAAATGCTAATCGGTGGAAGAAGTTGGCTAAGGAGGCAGTGGATCAAAACGGAAGTTCAGATCAATCTATACGTTGATGAAATCATTGCTCATCTTGCAGCTACTTGTTAATGATTATGAATTCCAAGTTGGAAGTTTCAATGTTTTCTTCGCTACGCTTTGATATTTTCTACTTGGCAGTTGTAATTGCCTGTTAAGCATTGCAGATTTAAAAGTTGGCAGTCCTTAGTTTTAGTAATAAAATGTGATACGGTTTTACTGTTTAAAGATGAAGTTTTACGCAATGCACGCCAAATCTTGTTTTCGAGTAAAATCCGTCGTATTGTATCCAAACTAGCACCACCCAAGGTTGATCCAATATATAAGGCAAAAATAATACTCCTACATGTAAGATGTAATATTAGGACTGAACCCAATATAACTCTGTTTCGAAGGGGTTTTCCTTCATGAAAAATAAACCAAGTTTAACAATTAGGGCAAAATGTAGTTGACATGGATGAAGAAAGGCACAAGTGTTGTTTAGATAGAATGGTCCAAGTGTGAAACAGAGCAATCTAGCCAACAGAAGTGATCAGGAAGTCAACAATCTAGCCAAAAGGAGTGACCAGGAAGTGAGGATAAGTGAAAATGAAATGGGCCAGCTTCAGTCTTGTTCAGTGGTTAGTTCTTTTCTCATAAAGGACTTTCATTTGGCATGACCTCTACCAAGTAACATTATATTGGTCTTTTCATAAATTTCATTTCACAATTCCTGCCATTCTTCGTCATTTTTAGATGACATGCTATTAATTCAGAAACCTTAGATTACTCACCATGGCATGGAAAATCTTTCATGTTTTCCTAGATATCTGACATCACGTTTTCTTCACATTGTAATTTCTAAATGTCCTATTATGTTGAGGATGTTTGTCGTTATTTGCCTGCTTTCGTAATTTTGGACTAGGGTTGATTAATAATTGATTAGGCCTTCAATGATTCTTACTCTTCATTTTGTATGGATTCTTGACATTCACCTTTCGCAGTTAATCGAGATAATGCCAATTTGTTGGTTGAGTTGGTATTTTTCATCCTTGTGGTATTTTTGTATCAATCATTGTGTAACGTCATCCAAGGATTAAAGCTGAATTGGGATTGCAGTAGCATATTATGAATTCTAAGGCAGGTCATATAAGGATTACTACGTTGAATGTACATACTCTCCTAGAGTTGTCTCTTAGTTATGGGGTAAGAATTGTCTGTGGTCATCACTGACAACAGAGACGTGCCAGTTACCTTAGGCATAATGATGCTGCCACCTAGCCTTCATGTGTGGAAAACATTGAACACAAGAAACTTTTTCCAGCGACTTTGAGATGGTAATTACAAAATTGAATTTCAAGTATCCACTTAGTTTTCAGCTGTTTTCTTGTCAAGCTCAGAACTGATCAAAAGTAACTGGAAGGTTGTATCGATTTGAACTATCTTGCAAAATCTTATGGTTTTAGGTAGTAAGGATGTACAAGAATCACAACGCTTCTTTTCTGCTTGTTGCTTGTTATACCTATACTTCTTGTGATCGGGTAATTTGGCATTCTGACATGTTGCTTTTGTTTTCCTGCTGAGTTGGAAAACACAAGTCAGAGATGTGAATCATATCGAGCAAAACTATTGGTTGTGTTGAACATTATGGAGGAACAGAAGTTGAAGATATCTGTGAAAGTACAGAATGTGAGGCTTACTTTAAAAAGTTGAGTTTGAAGGGATAACAGCCATTCCAATACATTGTGGACAATACCAATTGTAGAAGGGGAAGGCCCATGATTTGTATTGGCAGGGTTAAACTCCCATTGGCTTCGTGGTTTTAATCTCTCGTTGCATACATCGGTTGCTACTTATGTTTGGTTAGCTTCTGATGGAGGACAGTGAAGTGCTGGAGCTTTATTCACTTCAGTGTTATAGTAGATGTAAACATGTAACTGTAGATTAGTTGATACAAGAGGTGACCTGTTGTAAAATTTCCCCTGATTAGTGTGAAGATGTTCTTCGGTGATGTAAACATGTAACCTTTGGTTGCATACCGTTGGCACCTTTCAGGATTGAAAAGGCCTCCGTAGATCTTTGGAGAACAAATTTGACCATGCAACGAAGTACTTCCATCGGATTGCTATATTTACAAGACGTAGCAACATCTTCAAGTATAAGGATAATTAGATTAAGGTAAAAGTATAATTTTACATATAAATATATTTTGGGGCAGGTAATATCAACCTGACACCATCCGAGTTTTTCTAATTTCCCTCCAAACCTGCCCTGGTACCAAAAAATTTGATAAAACCCACTCCGATCAAGGCGGGAAGGGGCAAATTGCCGTGTCGATTTTGAAATTACCATCAACTAACTAGGCGGTTATTTGTGATAGTCCTTTGGGGGTGTTCCGGTTTCTCCAAAAAGTATTTTTTGAAAAAAAAGGTAATTTCAAGCTCAAAAATCATGTGTTTACGTAAATAATTTTTCTACCAATATGGATCTTGTTTGAAAGATCTCATTGAGATCTTTTATACGGTGCAAAAAAAATCAAAAAATTGTTGCAGAAGGCTCGAGGTGAGAGAGAGAGGAAAAAGGCATGACCTCTCAAATGCATCAACTTAAAATACTAATATTTAGCGAAAACAACTTTATTATTGCAATTAGCATGTAGTCAACGGGGGTTAGGGGGAGTTAGTAAGTTAGTCGACAGAGAGTTCAAAAATTGTTCATAGCCCTAAACCATAAATGCCTACGATGGGACTCGAACCCTGGCCTCCCAAGATCATTGACCAGGAGATACGATTGGACTACAAGTCCTTTGGCAACGCATACGAAGACGTACCCAAAAAAAAAACGCATCCTTAAGTTTACCTGTACTATTTGTCGTACAAAACAAAAAATTCAGTTCCACTTTTTACATTATTTGTCATATAACAATACATTTTTAACTCCGCGATTGGATGGCCTTAGGTAGTTAGGAGTACTTAATACTAGATGCCATGAGTCATGACTCTTATTCGTCCTTTTCCGACTACAGATAAACTAGAAATAAATAAAAAAAAATGATTTTCACACCTCCTTTTTTATTATGACTCTTTTTCTTGTCTTTTAATAAAAAATGAACTCAAAAATTTCACTAAAAGACAAAATGAAATGCCATAATCAAAAAAGTAAGTGTGAAAATCATTTCCCTAAATAAATTTCACAAATAAAAACTCTTACTTATAAAATACTGTAGCCATAACGGTAAATCGTAGACAGATGTAGGGGCATTTACGGAATACAACACCAAGTTTTGAATTTCAAATGATGTTGCCGTTGAACAAAGGGATTATACAAGTCACGCCGCGGTTATATATATAATCAGGCTGGGCATCGAGAACCCGTTAATCTTCTTGAGAGATCTTTGTTCCTTGTATTCTAGAGAGAGAGAGAGAGAGAGAGAGAATGGAAAAACCAGTAATGGAGAAATCAGCAATGGAAGCGTTCGAGAAGCTAGAGAAAGTGGGAGAAGGAACTTATGGGAAGGTGTACAGAGCAAGAGAGAGGGCTACGGGTAAGATCGTGGCTTTGAAGAAGACGAGACTCCACGAGGACGATGAAGGAGTCCCTCCTACTACTCTCCGTGAGATTTCCTTGCTTCGTATGCTCTCTAGGGATCCCCATGTCGTCAGGTAACCCCCCACCCTCCCCTTCATACCTTACTTTATCATGTAATTTCTTCCTAAACTGTACTCCTATTATAGATCTGCAACTTCTCTACTCATGCGATTTCTTTGTTCTTGGAACTTGATTAAGCAGTCGACTTTATTTTGTTCTAGATTGTTTTCTTGAAATGCTTTGTTAGTACTCTGCCTCAATTTTGTTGTTTCTTGTTTAGGGTTTGGATTTCCCATCTTGTTGGTTTTTTTTTTGCTCTAATGGGATTTCCGTTCTGTGTGAATTCTTTCTAGGGTTTCCAATCCTTGTTTTTCCCATTTAGGGTTTAGATTTTCTTTCTTGTTGGGGATTTGACTATGGCAATAGAAAATTAGGAAGTTAATTTGTTTCATAAATCTGTAGATTGATGGATGTAAAACAAGGCCAGAACAAAGAAGGAAAGACGGTTCTCTACCTGGTGTTTGAGTACATGGACACTGATCTGAAGAAATACATCAAAAGCTTCCGTCAAACTGGAGAGAACCTTCCCATCAAAACAGTCAAGGTAATGGACTGTTTTATGAAGTACTTCTCGTCTTTCTCAAAGAGTATGCAGTTGCTTATCAAGGTAGAAATATTTGTTTTGTTTTTGTGCAGAGCTTGATGTACCAACTCTGCAAAGGCGTTGCTTTCTGCCACGGTCATGGTGTGCTACACAGGTAATCTTTCTGTGAAATTACTGTCCTGGAAAATGCTGCGACCGTTACAGAGAACACAAAATTACTGTTAATCATTTCTGTGCTAATTTAACTCAGGGACCTTAAACCTCACAATCTTTTGATGGACCGAAAGACAATGATGCTCAAAATAGCGGATCTTGGATTGGCCCGAGCATTTACTCTACCTATTAAGAAGTATACTCATGAGGTAACTGTCCTCATTATTTCACTTTACTTCACAACTAGGGCACATACTTTATCAGCATTCTATACTTACTGTGTGCTGGTTGCGGCAGATATTGACGCTGTGGTATAGAGCTCCTGAGGTACTTTTGGGGGCTACACATTACTCAACAGCAGTGGACATGTGGTCCGTTGGCTGCATTTTTGGTATGTTTGGCTTCTGAAATTTGTGGCTATTTGATGCAGCTTCGCCAAACTTACTCTTTCCTTTTGCTTATCCACCTCTCTCTGTGAATTGTCTTAATCTTAGCTGAATTGGTGACAAAGCAAGCACTCTTCCCCGGAGATTCTGAATTGCAGCAGCTGCTACACATTTTCAGGTTCAGTAACTAATCCCTTTCATTTTTAATTTTTTGGCTTGGCACAACTAATCCCTTTTATTCCTTGTAATGACTTATCCGGATACCTTCTATTTTTCATGTGTTATCTTACAGATTGTTGGGTACTCCCAATGAAGAAGTGTGGCCTGGGGTAAGCAAGCTAATGAACTGGCACGAGTACCCCCAGTGGAACCCTCAAAAATTATCATCAGCTGTACCAAATTTGGATGAGAATGGCCTGGACCTGCTATTGGTAAGTTTGATCCTGCTCCTTGTGAGTTGAGAAATGGCATCAATGTGTCAATTGTGTTTGTCCTTCGAGCAATTAGTCTCACCAATTTTTTTTTTTCAATTAAACTTTGCAGAAGATGCTGCAGTATGAACCGTCTAAGCGAATTTCTGCAAAGAAAGCTATGGAACACCCTTACTTTGATGATCTGGAAAAGGCCCATCTCTGAAAACCCTGGTCCTGTGCTGAATCAGTAATTATTTGGAACAGGAGTCCTATTTTCCTATTTGGAATAGAAACCTGATTTGGTGTCTAATTTGGAATAGCTACGTATTGAAGATTACTTGCTTTCCTCAAGCATTTTATGTGTCGTAAAAACTTGTAGGTTGATTAATTACATCTTTTATTGCTGGACTATTTTGCTTAAATGTGGCTCTCTCCCTCTACTATTTTCACTGAAGGGCCATGAGTGGGAATCACAATGAGATTCAAATGTACAATTTTAGCAGAAATGTGCATCTTTAGCTTAAAACAGCTTTTTAGTTGCACACAAGTTTATCACTTGGTACAATTGTGTAGATCATCCTTCGTTGTTTGCTCAAAAAGCAGCTTTTTTTTTTTTTATTAACGATCACTTTTAAGCTCAAAAAGTCTATTTTGTCTTGACGAGATGAATCAAAAAGTCAAAAAAAAAAATTGACGCAAAACTAAAAATTTAGAAAAAAAAAACAAACACGGACAAAACAAGAAAAAACTCAAAAAGTCTAGAGAAACGGGGAAGCCTATACAAGTGCAAAAAAATACCATTCTATCTCGTTGAACAACAAATAGATCATACATTAAATGTCCTTTTAACTTGGTACAGTGTGTAGATCATCCTCCTTTGTTTGCTATCCTATTTTTATCTAAAACTTCGAATCATCCAGCGTTTGCCGCACATTTTGGCATATGCAGCTTTCCAAGTCAAGTTACCAGCCACATGAAGAAGGTGGACCAAATAGTAAGTGAAATGGAAGCCAGTGCATAAGTCCACAGCATAATAACGGAACATTCACTCTCACCAGCTCCAAACAACTGAGTTATGGTGCCTGCACAGCCCAGCGATCACATGAGTTGTGGTTATGACTCAATAATAATAGAGGGAGAAAGGCCAAACAAAAGCAGATGAAGAAATTATATATTTGCAGCTTAACTAGAATGATGATCAAACCTATGTTCATCGCCGGAGGAACTGCAAATTGTAGTAAAAGAACAAACTGATACAGCGGGTTTTCGTGCACAAAACCAAAATGCAATGCCCCTTTAACAATGACAATTCCCATCAAAGGCAGGGCAATATAACGAGCAACAATGACTCCTAAAATGATGGACTTCTGAATCCCCGATCCCTTTAGACCTGAAGAAGAAACATCGAGGAACAATGACAATTTACTTCTTGGTAAGACAAAAAAAAAGCACCAAGTGAACCAAAGTAGCCAAACCTAAATAGAAGGACCAATATCAGTTATGTTTATTACCCCTAAGAAGGTTCCCTCCCAATATCAAGGTAACAGCTGGGATGGCTCCATCCCTGCAGTCAAAGACAAATGTGTAAGAACATCATCTACCATGCATGAAATCAGAGGATGCAATATATCAACGGTTATTTTCACCATTTTATGTCACAGGGCTATGTGGCAGGGTTTTACTTTCCTATCCTATTTTTACAATGAATTTTCCAAAACAAAGAGCCAGTAATGAGTCACTAAAGAGGCAGTGACACAAACCTGGTTGAACGAGCAGTTTAAGTTTAATAATACCGAAATCAGAAAATGCAACATTTCATGGGGAATTTTCACCATTTTATATCACTGGGTTATGTGGCAGGATTTTACTTCTCTTCCCTATTTTCACAATGCATATTCCAAGAGAAAGAGCCACCAATGAGTATATATCTAACTACACAGTGACACAAAACTGGTGGCATGAAGCAATTATCTTATGGAAAATGGTTAAATCCCACAAGTAGCCACTCTAAATCGTAAATTTGACTTTCTAGGCCAGATTTTATCCCAGTATCTCTTTACCTCCAAGTGAAACTATGCTATTAGATCTACTTATAGAAAATGTATTGCTACAAATCACAATCAACCCGACTTTGTGTAAATTCCTTATTTGCCAGTTGCACGGGCCAACTCCAGGCTGATGAGGGGTTTCAATTTTTCTCTTCTTCTCATGATTATCTACAAGCTGACATTAAGTCTTAAAACAGTTTTGAACCTTTTGGATACGAATGTCCCGGTAAATTTAATAGTAGGTGCATGTAAAAGCAACCAATTGTTCACCACAATTCAAATAGATGAATGAATGTCACTATCGTAACTTTCACAACTTATTTAACAAGCACTATGGCCAGAAACTGAAGCTAAAGATTACCTTGTGGTGGCGCACCAATCAGGCCATTCCAGTGGCTTTCTTGGTTGTTTAAGAATTAAACAGTTCAAAGTTTCCGTTTGTAATGTAACTGTTCACACTCGCATGCTCAATTTGTATGACTATATCATCTAGTGTGACAACCATAACCGAACCCAAACCAAGTAAAGTAAAGATGATTTTACTGATGGAACTCATACCCCAGCAAAGAAACAGAGTCTTGGATCACTCGAAGAGGAGCTGTATCACCAATCAATGCTGTTCGGATTTGAGGTATAAGTCCAACTATGAAACCAACAATCTGTAGAGTAGCAAAGCAGGCAAGTTAGTCAAGGTATCACTTGCCTTTGAGCAGAGCAAAGTTGCCTTGCCTTGACACGCAACAGGTCTGTTTGAAGGCAATAATGTGAGCTTAAATGTGGTAACTTTCTGATGCGGGTTACTCTAGTTGACGAGACTCGACATGTAGAGTGGTAAGTCTGTGCCTTCATGAGTAATTTCAAAAGGTTCCTACGAGAGTTCTTATAGGTTTGCACCTCCAGATATCAGCTAAATACAGAATATGCACCCCGGTCCTTCGCATAGAAAGTACTGATGGAATTTTTAAGAACACTCAATTAACTCAAACATCTGAAAACACTTGGCTTATCAATTTCCAAGACTGCTTCCTACAGCTTTATCTCCTGTTGAAATAGTATTTATGGTCAAGTCGTCAATAGTAAAACTAATACTCCCTCCGTCCCAAAATGCTTGTCCAGTCCGCAAAACGGAGTGTTAAAAATAATGCAATTTTTTCAAGAAAAAATTCAAACTTTTTTCACAAATTAAAAATAC
>JAOTQK010000021.1:444495-461035 GCA_025642025.1 Rhododendron ferrugineum
AATACTCATTGATATCTAGTAAGTTGTTAAAAAACTTTTGATTTTTTCTTGCAAAAATTGTATTATTTTTAACACTTCGTTTTGCGGACCGGATAAGCATTTTGGGACGGAGGGAGTACTTATCATTGTACTGGATATGCCCTTTACAAGTACCTTCATTAATGCATATATACCAACTACTATAAAAGATGATCTAACTCAAAATAACATAGGAAATGGTTCATACAGAAAATGACAGGGAGTAGGGTCATACCGCTCCAATAATTGAAGGAGCAAATAACCTCTTCAGATTGATCTTTCCTAAAAGCATCCCAAATTTTTGCTTGACATGGTCTAAAAGTGTCACCTGCCATAGAACTTCAAAGGTCAGATTTTAAATTTTCACAAGCTGCTTCACCTATGAGACCGAATGCCCACAAACTAAGCACCAGAATGCCAATCAAAAAAAAAAAAAACTGAGCACGAGAATGTCTTTATCAAACTGCATTGACATCCAACTTACACACGAAGAGACATTTTGACTTCTCCACTATTTCTCCAAATTTTGAAAATCTGGATCTTTTTCATTTCTTTTTTCTCAAACCTCTTGTGGTCTTAGAAAGAGAAGACAGCGGAGCCTAACCACCAAAATCATCTACCCAGTCATACTGCCCCCTTGAAACACATAACGAGCTCACACCACACTGGAATAATACACAGAACGGCCTCACAAAATGCTCCCCTTGGGACAACGGGACGCTCTCATTATGGATGCAATAAGTGACTGAAAACAAAGTGATTCAAGTAAGAAAGTGTTTGATGTGGTGTGGTCATGTTTATAAAGTAAGCAATTTGATTCAGGTGGAGGGTACTAAAAAATAGGTAGGGCAAAAAGACAAGGGTTAAGTCAGTGAGAAAGGACTTGGATGTCGTATCTTCAGTTTAGAAAGCAAAATGAAGAAACCAAATTCAGATAGACGACCCCAAGTAGTCAATCAGGTGAGTTGAGTTTTGAGAACAATAGCAGAATGTGATAGCAAGCAAAGTGACTCCAAGAATGCACTTATTTGAGAAAATAAATCAGTGAATAAACTTTGTAAATTTTTTGTCCAACTTAAGAATTTATAATACCCAAATCCCTTCCTAACATGTCAACAAGGGTATTAACTTCCTCGGCATAGGAGTTGAACCCACAACCTCGCTCCACGTAAGTGCAGCTACACAACCGTTGGGCCACAACTTTGTCGCTTTTCTAATTTTAATGGCAAAGCACAATTATATCTTAATTAATTGAACCTTGTCTAGAGTTATATTCCTATTCACAACATGCATATAAAATCACTTGCACATTCATTAACTTCTGAAAGTGAAAGAAACTCTATCATGAGTTGAAGATACAAGTTAAAACCCTTAACCCCTACTGTACTGCACAATGGAAAGCAAGAAAACAGTGAGGAAACGAAAAACATAAAATGAACAAATCACAACCCCATCAGTAGAGCTACATTTACATACCAGTGGATAAAGGTATCATCAAATCCACTATAGCGTGGTCATTATATGACAAATCTCACCATTATTAAAACCTAAAAAACTGAGAACTGAACATATGATAACTATTCCTAGTAAACTTGAGAGAATCTCTCTCAGAAGTATTAGTTATCAACTCCTACTTCTAGACCCCCAAAGGGAAAGCAATTTTCCTTTTCGAGAAAACCCTCAGATCAGACATATGCCAAGATTAATTTTTAATAGGAAACTCCTAAAACAATATAAATTGAGACACTACCCAAACAATTCTGACATGGGTGTTCAGGTCAACTTATCAACTATCTAACCCTTGTAATATATTTGATTTCAACCAAATTCTTTTGGAATATTACAAATCTATTGCAATTACTAATACCTAATAATAGAGAGTGGCTTTCCTCATTTGACACAAAACAGAGATTGGTATTCCTACAATGCCTTTCTTTTGTGTCCGAGGATGATTCTAATACTCATTAAAAGACTTATGTAAACAACTTTATTAACTAGGATACCGAACATAAAAACATAAAGCTAGAAACAAACCTGAGCTTTCCCCACAAATCTAGTGCAGGGCAGTGCAAATTGATCTGCATGGTCTTCAGATACTACACATGCTACCGAAGAAAGTAATGGCTCCTTGTAACTCAGTGGTTCAGATATCAAGGTTTCTCTAGAAGACATACATTCTGGGGAATCAACTATTTCGACTACTTTTGAGCTCTTACTTGAAGATATACGCACGATGTTATAAACATAAGACCACAGATAAACAGCTCCTACCTGATCCGACAAGCAACATGGAAACACTGCGTAAGTCCCTTGCTGTTAAATGAATGAATGATCTTCCAAGCTCAAATACTATTTTATTTATGCAATTCACAAGAGGAGATGCATAAAGCATTTCTTTCTTCGCCCCAGGAGGAGAGGGGAGATGGGGGGAGACGGTTAAGGGCCCCCATCTATCCCTTTTTTTTTTGGTTCATCTGGAATGTGCTTGATCTCGAGTAAATCAATATAAATGTCACACCATGCATATTGGAAGGATTTCTGAGTGCAAAGATGCAAGAAAACACATACAGCCATTGAAAGTGAAGCATATGCCATTCCGTATCGATGACAGACATCGGGAGCTCCAAACGGGCTTCCTTTATCTTTGCAAACTGCTGGGATTATGATGATAAGAATGTTCCCCAAGTTTCCTGTTCAAAGAAATTTTTTACAAACTTCCTCAAAAAATTTCAACTCACAAGGGCAATGATGATTCTCTTCAGGGCCTAAGACTGTTTATCAGAAGCAGAAAAAAAGAGAGGATGATTCTCGAAGTCGAAACATCTTTTCTGGTCCTGTTTGAAGAAAAATATTTCTGCAAAATCATAAAGTAGTGTACTCCCAATTTTTTAAGTTTTGTAGTATCTAATCTTTGTTGTGCTGCCATCCAATAGGTTCGATATCTTGCATTGGGGATCTAAACTAAGCTTCTAAATGAGTAATATTTCACATCATATGTAATTACATATAAGCTAGAGCAATATGAAACCAAAAGTAGCAGGCATCTCAAAATAATGCGAGCAACTCTTAAGAGGAAGTATGATGATGCACTACACTACCCAGCATTGAAAGCGACTGAGCAAAGTGATTCAGATCATCTCAGACGAATCACTAAAGTATGTAACTGAAAGTATACTCAAGAAACTCCCATCATGTGGCAGCTTGTGATTTCTCCACTATAGCATGCACTTCACCACCAAAAATTACCGAGGAAGCTTTTCCTCAGAAAACATCCTTACAATGACATTGCTCTTCCAGTCTTAGCAGCCAAAAGCCACTGTAGACAATTACAAGTTTCCATATTCTCCCAATATCAACTTCAGAGTTCAGCTATTATTTGTTTGTATGAAGAGTTCAGAGTTCTAATACAAAAGCTATTCCTCTTTCAGTACGTGCCAAGAAGATAAGTAACTCTTGATCTAGTTCAATGCAACAGATTCAGAGTCATGTTGATTCTTCAGCCACGCACTCATCTCTTATGAGGATGCCCAAGCAGTGAAAGGAAAATTATGTGTCTAGTTTCGCTGACCTAGTGAGCAAATAAGTTGCATGAAAAAACAGATCATCCCATTGCCTTATATTTACCTGCAGCACAACATCCTATTACAAGGCCTCGCAGATGTGTAGGAGCTCTTGTGATCTGGTTGACAGCCCACCCAAGGGCTGACCCAATAATAAATGTGATCAGAATATTGACTGGCATGAACCACCTGCACAAATGAACTGAAGTTACTCAACCCAAGTAAAGAAAATACAAGCAAACAAAGGATAGGCCAAACTTCCACTCTTTCAGTATACATTTATACAAATTGAGGCAGTGAAACAACCAAAACGAAGAAGAATCAGCAGCAGTAAAAAGATAATAACTCACAACTCAACCAGGCTTTCGTATGTTATTGTTTGGGCCAAGTTGCTTCCAACAAGTGCTGGATTGAATACATAGAATACAATCTGTTAACGTGAACCACTCCAATTAGTATTTCAGAAGGATCAAGTTAGAACAACAGAATATGGTAGACTTACAGAGATAAGATTTGAACACTCACGTTGTTCATGTGCTTCCTCGTGTCCTCCCCTAAGATGTTGATATGATCTAATGCAAGAAAAGACCCAATCGCAGTTACCAATAGCACTTTTACGACTGGAATCGATGCGGTAACAAAGAGATCCAAAAGCTTCATCTTGAGCTTATATCAGAAATCTTGAAATGGAATTCACCTCCTACACCCACAAAACTTTCATAAAGGCCTAAATCTCAAATCTTTGGGTAATCCCGTGGGACGTTGATGCCCCTAAAGGCCAAGAAAAATGCATTTACGAAATTGAAAAACTGTGTCCTGGACTAGGATACCTAGTTCTCCATACAGGTTGCCTAAATAACCGAAAATCTGGAAACATTTGTATGATGAATGACATATATTAGTTTTCCCACCTCATCAAATGTTCTGTGATGAAAGTGAATAACACTGAAAACGAAAATGATTCATCAAAGTACGTCAGGCCTAATTTGTTGCAATATCCTGGAGGAAAATATGAGAGGACAAGAAGTTGCTCCGGTCTCCGGCTTTAATTATAAACATTTGCCATTGCAACTTCATTTGTCGACAAGTCCTTTGGTCCAACGGCATCAAAGGTGCACTTAGGTGCCACAAGAAAGAAAGGGGTTAGAAGTTCAACTCATCTCCCAAGGTGTTAATCTAACTATTTTAACCATACTAATTTTCGCTGATAAAAACATAAATAAATTGAAAACATAAAAGATGTTCGCATATGAAAGAAACTTCACAGTGAAACCAAAACAAATGGCACGTACATCATGAATTTTTTTTCTTAAATATCGAAACATCTACTCTACCTACCAGAGATCCATTTTACTAGCTACGACAATTTTCCGCTGTGTCCATTTAAGTACTGGAAGCAGAATCCAACAAGTCATATCGATCACGTCGGGAAACCTTGTTTTTGTTCCCCCTATGTTATGTGTACAAAATGAGTAAAAATACGTAATCTTGAACAACCGCGTCCTACAATCGCTCGGCTCATTTGATACAGAAATAAATAACTCATCCAAAAACGACTTCTTTCGAAACACCTTCTCTGAAAAAATACATGTAAAGCGAACGAAAAGACTAAACCTTTGGAATTTCGAATTACTCCACTTCTGAGGACATAAAACCAGAGAGAGAGAGAGACAGAGAGAGAGAGAGAGGGGCGAAAGGTGTAGTCATGTTTGGGTAATTGAGAGAGAGAGAGAGAGAGGCGAAAGGTTTACTCATGTTTAGGTAATTGGTACTCCATACGATCAGTAGTTGCTTACTAAGGAATGGTAGTATTCAATCAACTTCAAGTGAAGGAAGGCGGAAAATGCCAAAAGGGGTATTGCATTTGCTGCGGCAGACTCTCAGTGTAGAAAACAAAATGTGGTTGGAGAGAGAGAGAGAGAGGCGAAAGGTGTAATCATGTTTGGGTGGCCACAGACAGAGACGGAGGGAGGGTGCATGCATGGTGGGAATCTCACTACTCTGCGACGCAACGGGTGGGTGGGTGGCCTCTTTCTCTGTCGTGGTTGGCGTGGAAAAATTATTAGAATCTGGCTGCAAAGTTACGATTCAAATGATCGCAACCGTCGGATGATATTTTTAATAGTTCAGATTTGTTTTCAATCTATTAATATTAATAAAAGATTTTTTACCGATAAAAGATTCAATAAATTTGAAGTATTAATTATCAAGATGAACGGTTCAAATTAAACCATACAATCTTCTCTGAAACTGGATCCAAAATTATTGAGAAACAACTCACAGATGCCTGACAAACAAGAAAAACGGACTGATAAACAAATGGGGTAGAATAGAAATATTACAAATACTATTTACTTGGGAGCTTTGGCCAGGAGTCCATAATATATGGACTTATAATGCAATAAGGACATCTATAGTTTCTGTAGCGGCGCCAGGACTTCTGTCCCCGGTTTTTCAAAAACACCCAACTCATAAAACACGCCCAAATATTAAAATAAACCCACGCTAGAGAGAGGGAGAGTCTGTTGATTTTTACAGACCAAAGAAGAGGTAGCAACGGTGGATAGCGCCGGCCGCGAGGTGAGGCGATTCTGGGTGTCGGAGATGAGGACTGAGAAGGAGTCGCTGGAGCCTTTTGTCGGAGATGAAGTTGTTGCCACAATCGCCGGCGGCGAAACGCCGTCATGTGGGGTGGCTCATCTTCTTCTTTAGACCCAAACAACGGCTTGGGCTGAAGTTGGCTGACCGGCTTCACTTCAGAAGTTAATTCTCAAATTCAAGACATTTTTTAGAAACTAGCCTCCATGGATGATTCTTATACCGTATAGTTTTGAGAAATGAAAGTGAGCAATGGCCTTTTGTCTTCCAAACATTGACTGTGAGGTCTTTCCGCGAAGGAGCACAGAGAACAACAGGGTGGATGGCAGGAAGTGGAAAGAGGACAAAGTTCTCTTGGGAAGAACAAGGGTGGATGGAAAGAGGACAAAGTTCTCTTGGGAAGTACAGTAACTTTTTAGAACTTAACTATGGTACAACCACCACATCTCTTTTACCATACAATTAGACAATTTGGATTGTTCTTCTAAATAAGTTAACTGTCTTATTTTTTTTGTTCTTATTCAATTTTTTTTCGTATTTGTTAGTTTGACGTCAATTTTTTGGGAATTATTACTTCGTCATGACGAGAGGAATCTAAAAAGTAAAAAATTAAGAGAGAAATCTAATTTTTTTTGAATAAAGACGAAAAAATTGGTTTATTGGCTTATTTTTGTCTTTATTCAAAAAAATTAAGTTTTGATCAAAATTTTTTACTTTTTAGATTCCTCTCTTCATGAAGAAACAATAATCCTCAAAAAATTGACGCAAAACTAACAAATGCGAATTTTTTTTGAATAAAGACAAAAAAAAAAGCCACTTGACTTAATTTAGAAGAACAACCATATGATTTCCCAATTAATGCAATTTAGTTTTTCACAAAAAGAAATTACTATATCTTTTGGTTGCCATGTTTCTTTTTGTTTTTTACCTAAATTATTATTTTTGTATATATTTTAAAATTATTGAGAAACAACTCACACAGATACTTGACAAAACAATGTGAGTCAATTAAAATTAAAGAATTAATGTAAACAAGAAAAACGGACTGATAAACAAATGGGGTAGAACAGAAATATTACAAATACTACTAGTATTTACTTACGTGATTCGATCTCTGTATTATTCTATCTCTCTATTTTCAATAAAGAAAGATTACAATATATGATTATAATTTACAAATTACAAATTCTAATTAGAATTACTCGGGTATGGCTGGCAGTGGCAGCTATGATCGATCAGCGTCTAATTAATTCAAGGGTGTTGCATTGGCTGGCTCTCAAAATCGATCTTCATATATATATCCATTGTTGACCTGACCGGGGTATATAAAAGGACAAGCTAGCTAGTCAGATAGAGTACTCGTAACCTATTTAGATACTCCTATTAATGTATATCATAATCAAACACATTGAACCCACAGATCGAGGTCACCTCAGGACTGGACCCACCACATCATACTAGTAGGAATATCAAATTTGTACTAGCCAAGCCTAGCCTACTTTCATTTACTATCATGTGCGTGTGGTCACAACTGCAACTACAATTTGTCCTTTACGACTTAAGGGTCGTTCGGCTAAATAAATTAAGTGACTTATTTTTATTTTTTTTTAAATTTTTTTTGTATCACTTGACTTATCATCATTTTTTTGGAGATTATTGAATCCTCATGACAAGAGGAATCTAAAAAGTAAATTTTTTTGATCGAAATCCATTTTTTTTTAATAAAGATGAAAAAAATTGACTTATTTGGCTCATTTTTAGAGGGAAAGCCAAGTGATTTTTTTGTCCAAACAACCCCTTAAGCCTTGTAAGTAACATGTCAAGCACCACTCCGGATAAAAATGAACTACATATGTCTGCATGCCGTACAAACAACAATACTCTTGATTCTCCGTAGCGTAATCAATCACATCTCATTAAATTCTTCAGACTGATGGTCTTGTACATGCACCAACTTGTTCCACAAAAATCAACTGCACAAACATGATATTCACGATTACAAGGGTTAATTACTTGTTGCCCCATTTATTTATACATGTTTTTCACTTTACCCCTCTCCTACTATAAAACGCTACAATCTATCCCATTTATCTTCCAATTCCTAACACAGGGATCCAAAAAATTCCCCTTTGACAATTTTTTGGATCCCAGACTAACGGCAAGCCTTATGTGTTAGGAATTGGAAGATAAAGGGGGTAAGTTGTAGCGTTCTATAGTAGGAGGGGGTAAAGTAAAAAACGTGTATAGATAAAGGGGGTAACAAGTAATTAACCTCAATTACAATGGCATTACTGGAATCAATAATAAAATTAACGGTAAACAAATAGCACAAATATGGCGGATCAAAAAAAAAATAGCACAAATATGGATGATGGATAAAAATCACTCCGCAGACTTGGAATGTATTGTATACTTTCGGTACCTCAAATGAATACCGTTGAATACATACATCTCATCACCATGAACAACTTGTTACCATATATGATCGATCTCACCGTTGATCTCAAGACTCCCAACTCATAGCCCTTCACTGTATTTGGTTTCTCTTTTTTTCCAATTGGAACCCAACAGATAAGCTCACCTCTCTAACCCCCATAACCAAGAACCAACGTTCTGATATAGATATATACTCCAGCAAAGTTCCAATCTTCAATGCCAGTAATGGTAGCCACCTAACATATTAAATTCTACCCATTACTCCTACTTGATTCAACTGCCACCCTAATAAATTAACTCCTCCACAATGCTACGAGACACCAACGTGCAATCCCATAGGCCTAACAAAATTAGGATTTTTTATCTCTAGATTCAGAAAATAAAAAGTAATTTTTTTCTTTTCATTGGTTGGCCCTTGCAATTCTCTTCTTTTTTTTTTTTTTTTTTTGGTAACTAGCGCATTTTAAACCCACATACAAAAACCTTTACAAAGGACTCTACTTGAAAAGCTACACATTTGACACCCCAAGAACTCTACTTGAAATGTTCCAGCTACAACAGAGATGTTGATTGTCAAGAGAATTAGGAAAATGCTCCCAAGTGCAAACTCTAATTCTTACATTATCTTCAATGCAAGTCATCACCACATCAGCTCCTCTATCTTTCCCTCCAAAAATTCGAGCATTCCTTTCCAACCAGAGGTGGTAGATCCCAGCTTCATCCCTCTGAGTACACAACACACAACCAGGATTAATGGTCATCCCCCATTTACAGAGTCTCTCCTTTGTAGCTAATCTCTTTAAGCAAGCAAGCCACAAAATAAACGACCACTTGGACACACCTCCGGAGAACCACACAATAGAAACCCATTGGACTTTCTCTCCTCTATCCCACACAATAGAAGCCCGAAATCAAAATAATCTCTTCTTTTCTCAGGACCCAAATATACTTTCATGAAAAAGATTGGGCTACTTTCTTCGATTTCAATCCTACCGATGATTGACAACTAAAGCCTGAGTCTTTAATTTCTCGGCTAACTGGTTCGCATCTCTTTTGCTTTCAGTCCCAGTAGTGGAGCATAGTAAACAAAGGAGGACAGGAATTGGAAGAGTAGATACATTCTTGTGGCGTGGCAGATTTGGAAATCCCGTAATTACTGGGTTTTCAACTCCAACCCAGTTAATCCTAAGGAGACTATTGGGAAAGCTTCCTTTCCTATGGTTGGACTGAATTTCAAGGAAATTTTGGTATCCAGGAGATTCAGAGAAGCGTTGAGACCCATCCACCTGATATTATGCATTGGGTTCCACCTTAGGAAGGACTTATCAAAGTAAATTCCGATGTGGCAACGAAGAAAGGAAGTCCAAGAGCTGCCATTGCAGCTGTGGCCAGAGATCACAGGGGAATGATTGTGGATGGTCGTGCTGCAATAGTTTCCATCCCATCTGCGTTTCAAGGAGAAGCCTTAGCAATTCGATTGGCGGGGTCAGATTCTCCATCTCAACCAATTCACAAATACCACTATTGAAAGTGATAACAAGGTGGTTATTAAGATGTGCTCAACAGAAAATGTCCCACCTTGGGAGTGTGCTACAATTTTTGCTGACATTAGAATGTTGAATACTTGTATTTCCAGTTCCTTTTCTTGGGTAACTAGAGATTGTAATTGGGCTGCTCACTGGATAGCAACCCAATTCCTTAAGGGTTCTATCCCACCTGACTTGGGTTGTCAATACCCCTCCTTTTCTTTCTTCCATTTGTATTTCCTCTTTTGACCATTCGAAAAAAAAAGGGACAACTTTCAGAAAGCAACCTTGGCATCCCTTGGTATGGTTCAATCAAGGTGTGCCGTGGTGGAGCTTTATTGAGTGGCTTGCTATCCTGGGCAGGCTGTCCACTAGAGACAGATTGGTCAGTTGGGGTGTAGCTGTGAGTTCCCGGTGTGTGCTGTGTTTGAAAGGCATAGAGTCTCATAATCATTTATTTTTTGAGTGTGACTTCTCTGCTGCTGTTTGGGGGCAAATTTTGATCCGTAATGGCATTTATAAGGCTGTTGTGCCTCTATCTCAAGAGCTTGAATGGGCTGGGCAAAATCGTGCGGGTAAGGGTTTCCGGAATTACATTTATAAGCTGTCTTTGGCTGCTTCAGTTTATTTTCTTTGGGGTGAACGGAATTTCAAGATTTTTCAAGGTAGATCCAGAGGTGTCCCTGAGGTTGTTCGTGCTATTTTTGATGACATTCGAGCCAGGTTAAGTTCTTGGACTATAGTGAAGTTTACAGTCCAGAATAGGGATTTGTGTGATGATTGGCTTCTAGATTCTCGAATTTTTGGGATCAATACGTGTAGATAAGAGTCTGTGTTTTTTCGTTTTGAAACTGATGTGTTTTTGTAGCTTCCTGCGGTTTGGTGCAATAAAATTTTTTACTTACCAAAAAAAAAAAAAAAGCAACCTTATTGGTGCGGAATTTAAATGCCAGCAAGAAGAAATACGACAGCAGTTGCAGAGGACTACACCCTGGCAGAACAAAGATAAGATGAGGCCGAAGACCAAATCTCTATTGAAAATGGTGTGGAGGACCCAAAAATTAGCTATGATAAGCAAATGCCTGTTGAATTGCCTGTAGGTAGCAAAGTTTAGTTTCTAATTGTGTAGACAGAGTTCTTGCTGCTAGGCTGTCTTCCTAGCCATTTAGTTGATACATGTTCAAATTTGAATTTGATTTTCCATTGGGAATTCCTCCATCTTTAGAATATGTTTGTGCTTCTATCTTTTCCTCGGCTTTTTGTGCCTTTGAATGCTTTTGTTTTGAAAAATTACATGCCACAGAGTGAATAGGATTGACATTGGAGTTTCCAATGTAACTTGGATCAACTGGCCTTTGTCCGTACTACTTGTGGTCAACTTCATGGATTTATTAATTCTATCGGTTCTATTCATAATTATATCATCAGGTAGTTTAATATACTATCGGTTCTATTCATAATTATATCATCGGTTAGTTTAATATAGTCATTTTCTTAAGATCACCTCAACATTTTACTAGGCAACTTTTTGTTCAACAAGAAAATGAAAAAAAATGTGAGCTCCAACTTCTTCTTGTAGCCCTGCCTCAACCTTAAAATGTTGAAAAGTTTGTATATTGTAGTTTTTGAATTTCACTAGAATTCCATAAAGCTGAGGAAGATCGAGTCATATTCTTGTCATGCCCTTGGTCAAGTGAAATCATATTCTTGTCATGCCATGGATTCCATGGACGCAAGGAAGATGGAGTCACATTCCTCATCTCAAGAATGTAGTCTTGATTTGGGTAGGTAGTTTGTTTTTTTTATCTGAGATTTTAAAGTAGTTCAAAGGTTGAACTTTTAGAATTGACGATTTGGGAAATCACATTGTCATGCTTCTGGTAGCCTTTAATTTGGGTACAATTTACCTGCAAGACAGGTGCTCTCTCTCTCTCTCTCTCTCTCAAGTTAACTGTGCAGGCAAAATGGTTATCTAGCACCAGGATCAGGTAGGGCATGAAGGGATGCTGCAGCTCGTGCCATGGATGGTGGCACGTCCAGCGTCTATTTGGTTATGATGAAGTTGGTGAGCCTACTATTAAGCTCTGTTGGAACTCTGTTGCGCTAGAGCCAGTCTCTCTTATCTTGTAGTAAGCTTAATGTATCCTGTAATATTCATTTCTTTCTTGACTTTTAAAACTATTTTGTTGGTTAGGACAAAAACATTAATGATATGTTGAAAGCATGAAAAATGTCTCAAAAGCATCGGTATTCTTTTCTGCTGATCATATCCTTTATATATTTAGCATGTCAAAGGTTTACCTAGTATTTCCGTTGCACCAAAAAAATAAAGAAGAAGAAACATGTTTTTTCTATGAAATATGTTCCGTGACATATCTTGCAAAGAAGCCTGGTATAGAGACATATAGTAAAAAAATTAAGAAACTGGTAGAATGTTGGACTGAACTCCTACCCTTCTCTTGATTCTTTAGTTGAATTCCTTCAGATTGTTTGTAAGATTTGTTGATGAAAACAGTCCTGCCTAAAGAAATTTGAGGAAGGGTTCTGAAAGCAGTTCTGCTCAGAGAAATTTACAGAAGGGCCCCGTCCAGTCCTGGTTCCTGTTACTCATTCACAATTTGAAATTAATTTATTGTCTCAGGTTCAGTAAAACAAAAGAGACCAACAGAGGAGGCGCATTCCGTGAAAGTTGCACGAATTGGAACAGCTAACCAGTTAACCTCTGATCATGTATAATGTCTATATTTTGATGGCGAAAGGAGTAAGTAGTAAATTTAGTTCCTCTCCAAAAATATCATTTTCTACCCAGCATTTTAAAACTGACAAAATTATCTTCATTTGCAGGCTGGTGACAACGGTTGTTGATGCTGCCACCCCTGTTGATTGATTGGGTGAAGATCAATGTGCAGGAAACTCTAAGTTTCTCTTGGATGAAATAGTTCTATATCCTCGAGTTTCCTCCATTGGAGTTCTATGTGCAGAATGGTTGGTTTGTGGTTTATGCAGCTGTCCCTGGGCTTTTGCATGAGCAGGTTTGTTCTTGTGAAAACATATACTAGCTTTATTTTCATTTTCCTCTTGCTATGCATATTTTTGTCTCCTTATTTCTCTTCTCTCTCTCACCACGTGCTTCAAAGCCAGATGCAAATACGCTGCTGTATAATCCATATTTTGGTTATTGAAAGTTTATTCCGTACTTTGGTCTTATAAACCTTGAACCCACCAGCAAAAATTGAAACTGATTCTTCTCTGCTGGTATTATTTGCCAATGAGTTTCTGCTTCATTATTTTCATTCACATGCATAACTCAACTCTCGTATTGACGGCCTTGTTTCTTGGTGGATTCAGGTGCGCATTCAATCAGATCCAGTTGGATGCGGCTTATTACAGGTCAACCAGACCAGCCTGACAATCCCGGGGGAATCACAGCCTTCGAAAATGTCCGTCTATCACTTCTTCAATGTTCATCATCATGAGTGTTAGGACCTAAAATGCAGACTTGATAGAGTTGGAATAATTTGCGGTACATGTACTAATGAGACATATAGCCCCTCTTTCTTCTCGGTTTTCTGTCATTAAGGTCCTTTAATTGATTAGGCCTAGTAAATTCTGATTTTAATCAATGCAATGCTGTGTGGATATATCAGGTTGTGAGCTAACCTGGAAGGATTGATCTGCTTCAGACCATGGCCGACTCTAGTTTGAACATTCAGAGGTAATTGAGCAACCCAATATCCGATACTAGTTTGAACATTCAGTAAGGCATCGGATTTCTTAAGGACCATCTCTAGGAATATTGAAGTGTGATGATCAGAGACCTTGTGGATGGTTACCAAACAGCCAGGTTGCGCGTACTTGCTTTTCATATTGGTGTCAGAGGTAATTACAGAGCAAGATTTTCAGGTTTCGGGTGGGAAACATGGGGGTTTGGGTTTGGGTGCTTTTGTTCTTTTCCATCGGATTTCTTCAGGTTTCTGGAAGATAATAGCTGCAGTTCTACAGAAGACCAACCTCGTGGAGTGGTCGGAGAATTAAGGATGCAGATAGGGACCCTTTCTATTTACAAGATTGCTTGCATTAGTAGGTGGGAGATTATTGTACCAAAGTTCAATTGTAGAAAGGAGAAGGGTGCCTTGCCATGACCATGATCAGGTACATGACATCGTACTTGTTTGGTGCCTGATCGAGCTTCTTTTGCTCCTCACTTCACCCAATCAAACGGTAAGATTTCTAGAAAAATCCAACACACGAGGCTTTAAATGATGTTGCAAGGAAGGGTTTGATGGCCAACTGCATCAGATCAGGGAGGGATTGGATGGTGCCATTTACACCCCCTTTCTAGATGTTAACATAAGGTGAACAAAATTCAGTGAACTGTTTTAGACATGTCCATTTGAGGAAACACATGCACCAAGAAGGATTACCATTTCTGCAAAGTAACTGGCGAGAGAAGAAACCTTATGTTTTACGTACCTAATGGTGGAATGTGGTTTGTAAGAAATGATTACCCAATCAATGGAAATCTCTTCTTATTGACACAAAATAATCAACAAGTTTTCGGAATTACTCATCTCCAAATATATGGGTAAGTATTAGAACGTACTCTATAAAATACTAACAACACTCATATTCCTCGATCAGAGTTTATCAAAGCCCAGCAATCAAACACACAAAAGAGTGGTAATCGATCGAGTGAGTGAGTGAGTGAGTGAGTAAATGAATTGCTATTATATATAGCAGGGGAGGTGGCAGGAGATGGCAATCAGCAAGAAGCTTCCGTTTGAATTTAAGGCAATTTACAGTACGCCGGCTGCAAGTAATTAAGGTTGTTTTACCTCATTAGATTCTTTTCTAGGTGGAAGTTTCGATGTGAACAAAGCCTCACATTTGCTGAAGAAAGGCGCCACAGGAAATAGTTGCAGTAACATGCAATTGTACAAAAGGTACTAAACGACAAATGACGTACTGCAGCATTAATGTTGGAGAGAGTGGAAGCTCCAGTGGACGCTCAACGTCATACTACGAGACTCATCAAATTCGATCATTCTATTCAGAATTAGCAATTCGTGAATGCATGCCATGCCTGGCATTCATCAAGATGATCGAGTACTTCTTCTTCTCTTTCTTCAGATCATGATCAGGAAGCTATTGCCCGGTAGATGGCTAAAACCGCATGTCATTGTTTTAATATTTGCGTCCATATGGTACAGTGGTTTTAATTTGTCACCCCTATTACGCCTAAGTGTATATACAAGCTAGAGCTTGGATAGGACTGAAAGCGTAGCAGCGTCCAGTAGCATTGCAATATTGCAAGCAAAATGTAAACCTTTCATCTCTTTTTTGTTTCTATTAATGAATTTTACATGTTTATGTGTTATTTGACTGATACTAAATTAGTAGCAGTTTGAAACAATTCTAATCCTGGAGCGAGATACATATGATGCGGCCCAAACAATTTATTTTTGGCTTGACCCGGTTCGAACCCAGCCATTTTTTTTCCTTCTTCTTCTCTCTCTCTCTAAAAACTTTAGTAACTGAAGAATTTTTCTCTTCGATCGATCAAAATCCCCAGAAGCTGAAATTAGTATTCAATTGGTAATATAAACAAGAAACTGAACAATCGTAATTTTAGCAACTATCACTATATATCTTTTACATATTGCGAATTAAGTTCAGCTGGGAATATTGTACGTTCGATGTTTTTATGGATTCTTATATACTAGTAACAAGTAAAGTAGTACTCTCCAGTTAAAACTCGATCGTACCTTGGCATCTATTTAATGAGATTAAATTATTTATACCATCGGTGTAAATATTTATTTTCTCTAAATCAATTACATTGTGTCACTTCGCCATGCTCTATTAATTGGGACCACTGTTTTGACGACATGAGACAATGTAATAGGTTTGGAGGAAATAAATGTTTACACTGCCGGTATTTATAATTTAATCTCTTGCTTAATTATTGATCAATTCTAGAGATTCTCGAGTTTTATGCCTTGTTTGTATCACATTTTGAAAAATAAAAAATCCAACTCAAAACACTCATTACCCCTACTTTCAATCATTACTCTCATTTCTCTCTCTATCTCTCTATCCACTCATTACCGTTATTTTCAATCATTTTCTAATTTTTCTCTCCACTCATTACCAAAAAATCACACACAAATTTTTTTAAAACATCGTCCAAACACGGCATAAACTTCTGACCTGAATGAACAGAATTAAGTTTGGTCAGCAGTCAAGAATGTAAGTAATTTAGGGCTCGTTTGGATGAGGTATTAAGTTTGGAGGTATTATGTAAGAAGGGGGGATTAGATAGTAGGGGGTATTAGTTAATACGGGATGGCCCACATTGATGTGATGTTTATGGAGGGGGGATTAAATAGTGATTGGTTTGGA
>JAOTQK010000021.1:472462-488334 GCA_025642025.1 Rhododendron ferrugineum
CTAATTTACACAAATTAAAAGAAAATCAAAACTCTAGAAAATTAGGCATGGAGGTTTGAAGGATTGGTAGGCCTAAATACATTCCTATATGATATTGATAGATGAGTCGTGCAACCCAGTACTAGCCAATTAAGCCACTAGCTTTTTGGAGAGATCGATCGACCCTCCTTCACCCACTTAATTGAATATATATATATATATATATATATATATATAGTCCAGTCGTCCGGATTTTCTTATGGTCCGGACCTCTCATTTCCCGATAGATTTGCGATGATCCGAGCTACTAAATGTGTTCAGAATGTGATTTTAAGGTAGTCGCTAGAAATCAACAAAAAAAAATGACTGGGAATGGCTTGATCTGAGTAGTTTTTTACTGAACCGTTCAATAAAAAACTGCTCGGATCAAGCCCTTCCCGATCATTTTTTTTTGCTGATTTCTCGCGGGTACCTTTCAAATCACGTTCTGATCACATTGAGCGGCTCGGATCATCGCAAATCGATCGGGAAATGGAAGGTCCGGAGGGTCCGGACCTGAAAACGACTGTATATATATATATAGGCCCAAATCATACGGGCAAGGCGGACCTGTTCATGGTCATGATGCCACCATGCACCACCTCAGTATTCAATCTTTCTTTGTGTCTTTTTGATAACTGATCAGGTTTCGTTTCTACGCGCATCTTAATTAATCCTGAAGGACAAACCCCAGCGTCTGTTTGTCTGGGTTCCAATTAAAGTCGACATAAAACTCAGCACAGACTGGCCTCGACTAAATTAAAGGATTACATTCTAAAAAACTGGAGATAAATATGTTAACTTTAATTGGTTTAATTCTTTTGGCCTCTCGCTTCGATTTGTTTTCATTTTTAGTTTGGAGCGGTGGGTTTTGAGGTATGGTTTGGAGTTCTTGTTAGGTATTTAGGTGTTCTTAGTTAGGTTTTCCTCAAGAATTTGCTGTTTTGGACGGAGTCTTGCCGTCTTTTTTCGGTCTTGGGTGGCTTATGTCGGTGTGTCTTTGTTTCGTTTTAATCTTTGTAATCAGTTATAAAAGATTGATAAAAACAAATTGCTGAGGAAATAAAAATGTATGTGTTAAATTTGGTGCATGATCGATCAGTGTCCTCCATATAATTGTTAACATGTTTTAAACAGATATTACGTACTGTAATAATTGAGCTTTTAAAAAGTTTGAGGATGAGGGGCGTCTCTGTAGAATCCTCCCTCAATTGGGTTCACACAAAACTCAAACCTAGGGGTGGGCATCGTGTCATTTCGTGTTCGTATAAGAATTCTCACAATTCTAACCCGACCTGTTTAGCTAATTTCGTGTTATCGAGTTGTGCCAAATTCGTGTTCAGTATTAAAAATAGCCGACCCTAACCCACTAATTTCGTATTGTAGTATAGGGATCAGAAGTTGTCACCCCTACTCAAACCCACCAACCCTCCCCCAGTCCAGTAGTATGGGGGCGTGATAAACCCAGTAATTATATTATAGTATTATTACCCCTACTTAATTAAGTAAAGTTAGTGGATCGTGTTGTTGCAAGAAGGTTAGGTCCCTCCTCCGATCGGACCCGTACGTAATCTCTGCGCCGCCAGTGAGAAGAAAAGGAGCCAATAACAATATATTGGAGTACTATATATCCTCCCTCGTTCGTTCGTTCGTTCATTTTGTGTCCTGCATTTTGATGCATATATAATACTCCATTGTATATATGAACCATGCATATATGCGCCCACAATTAACCAATTACTGTAGTAAATCTTTTTCATTTGAAAAGACTACACTAGCTAGCTAGCTAACATCAATTAAACTACTACTGGCGGGCCTAACTAATAATCTATCTAAAATTAACCATTCTAATAATTAAGGAGTACAGTACTAATTAATAAAACTCCAACACGCAGTGACCCGCGCGCGCACATAGTATCGATCAGAAACAAATTCAAACTCTTAATCGATCTTCTTCCTTTATTTCTTCTTCGTTGGCTGGCCGGCTGGAACATAGATATATATATATTTCAGAAGAAGATTATTAGTACTCCAGTTAGTTTCCAAGTAATCAACCTTACGTTCACAAATCTTCATACCTTTTCAGCAAGCTGTTTCTCATTTGCACACAATATTATTATTATTATTAACAACTCACTCCTATTTAGTCCAAATTAATGACTGGGTCATGTGCACGAGTGAGGTTGACAATCCTTTAGGCTATACTACTATTTCAATTTCTTATACTGTGATTTATTGTCAAATGTCAATGTAGTACTATATATTAACCAGTAGTCAACACACACACACACACACACTCTCTTATATACACGTATACTTACATAGGTTCATGAAATACAAATAGTTTGAATTAATTAAAACAATCGCATAATCTTTCTGAAACTGAACTTTCTAACTTTCTATATATTAATTTTAGTTGATTGATTTCATATTTAAATTAGTCATAATAAACATTTAAACAATTAAAACTAAAGTCTGATTCGTTCACACTTCACATAACAATTAAAATATTCAAAGCTAAAATCCAACATCCGTCACATAAGTAAACTCATATGAATAGGTTATTTATATATATATATATATATACCGGGAAGGGCTTCATCCGAACAGTTTCTTATTGAACTTTATTGAACGGTTCAATAAAAAACTGTTCAAATCAAGTCCTTCCCGGTTATTTTTTTTGCTGATTTCTTGAGGGTACCCTTAAAATCACATTCTGCACACATTGAACGGTTCGGATCATAAAAATTTGATCGGGAACTATGAGATTGAGATTTGGGGTGTTTTTTTAGGTGTTTAATTGGTTGTCTACGGAACCGTCCCGATATATATATATATATATATAAATAAAAAATTATGTTTCTCACTTGGAGACCTACTCCTACAGGCTACAGCCCCCTGTGAAAGAAAATCAAACTAGTTTAATTTAAGACACACACACAAGGGAAGGGACCACTGATTAATACTCGGTATAATTAAAGGTCCACAATAAGCTTGATAAAAGCCCCTCCCTCCGAGCACCACCAAATGTCTTAATTAGTCCTTTTTATAATAAAGCATAATTAGCAAGTTGCAAATTGGATTATGCATGTCTTCATGTGATGTGGTGGACAGGACGGGACAGGACAGACACTATCTATATCACCCATTTGTCGCCTTTGCCCCCACGAATCCTTTTTCTGGTTGCCATCAGCTGGACAAAGATCCCCTCACCAATTTATTTTATTTTATTTTCTTCTATTCTACTCTTTTCTTTTCTTTTCTTTTTTGATCATTTATTCTATTCTATTCTACTCTACTCTACTCGATCTATTGTTGTGTTGAAGAGCCAATCTAAACCCCTTTATTAGCTTTTCTTTATCTTTAATTATAAAAAAAAATACTAACATGTGGAGAAGAGATGGAAATGATTGATTACCACTAGTTGAATATATTTATTTAACAATCAGCCAATTATTAGGTGAGCTACATGTAACGAATAGACATTTGCACAAGGAATTTACTTGCTGGTTTTACGACCTAAAATAGGTTTTATAGGCTTATATTATTAGAGAGTTCTGCTTGTTATTGTAAGCATCTTGATTAAAGTCGTACTTTATAGGCTTATATTATTAGAGAGTTCTGCTTGTTATTGTAAGCATCTTGATTAAAGTCGTACCTAGCTACTGCTGTAATTTAAAGGAGTATGACTTTTACCACAAGAGAAAGAGAGAGAGTGTGTGTGTGTATTTTCTAATATCCTACATAAACTCTAACGTAGCACTCTTACTTTATTAATATGCGACCAAGACAAAATTTTCGTCACATGCTTTTGGATATGTATAAACACTTTATGATGGATTCCGAAAAAGATTTGTAGTCACTTGTGAGAATTCGTGCCCCGTACGTACTAAATAATTTCCACATACTTGTGAGAATTCTTGCACCTTAATCTTAAATCTTCACTGGGGTGGCGTGTGTCTCTATTAACATAACATAACATAACATAACATAACATAAATGCAAAGAAAAGAAAAGAGAGGATAAGAAGATAAACACGCAACGAAGAAACAAGCTGACAAGGATTAGTTCACGTGATAGGCTTCCAAGTAGACCAGTGAGTGCATGACGTGGCGTGGCGTGGCGTGGGAGCAGGGATAGCGTTGGTGATAGACTTGACTCCAGTGGATTGGGCCAGCCGCTGAGTGGGCTTGGGAGCTCACAAGTCACAACACGTGACCCCGTCATCTCATAAGGGACCCAATCCGTGTGGACCCTACGTCATCTTTTAACTTAACCCCCAAACTCCTACAAAAACCGAAAATGTCTTACACAAATTTGGGCTATTTATCACACTAAACAATCATACCAAAAAAAAAAAAGTAGCACATGGTATTTCATTCTAAAACTAAAAAAATTAAATTAAATTAAGTCTTCCAAAATAGAGCACAATCAATGGGATAGGGACCTCAGAATTAGTCGGGGTGCGCGTAAGCTGGCTCGGACACCTGAGTTATAAAAATGGAGTAGAAAAAAAAGATCGAACACAATCAAAGAAACAAGACCAGAAACATAAAAGGAAACCAACAGCAAGAAACTAGTGCAGTAATAAAGAAAGAGCCTTTTGAATTCAAAGACTTGACTTCCCCGCACCTGATCTGTATTGGGCACACCATTGTCTAAGTTTTAGGTAGCACTATTCTCGATTGGCTGCTTTACAACCTTACCCGCTTGACTTTTGAACTCTCACCCCCTGTCAAATTCACTCAAGTTGAATCTATATCCTACCCCACCTTGTAGTTTTTCATGAACCAGCTTGCTTAACTTTAAACGACTTCTTCAACTCTCCAGAATTTATTAGACTAGTTAGTTCTAAGAAGAGAAAAAAGTGATCTCCCAAGTCCAACGACTCGCACGCATTTTCCATGGAAGCTAGGGCTAAAGTTTAATCTCGTACGACCCCAGCCCCGAAGCAATGAACCAAAATGACAACCCTTGAGAGCTCTCTTGAGTGAGTTCCCTTGTTTTCACAAACATGCCTTGCATTGGAATCCTAGCCCCTCACATCTAGGAATTTTGTGCTGGAAATGATAACAAATTCTTGATACTCTCATCGACTTGAGCAAGTGATAAATCAAATCAACCAACGACTAATGTAACCACGTGTATGAAGCCAGCAGTATTCTCATTTCCGCTTACCACCCTAATTCCACTCTTAAATCAATAGCAGCTTATGTTCAGCTATGCCGGCGGCAGGAAGGGATCTACTCCAATAAAGAAGGCGACTCAATAAAAGAAGGAACTCAGTCCTTTAAACTTAACAGCTCTGGTTTTCAAGTACCTAAACAACAGTTAGAGTGATTGAATTTGAATTTGACAGGGGAAAAGCAGAAATATAATATCATAACTATGATGTTTCTTGTACCAAAACCATAGGTAAACATCACATCTACATCAACCAAATAAGAACTTCTAAGGATACAGGCTTCCCTTCATCTTACAAAAACAACTCTAAACAGCATGAACAAGAGAGTATAATCTAAAATTACTTGATCCCCATCGCAAAGGGAAACGGCTGAAATTATACAGTACACTATAACCCAGAAATCTGTAATTCCCAATAGCATCACCTGTACCTAGTTTGCGGGAATCTTTAATTACTGTCCAAACGAAAGAATCAGCAATCCATTCTATTACAATGGAAACAATTTTGTACATGGCATCAACAGCAGCAAATAGAACTCATGATGTACACACCTCAGAGCAACAACTACACAAGATGTTAGCAGAAAATTCAGATAAAGTGGGGTAAACAAAAGTAGAGAAACAAAAAATTACCCAAGACAAACAGTACAAATAAGTTTCTTACAAGATCTACCTTTACACTCAACAGCCATTCTAAAGAGATGTTATTAATCCTTACTTTCTTTTCAGAAGCATTTACAGCCGAGAAAATCTTAATTTGTTGGCTAACTGGCTATCATAGGAAACAAAACTATATGATAAACCCACACGCCTAAAAGGCCATCAATAATTTCTCATTGCGCCCAGAAGTCACCTTTTACCATTTCAAGCCCACTAAAAGCATCACTGCCGGCTTATGCTGGCCCTGAGTGTCAAAGTACAATGCCTTCGGATTAAAAAAAAAAAAAAAAAAAGTACAATGCCTTAAAGAGGATTATCTTCTCTTAACCCCAACAAGGGACACAACGTAACAATCACTCGTAACCACTTCATCTTACAAAATGTTGAATACCTCCCTATGGTTTGGCCATTTTGCAAATGACCTCCCTGTGTTTTCACTCATAACCACTTCACCCACCTATGGTTTTGGAGTAAAGTGCAACTGTTAGCTTTTCCATCCAAAGTAAAAGTGTGGAGTTGAGTTTTGTTCACCTTTCACTTACATTACCCTCTTTTAAGGAGTGAACAAAATTGCACTCAAAAGTGTGTGCTTTCCACAGAATATAGTATGATAAATTGCCAATAATGCCCTTGTTCATCTTCTTCTCCCAAATCACTTTTTTTAAGTGAAAACCAAAAATTAACCCAACCACTATCTACCACAGCCGCCCAACCACTACGCCGGATGCTGGCCACGCCAGATTCCTCGACTTCAATTCCCGCCCCCAGCACCGGCGCTGGTGTTATTGGTTCTTGCCGGCGAAGACGTTGTCGAAGTTTTTGGTTCTCTCCAGCAATTCCTCCTTCAACTGCCGTCCAATCTTGATTTCTGCTCATTCTAGCTACTTCATCTCCACCTCCAGCCAATTTGTTACTCAATCTATTGTCTAAGCCCCTATGTAAAGTTCCGGACTTTAACGAAACACGAGTTTTTTCTTAGGAAAATAGATATTTCCAATATTTTTTGCTTTTTTATTCCGAATTAATAGGATCTACTCCTGGGGCAGAATATGGAAGCAACTTGACCATTCCTCAAGTAGTCAAGGGCCCAAGGCAGTGATGGGATATCAAAGATTTGGAGTTTGAAGAGGGTGTTTCATATTAAAATGAATCAGATCAGGTCATAGGTCAGAAATGATGTTGGGCCCCGTAAATTAGTGATGAATGAGGGGTTTTGTGTCATCTTCCGGCGATCGAGGAGGAGCCGGCATTGAAGAGTTGCACTTCTCCACGAGTCTTGCTCCAGACGATACGAGACTTCACCGTTTCCTCTTCTTGAGCCCTTCTGAAATTTGTACTTTCACTGATTGAGATGGGCTCCACTGTGCAAAGGGGTAGCGTGGTCTTTTTACTTCTACCCTTAACGGAGTTAGAAGTTTCATTTTACTCCAAAACCATAGGTGGGTGAAGTGGTTACAAGTGAAACACAAGGAGGTCATCTGCAAATGGCCAAACCATAGGGAGGTATTATACATTTTGCCCTGTCTTTTACTTAGACACATTGTGGAACATATATGCTAACAACGCATCAAAATGTCTTCGACATTTATATGAATTCATAACATACCTCTATAATACAAATACAAATACACTTTGCATTTGACGTGTCCCCGACGTGCCTGTGTCCTAATTTTTTGAGAAATGACGTGTCCACGTATCCGTGTCGTGCCTTGTCAGGTTCGTATCCGTCCTCCTTAGATTATAAGTTACGATGCTACCAAAGAAGGATGTCCAGGTTATCAGATAGACCTCATACACGTCACGCTTTTATCGTATTACAACTGTAAAGCAGATGAATAGGTCTTATTGTACATGCAAGTCGGATAAAACCCAGATAATCTGCAAGGACAAAACGCATGCTCATAAAAAAAAACTAGTGACAATGGTCCATAGGACGTTAGTGAGAGCCAACAAAACCATTTGGTCGATGAATGTCTAACTGCCAAATGACTACTTAAGTCTGACAATGCATTTTCCATGGCGTACGGCTGTAAGCTGGTACTTCATTCCTGATCTAGACAAGAGGGGAAAGATTGGCATGCCGCATAGTGCATGCTCTAAGTGTTAAGTGGTTCTTGTCAAGTAATTAACAAGCCAAGGCAATAGCTGTTTGAGAAGGGATAGAGTGGATCTACTGTTGATGCCTGTTGTTCTTTTTTTCCGGTTACGATGCATGTGGTTCTTGCTGAACTTATGAAAAAGCCAAGGCATTAGCTGCTTGAGAAGTGACAGAGTGGATCCTACTTCAACAACACTAAGAAGAAGACCTGTTCTAACTAATCCTAACGCAGTATAAACGATGTAAAGAGAATGAATTCTACCACCAGAGTCTAAATGTGCTTTTCCAAACAAAAATTGTAAACATAAATATTGAAGGAAATGTTTGACACTAGAGGCAAATGGAATGTCAGATGATTCCGCTGATTCTCCAGCACAAACATTTTAATTACGGTAACCGACCTTGTTACTTCATCAGTCAGGACAAGTTGCTACTAGAATTGTGCCATGAAGAGGCCAATTAGCCAGTCATTTTCAGGCCGAAATGACCAGCCTAGTCTGCACAGCATCTAGATTCAATTTGCCCAAATTGAGTTCCAGGTGAAACACAAAATAGTGACAAAACATATACTCGGGACTGAGATCCTTTCCTATTACTTCAAAGTTAATGGAAAGATAGGTCAGAGACAGGAAACATAAAATATACTATGTGTACAACTATATTGAGCTAGTATCCGTTATTACAATGCGCTGATGAAAGAGTTGCCACATCAACACAACTGTCTCACACAAACATCTATCAGCAGAAATTTACGACTGGACTCCCTGTTCTTTATTGAAGTTCTAATGACCAAAAAATCATTTTTGATTCCAGTAAATAATACAAAACCATACTTAAAATTTAACAATATCCGTCGACACATCTCAGTTTCTGTTGATTGCAAGCTAACTTACAGAGTGCACCACTTCCCTTAGACTAGTCTTCGGATTTATTACTTCTATTCTTGTTTCCATACACCAGACCGGTTTCCTGAAAACCATGGAACCAAAATTGGAAATCAATACAAACATAAAGACACAAACTCAAGTCTAATAAGAATAGAATTGTGATTGATACCTGAGGATCAGGAATGGGTTTTCGTTTCTCGACGTAACGATAAGGATCTGAAGCCGCAGCCGCTGCAGCCAAAGCCGCTCTTTCCTGGAAAGCAATTACCGTTCAATTATCACAACTAAGAAATTCTGCGTTAAACCACAAAAGCGAGAGTGAAGAAGAAGAAGGACCTGTTGTTCTCGTTTGAGGTCTTGGGATGGCTTGACCCAAAGGAAATAAGCTAGGGTTCCGGCGACGACCCAGGACGCCAAGTTGGTTCCTCCCCTCAAACCTCCCATGGAATTCCCAACGAACGACCTCACATTTCCGAACGTCCTTCTCCAACTGCTGCTCCCCATCACCAAACACAAACCCACAAACGCAATAATAAAACCCACAATTATGCTCCCCTATTCCAATATTCTTTTTCTTTTTTACTCTCTCTCTAGTCTCGACTTCCGAAGCCGAATTCCAATGGGACTAGGTCCGTTTTCTGTGAGTCAATTTCTTGCTCCCCAATTTTTGCTGCTTTCCATTTCTGTCTGTATGTAGAGAAATATCTCAAAATTGTGAAAGTGCAATTCACATTTCGGATCGGAATTCGGTGAAGAGATTTCGTTGGTGGCGGGGGGTGGGGCGGCATACGGTGTCGGGCCTGACATTTGATCCATTCCATTCTTGGGCTCTTCTTATGGGCTTGCGAGTCTGTTAGGTACCGGGCTGGCCTGTAATTAAACTAGAAAAGCTCGGGCCCGTTGTGTCATCGATACGCATGGAGAAGCAGTGGCTAAAAAAATTCTCAAAAGGGTTAGTCCTGTTGTTGGTGTGCTTTCTCCGTACGCAATTGATCACCGTACGCAATTGATCAGGGTTTGATTCTTGGAATCAGGCCGCAAGACAATACTTTCTTGTAAACTGGAACTAGTTCCAGTGTGGATGGTCTGTCTTTGACCGGACCAGAGAAAAGAGCAGTTGAGGTGCCCGTAAGTTAGCCCAAACATACCTAACCATCCACTAAAAAAAAAAAACTATACATTACATGTAGTGTGAAAAGAACTCTTCGAACAGTGTGAGATAGGATCATGAATTTTCACCAAATGAGTCACATGGATTGAGTTTTAAAAAACATGTTCAAGTTTTATTTGGTTTACTAGTCCAACTGCTCTGAAACTGGCTTTAATTGAATCATCATAAGTCTAGCTCGATCATTTTGGTATGTTTATGCAATGTATACTTCTCGAACCGATTTCGAACTAGATGATTAAAACTTCGTCTTCAACACAACGAGGGGATCTTGGAAGAACTTTCAACGATGATGTTTGTTCATTTTGCTGCCCTCAATCTAAAGGAGGGGGGGAAAAAAAAGAAGAAGAAGAAGGAAGGCATCTTTTTCATTTCAAATTGCAAATACCGGTTCATTCCATGCCCCATCAATCCCACTAGGAGTGTTTATATGTTGCAGTCATTAACTTTAGAAACTAATTCTAAATTAAGAAATTTTTTTGAATTAAAGATAATATATTATGAGAGAACTGTCTCGTAAAACAAAAAATAAGAATTTTAACGGAACAAAACCTAGTGATTAGTGAAAACAAAAGAAGGTTTAATTTATCACAATAGCATCTTTCAGCTTTTAGATTCACATGGGGATTGGGGTCCAAAGGAACATGAATGGCTGTTTTGAGTAGTGGGAGCTGAATCATCTCTCTCTCTCTCTCTCTCTCTCTAACCCCACTTTACCCATCACATTCAACAATTAGTACAGGCCGTCGGCATTCCAAAATCTTGAAACCCTACTCACACTATTATTTCTTTCTTTCATTGTCTTTCTTCTTTCCTATTGAAAAACATTGATCACTTGATTGTGACATGACTTTTTTTATTCTTGGATTCTGATTGCAAGTTACGGAAAAAAAATAGCGGTGACAATAATGACTAGTATCTCAAATTTAGCTGATGCAAGAGTCGAGGCCACCATTGCACTTCAGACAATCATAATCCAAAACAGAACGTGAATCCAGCTGCATTCACAGTAATCTGCATTATATTATTTTCTATCTTTGCTGCATGTCCTTCCTTCAGCCACTTGTCCATGCGTACCAAATGGCATGCCTTCTGATTTAAGGCACGTTTTTACGGTGTCAGGAAGTCCACTGTGTCAAATATGTTGTTGTAGGGGAGACGTACACCACCACAACTAACACCAGCATCTACCCCCAAGAAAACAAGAAAAGAACAAGTGCGTCCCTCTCCAAACAGCAAAATCCTGACAAAATTTAATCTTGTGTACAAATCAACTAGAGATAAAAACAACAATTGAGCCAGTACTCAAAACAATGTGGCCCCCAATTACAACAAATACAAAAAATGATACTCACACAACAAATCGAAACAGGAGAGGGAGGACAAGTTTCAAGTTCACAACTGGGACACACAACTAACTCGATATCCGAGGGGTCTACAGTGGTCGAGAGCAAGAGAGGGAGGTGGAGACAGAGAGAAAGACACTAGATTACAACCATGCAAGTTAGCCTAATGTCTTCTCACATCACATGATTGGGATCTTTACGGATGGACAACCGATCTCACATGGGTGTTGTTCACCTTTGTCCTCCCCAACTTTGCCATCTCAGCCTCTTTGAATGTTAGTTGCTTGGGACTTTATTTCCTCTTAAGATGCAAGATTGGAGATATCTCTGCTTGATCTGTTGTATTTCATGTGGCTCTTGACAAGCTGCCCAGCTGCAATGGCAGACATCAAGGATAGCTCACCTGCCAAAACTGATCCAGCTACAATGGTGGCTAAAAGCCTAGCATTAGATCCCGGGGACTCTTTGCTTGCACCTTTCACACCAAGAAGGTTAAGGCAAGCTGACTGAGATGCAAGTTGAGTACCGCCTCCAACCGTGCCCACCTAGGAAAAACCAAAACCAAGCACGATATGAGGGTATAGAAAATGATATATAAATATCCAAACCGTACAATAGGTCTCAATACTAGCAGCAACATTTCACCCTTTTGAGTTGCAAAATGAAGTATGGCTTCACAGATGAAAAATCCTAGCCGTGAGCACTAGTCAGTCTCTAGCAGAGAGAGGTACTCAGCCTCAAAAGGTCCTCAGATTAGACCATATACATAGCCTTTAGCAAAACAAGCTACAAATGCGAATCACATATCTTTGTTGTTAATATGAGGACAACCCATGTATCGGAGTTTCCTGGAACTTCATTCGACAGAACTTGTATCAAGACAAAATCATAATCCACATGAAAGAGGGAAACTCTATGGGAATATAGGATCACCTCAATGGCAGGCATGGTCACTGAAACATGAAGATCCTTTCCATCATTGACTGCTTCCATCATAGTTATGCAGTGGGAACTCTCAATATTCTGTGCTGGATCCTGCCCCGTAGCTATGAATACAGCAGAGACTATATTGGCAGCATGGGCATTGAAACCACCAAGGGCACCAGCAACAGCAGATCCAGCAAGATTTTTGAGCATGTTAAGCTCTACAAGTGCAGGTACGGTAGTTTTCAACACCTTCCTAACTACCTCTTCACTGATAATTGCCTCGCAAACAACCGACTTTCCGCGCCCTTCAATCCAGTTAACTGCAGCTGGCTTCTTGTCCGAACAGAAGTTCCCTGGAAAAAATGAGAAATTAGGTTACAAACCAATAAACAAGCCATAAAAAAATGAACATGACTTTAAGGGCTTACCCAGTAAGTCAGTAAAGTGGAACTAGAAATTTCTTTGTCCACACTAATAATGATTATGGAGGTATATATTCAATCAAACAGCCACTTATCAGAAACAGGCATTTGCAATAAGAAGAGTTGAACATATAAATTATACTACGGATCCAAGCAGATTTGTATCGAGTCCCAAGAGAGAGAGAGAGAGAGTTACCAGAGATGCCAATTACATCCATGTCTGGAAAATCAGTTTGGAGGTAATCTAAAACATTTTGAACACCTTTTGACACCATGTTCATCCCCATCGCGTCCCCAGTGCTGCAGCTAAATCTCATGTACAGATTTCTCCCTGCAATAGAGCACAGAATACCTTGGAGCCTTGCAAATCTGCTCGATCTGTAACAAGAAAAGACCAAAAACTGTTCAAGAAAATGCTAAAAACACCATATCCTAATCACGAAAAGCATCATACGGGTGCACAAACAAATCCTGCATACCCGGATCACGTCAAACTTCAAAGCAGAAAAGATGAAACACAAGATAACAAAATCATAAGCAATTCATAGTGCATACAAACAAAATTAAAGCACCAGAATTCAGACAATAAGTGTATGAGGCCACCTCCAATCCTTACTCTATTTTTACCTGTCATATTTCAGTAAGAATAGGACTGCTGCAAGTTTATTAAGATTTGGTCCGTCCTTGATCTAATATACTAAAGGTTTTGGTTCTCCCTTAATTCGGTTATGAAGTAAAAGCAAAAGAATTTGAACTCATTCATAACCCATTTTTTCCAAAGTAGTTTTTTGATCTATTGAAGTGAATCAACCTGCAATTAACAGACAATTAAACATAGATCAGACACACACTGCATTCAGTACTATCGGCGAAAGTGGACGGACTTTTTTCGAGTAAAATTCAAGGCATATATGTGGACTTGGACCATATGAAATTTTTTCCAAATCTATGTCAAACAGTGACAGAGTAGTCAGAAATTTATACACTTCTACATTTTCACTACTTTGTACACGGAGCCATTGAACTTTTCTTTTTTTCGTTTCTCACATATATTCTAACCAAGGTAATTCATTGCAATTATGCAGAAACATTAAGAATCAAGCATACAACCCAACCACTAAAAGATGTGAAATTAGCTATCAACATCATCACATTCTTCAAACTAAAACAGAACAGACACAAAAAAGTACTACTACCATTTTAGCATATTTTCCAACAATCTTGGAGAAGCAATAGCATGTCAAATCTATGAAATGTGATTATGCATAAATGAATAGCGCAAATCAAACAGAGACTTACTTGTTAAAAAACACGGACAAAGTATCGAAATTAAGAGGATTTTCCAAGAAGAATTTCAAGTCGGAAGCTCTCTTGGCCGTAGGAAACCTGACAACAGGAGCCCTAGTCATCCCATCTCTCAAAAGAATACTGGTGGCCCCACCCGAAGCATAAATGGCCTTACACCCTCTGTTGGTACTCGCTACCAGACACCCCTCCGTTGTAGCCATGGGCACCGAGTACTCACACCCGTTCATCAACAACGGCCCCGCTATCCCAACCGGAATCTGCACATACCCCACAGGCATTTCGCAACACTGCCCCAAAATCGACTCGTAATCAAACCCCTCCAAAGGCAACCCAACGAGAGACCTCCCCGTCAGTCTCTGCACCGCCTCGCGCCGAATCAACGCCGCCCGATGGCAGTTCCCCAGTTGCGACTCCAGCGCGTACGATGGTACCGTGCCGTTGACGACGGATTTGACGATTTCCTCGTCCTCCTCGGAAGAGATCAGCTGCGGCGGCGGAGGATCCATGATTTTGGGAAGAGGTATGTAGGCAGCATCTACTGGGACGGCGTCGTCGTCGAGGTCCCAGGAGTCGTGTATGGAGGCACGCGCTATGAATGATTGGACGAAGCCAATGCCGAAGAAGCCGAGGAGGTAGATGAAGGAGGCGATGAGGGAGACGATGGCGCCGAGTTCGGAGAGGGTGACCACGTGGAGTGGGGTGTGGGATCGGATCTTGTCGCGCCAACGGTGGAGGAGGAAGTAGGCCACGGAGAAGAAGAGAGTGAAGAAAATGGCGTTGGTTAGGTACAGTGGGAGAGGGAGGGCGTCTGAGGCTTTAGGAGTCGGTGATTTCTTCCGGTGGTGAAGATGGTGGTGGTTTCCGGAGAAGGCGGCATTGGTGTTGGTGGGGACAGGTGGTCTAGGGGGTCTCCGGCGGACGTCCATCCGGATATTCCGGCGGAGTTTATTTTAGTACTAATGGGGGGAGAGATTCGTAAAGGAGGTTGTTGTTTTTTATTTATTCAGAAGGGGCGGAGGAGCGAAGGTTACTTACGGGACTTGCGGAGGGAGCGGGGTGCTGTTATTTTTATAGGATTCCGCTTCTCTGCAATTGAATCGCAAATAAGCCTTTGCAGTTTCATCTTGTCCGCTGATTTAAAAAAACGTCTCATCTCGTACATACATTTTAACCAAAAAAAAAACACTTTCGCGGGAGAAAATTATACATCCCACGAAGGGTCTTTCAACGAAATTTGATCATTTAAAAGACATTTAGACAATTGAGATTATCCGAACCATTCTCTGCAGTCTAAACACTGGCTGCAAAGAAGGTCATAATTGTTATTATTATTATTATTATTATTATGGGATGAGGAGGAGGAGGAGGAGGTGTGTAAGTGTTGGCCTGTTTGGCAATAAATTAGGATTAGTGATGCGCTGGCAAGGGGTTATATGCTCCATGAGGTGGCCAATTACTCACTGGACTCGTGGGGGCAAAGCCGCGTTAATGATCCAATAGTACTAGGTGGAGTATTTGGACATTCTCTGGTACAGTCTACCAGTATTTTTTTTGAAATATACTTATCCACGACCACAAACACTTGTATATATACATAAACATAAATTCTCTCATATACTAAAATAAGGCCCACGCATACTGTAAACACACTAGTGCTTGCCCGTGCCTACGGCACTACGCACGCCGGTTGGAATTGTCCGTGCCTACGGCACTTGCTAGCTAGTGGCTCAAACACTATCGATTCATTAGTATGTAGTATGTGATCCTCTTCTTAATGGCACGAAAGAGAATTACTTAAGAGATATAACTCAACATATCGATCGTAACTATAACTAAACCAACCCCTCTACCAAT
>JAOTQK010000021.1:488689-511520 GCA_025642025.1 Rhododendron ferrugineum
GTTGGAAGAAAGCCTCTCAACCATTGGATTAAATGAATTTCAGCCGTTGGATGTGTTTGTGTTTGTGTGGAGGCCCACACCGTTGTGTTTTATTTGGATTAAATGAATTTCAGCCGTTGGATGTGTTTGTGTTTGTGTGGAGGCCCACACCGTTGTGTTTTATTATATATATTGTGCGTGGGGCCCACTAGTGTGAGAGTTTGTGGGTGCAAGCGTTTGTTTGTGATTATAACAAAGTTATTTTTTTCCGTAATCCAAATGGTTAATGCTTTAGAGTCCATGTGGAAAAGAAAATAAGAGGAAGGGAAATTGGTTGAGAAAAAAAGTGTGAGGAAAATGTACTATGCTCGAAACTTTCAATGCTTTGTTTGGATTGTTTTTTGAAAAAAAAAATTCTCAACTCAAAAAACACTCATTACTCTTACTTTCAATCATTATTTACCCTTGTCTCCGATCATTATTTTAATTTCTCTCTCTGTCTCTCTTCAATCATTACTTTTACTTCCAATCATTACTCTTATTTCTCTCTCCACTCATAACCCTATAAAATTTCTCAATAACTCATCCAAACACAGCATTGATTTTTTAATTTTTCTCTCACTTTCCTTCTAAACCAAATGAGGGGAGTAAATTTTTTTTAATCTTTCTTTCTTTCATTTCTTTTTCACATGTTCCAAACAAAGCCTAGAGATTGGCAATCACATTATTTGTACAAAAAGATCAAATTTTAATCCATTGTCGGAAAGTACATGATGAAATATCACATAATTTTAAATAAATAGATGGTTAGTATGATTCAAAGAGCAAAAACTGTAAGCCAAATCTCTTTTGATTATGCGGTTATGAATGTTCAATTAACTTGATTTATGTGAAAATACAGTGATTGCGCGGACTCTATTAATTGATTAAATTCGAATCGTGATATGATATCTTGAGAAACTACACAGAGGCATAGTATAATTTATTTAGTGCATTTGCCGGACTACAAGAATCCCAAGTCTCAATCACCATCAATTTGGGATCCATGTACTTAATCTTGAGGTCTACGTCAATGTGTAGTTAGAAAGATATAGAAGCATTATGTGACGGTGTTCCAAAATATCTAATATTTTTTTCTCGACTTGACAAATTGGATGAACTATTAGGATGCTTTTTATTCTCTAAAAAAATGAATGACGATGTATATATATTGTAGTTTTTGTGTTTGCGAGCTTATTCTAGATGACCTTTAAGTAAATCTAGTTCCGCTTATTTTATGAAACAAGTCTATGATTCTTACACAGCTCATTAAAAAGAGTCTTTATCGAGCAGCCTGAGGACAACACGAATCGTTTGGAGCCCAAGAGATCGAGTAATTACTTCATGTTCTGGGGCGGTGGTGTCCCAAACTCTTGTTTAGTACACATTTATGTGGCAAATAATTTCTCCAAGAGATCGTAAGTTTTGTGAAATTTGATGACGAATGAAATAAATGATCTCCGGACAATTTGATGTGAGGTGTAAGTGAGCCTTTGGTGCAGGTACATCAATACAATTCCTAGCTCCTAGTATCTATTCTACGGAGTAATATATAAAGGGAGAGCACCCCTTTTGTGTCATATATTTTCTTTTTCCATAAGTGCCCTCTCAAAAAAAGAAAAAATCAATACAAAAGTACTGTAACTGTAAGAATTTATTTGACATTTAAACACACAAAAAAACTCCCGAAAACTTCCTCTGTCACTTTTCTCTTTTCTTCAACTGCCACGTTTCTCTTTCCAAACGCATAGTTCATGGTGAAACTACTTTTTCCCTGCAACTCTTCCTCAGTACTTTTCCTCTTCTTCTACTCTTTTAACTCTCACCATTTTCGTACACATAAAAAACGAAAAGCTGCCATCTATTTCTATGAAGCCAAAAGGGGAAGATTAACATACAATTGCTGACAAGGTAAGTCCATCACCACATCTTTGTCATGTTTCTTCACTGTTTTCCTACATTCCCTCTCCTAATTAATTGTGCTCCAACTACAATAACAATACCGAATTGCGTCATTGCTCAATTTGTTAGAACATTTGGTACAAAAATTCATGTACTTAGGTACTTTTCCCTCCGAATCTCCATGATGTTTCTACTTTTTTGTCTCTTGATTTTGATCAAAGTAAAAAGTTTGGTTCATCAAGGTGAATTTTTTTTTAAAAAAAAACACGTTAAAAAACTCACACCCATGCCAGTTACCAACGAGGAAAAAAAAAACACATGCAAACAACCCCCCATCCAACCACGTTCATGTCCCAGAAAAGTAAATTACCTAACACGTTCATGACTAACACACCATTTTACTCTCATAAATCTGCCACCAAAAGAGGAATGTTTGCAACTCCTGATCACTTTTCCTTTTTTTTTTAGTCCGACAACTTGAATAAATTGACGATAGCTATTGCACGAAGTATAAAAAAAAAAATCGGTTATAATTGACTGTCTTTTCAGAGGCGAGGTTTAAAGGCGAGAGACCAATTGTTGATCATGGGCCTGGCGAGGTTCAGAGGCGAGGGGTGTAAATTGATTTTCTCTTCACTGAGTTCGCCTTTCAAAATCTATGTTTTGTTTCCCGTATATAGAACGGATTTTGCAGTAACAGAGAAAAAAAAACCATCTGCCCATATCCCCAAATCCTACCTATGCCGGGATAAATCATGCATATTATTTCATCTCAAGTCAACATCAGCCCAAACGGAGTTCATATAATATATCATGCAAATAGCAGTAAAATGAGTACTCCTTTTAGGGAGTACAAACATTGTTGCTTACATCACGTCAATAATGTCTGCCTACTACATCGGTGGCAGCAACGACGTTAGCAAAACAGTGGCGATTAGCATGGTAATGTATAGATATGTATATACATGTTAATTATCACTACAGTATATGATTGATTTTTTGAGAATTTAATTGTTGTTTACTATTACAATAGGTTAATACTAGAGGCCGGGGCACACGCGTTGCGTGTGCAAGTCAAATTTTCACAACGTTTTTGTAAAAATGCTTCCCACTTTTTATTTGATCAAATTTTCATAAATTTTGTGAAAATCTGACTTTTACACACATGGCGTGTGCCCCGGGCTCTAGTATTTATTGTTCTCAAGCGGTGGACTTTTTTTGTCCCATGTGCCTGACCCTTTTCCCCTTTCCACATTGATATGACCCTAAAGTTTCCTTTATTAGGCCTTCCACGGTGGTATAATCAAAAATCAATTGTTTTTAAAGTTAATAATGTTGGTGCAAAAGATGGCTCACAATGGTATAATCAAACTTAGCAACATCTTTAAAAATAAATAAATTTTGGACTTTGAATAACCAAAACTAGCGACATTTTTTAATAATCAAAATTTGTGGACCCCACATTACATAAGTTAACTAGTTCCAAAATTTGTATACACTCGTGTTTCAACTGGTATTTTTTTCTTCTCTTCTTCGCCTACTCTATATCTTCTTCACTTCACCCACAAACTATTTCTCTTTATTTCCCTCAAAAAGTGAAGCTCATATCTCTCAATCATCTATAATTCAACCCATCGTCGCCGGATTAAGGTATTTCACTATTCTTTTCCGTTTCTATTTTTTCTCCCAAAAAAAATTCATAATATGAGGAAAGAAAGTCACCGAATTTTCCCCAAAATTAAGAGAGGGAATCGATATATTTTTGCCAAAAAAAACGTAAATGGAGGGAAGTGATCGAATAGCAGGAAACAGAGGGGGAGAAAGAGAGAGAGTGAAATTGTAGTGGACTATTATTTTGGTTATGGATTAGAAGTGATCATTGTGAAACTCAACATTGTTAAGCTTAACAACCTCTTAAGTGAATAATCAAAAACTGATGTGTCAACTTTTGGTAATTCTTTTTTTATTATACCACTGTGGATGACCTTAGAGACTAGAGTAGTACACTAGTGTAGTTTATTTTCTCTATACTTTATTTTTCTACCTCTTTTTTTTATTTATTCCAAATGACACCGAACAATTTGACTTCTCTGTTATGCCTTGCATGGAAGGAATCAGGATTATTGAGTAATTCATAATTTCTTGCAGTTCAAAAAAAAAAAGAATTATAACTTACCAAGAAAAATGCATATCAAAATAAAAATAACAAAATGAATTACTTTAATATTTTAGTGGTAAAGCAGAATCATCTTGCTCTTTCGCTAAGGTTAGAAAATTAATTATAAGCACATCACTACGCTTTATAATGATAACGTGCACCACAAATCACCTGATCCCAATTGAGACTTGTCAAAAAAGAAAATTGTGTGTGCCTACCATTTTCATTTCCCAAGGGGAAAAGGTATATATAGACATTATTATAGTAGTAATTAATTTAATTTACTCTTTATATATCATGTTTAACAGCTCTTAGTAGGTAATCATGAATTTATAATATCTGATATATATTGCGGCAATCTTTGGAACTTATTAGTTTTATTATTATGCATGCATGGTTCTAATGAATTCTAGCATGTTCAAATGAAAGCCAGCGCATGCAATATCGTAGCTAGGAGCTAGTACTGATTATCAATCAACGATTGAGCTAATCGAAACAAATTAAAGTGGGAAAAGGGGGTGTGAAGATTCGAGTGATGATCCACTAAAAATCAACCAAAAGTATGTAGCTAGAGATCTCTTCAATAGATTGGAATTTGGAGCTAGCTAGAGATCTCTCCAATAGATTGGAATTTGGAGCTGAGATGGATGGATCAAGTTGTACTAGCTAGCTTTTTAATTTTATGTATCCGAAAGTATGTGCATGAATTGTCATCTCTTTAATTTTCAAGTTGTAGCTTTTGTATTTTTTTCAGTCCTTTGCAAGATCATGCGCAAAAAAAGGTATAGTAGTACTACGCATTCTTACTGAAATATAGATAAACAAAATTAGGTTATCATCACACACAACAGATATGGTTTACAGTCAAATCTGCTTGTTAACCCACTGAACTCACCATCCATTCCTCTAACTCCCGCAAATGTAACGTATACATGCAATGTCGGTGAATTAAAAATCATCACGTACACACATGCGACAATAAGCAATTAAATTATAAGTGGTAACAAGTAATCCTTAATGAAGAAGTAAATTCGCAAAATTGGAAAACGCGTCTTTTAAGTCTTAAAGTGGGGAGGTATAATTACATGGAAAGAAAATAAAGAAGGGAGAGAATGTTTGACATTTTTAAATTCTTACTGAAGATATATATTCGATTTCTCTGATTCAACATAACAATAGATATATTATACAAGTACTCCGGGGAAAAAAATTAGTATCTATATGAATTTATACAACTCTCCATGATTCAGGAGACAATTGATTGACTCTTTCATTAAGCAATTACAAGATTGACTTCTATATGAATTTATAAAATTACTGTTTTACCAAAAATAGTCTGTAAATTTTATTATCGTTAGTGAACTTGTGATAGTTGTTGGTCAATTTTTACTTATTTTTAGTCAATCTTGATTAGGGTAATAATTAAAAAAAAAACATCTAAATCAAGTTTACAAGAAACACACCATCAAAAAGTAAGAAGAAAAAGTAGTTTGATTTTTTCTGGTGGATTTAATTTTAATTTACTTTAGCATTTAAAAACTAAAGTACTACTAGTTTTTGATACTTGTGCATGTTAATTGTATGACAGTAGGTTTTAATTAAGGGAGGCCAACATAATTCAAATTATTTGTAATAAGGGTATAACGGTCAATTATTCATCAAAGTTAACACCGTTATGCCAAATTGAACCAGAAGGCAAGAGGGCTAAATTTGTAAAGTAAGGAAATTTTCAGAACCAGAACGTAAATCAATGTAGGTATGTACCAGAAGCCTCAGGGGAGGTCAGCGTAATTCACTCGATGAAGTCACTGCTTACGCAAGTCGGATAAAACGATTTGTACTTTTTTCAATCCGTCAATACCCACTTTTTCTTTTCTTTTCTTTTCTTTTCTTTTCCTTGCGTACTGTTTACCCACTTTGATCAGGGGAGAGAGAGAGAGAGAGAGAGAGAGAGAGAGAGAGAGTGGACAGAAAATGGGGGATAACAAGGGGACAGTGTGCGTGACAGGAGCAGGTGGGTATGTAGCTTCTTGGCTGGTGAAGCTTCTTCTCTCTAAGGGCTACAATGTCCACGGAACCGTCAGAGATCCTCGTATGCTTCAACCCCCTCCTTCCCTCTTGTTCTTGCTCTCTCTGTTACATTTACGGTTCCATTAATTTCCCATTGCTTGTTAGTTGTTACTCACTAGATAAAAGAATTCCGATGTGCCCGGTCTAAATGAATATTGATTGCCTCATGTTTCTTGTTCTTGGCGGTTTTCTAAGTAGAGAAGTAATTTTCAATATCAATCTCTCTATAGGGAAGAAACAGTTCAAAAAATCTCTTATAGTGAAAGTTTCTTCCTTTCCCTAAACAAAGAGTCACTTTCTTTACTGGGGCCTAGTTCTAAAGTTTTAATTTTTAACCAGACTATGCTTACCCTTTAGCGCTGATTCAATAATGCTATTCCGACCAAAGTGGCGTCCAGAAATGTGAGTTGGAAAAAGGAATAGAACCCAATCTTCTTCGGCGTTCAAATGTGGTCCCAAATTTTAACCAGAAAATTGGGATCTGAAATTAACTTTTCCCCAATTTCCTGGTTAAAATATGGGATCACATTTGAACGTATAATGAAGAAGAGAGGGCCCCATTCATTTCAACAACTCACATGCCACGTACGATTGGTATATTTTTTGGACGCCACTTTGGTCCGAATAGCATTATTGACACTGATTTTGGGCTTTGAGTTGTCTGTCTACTTTGTCCTACTACCAAACTGACTGTGATAGCACAGTAGTCAGTAGCTCACAGTTTCATTCTTTCCAGGGATGCTGTGTTTTTCCGTCTCGGTATTTTTCTTTGAAGTTCATGTTATCAGCTAAGCTTCGCAATCCAGTAGACGCCTTCCTTCGTTTGCAATCTAATTGGTTTATTTTCATTAAGTCAATCTCAGTGTTGGAATTCAGCAGCCAATTATTTTCTGCTTGGCTCAATTCATTACTGTGGATATACTTCACAAGGATATTGTCAAGCGCTTTACTAAAAGCCCTAGTTCATAATATCGTTCTATTTTTCAGTTCATTTTCTTAAGGCATGAAGCTCTCATCCGAAATAGGTGCTGGATGATAATAAGGTCTCATCATGGATGAAAACATTAGCGAATTGATGCAGAAGGCGCTTTTTGAAATTTGAATTATGATAGTATTGCTGAATAAAGGAAGCAGCCTTTAGCAAATATTGTGAAAACACCCAGTGGTACAATGAGTTTCTTTGAGACTAACATGTTAATAAAAGCTAGTGGCAAAATTCAACTTCATCTATAGACTAAATATTTTCTCTAGGGTTTGATAAATCTTTTTGAATGTATCTTGCAGAGAATGATAAAAATGCTCACTTGAAGATGCTTGAAAAAGCATCCGAGAACCTGAAACTCTTCAAGGTAGATCTGCTGGATTACAATTCTCTTTCTGCAGCCATCACAGGATGCGATGGAGTGTTCCACGTGGCCTGTCCTGTTCCCTCCGGCAGCGTCCCGAACCCAGAGGCAAGAATACCTCGTGATGGAAATTATTTACAGAATCATTTGCTTGCTAGGCACCTTGTATTTGCATTGACTTCTGAACCAGTGTGTAGTGTTCCATGTTGTCCGGATTGTAACATTTATGGTGTATTATGGGAGACTGCTTCTATTGGTAGCATATTTCCACCATCCATACGTTCATCACACATGGTCAAACCTCTTCTCTAAGTGGCCATCAGGTTGCTGAATGTATTCCTGTTAATTGCAGTGAACCCTGATTGCTTACAGGTAAAGGGGGGTCTCACATGAGACTTCTCCGTGAAAAATTTAGCGTGATTGAAGTGTGATGTGTTAGATAACTTGATAATTGATATTCATCGTTAGACACATTTCCTAATACCCTTAAACTTTTGGGACAATTGTTAACATGGTATTAGAGCTCATGTTGTGAGAGGTCTTGAGTTCAAGTTTCTTTGTTAGCATTATGTTTCTTTCTCCCCTTTGCATTCCATCGCAATATGTAGGGATGTTCGCATCTCCACGTGCAAGATGGGGTTGCACGTGAGGGAGGGTGTTAGATAGCTTGATATAGATTGTTGGGCCCATTTCCAAATAGCTTAATCTTTTGGGACAATTAGTAACGTAGGTTTACCATGGTAATGTGTTATTGAGCTGAGTGATTTCTTTAATTCCCATATAATCTAATGGCTCGGTGCAGGTAGAATTAGTTGAGCCTGCTGTAAAGGGTACACTTAACGTGCTCAAGGCATGTTCTGAAGCAAATGTCAAGCGAGTGGTGGTTGTATCTTCTGTAGCTGCCGTTTTATTGAGCCCTGATTGGCCCAAGGGTCGAGTTAAGGATGAAAGTTGCTGGTCTGATAAGGAATACTGCAGAAGAACTAATGTAATCCTTAAACCCAATGACTGCAGTGTTATTATCATGGATGTCTTCTTTGTCTTATTAAAAGTTTTTGATTCTTAAGCATAGTTTTGTGCCAGTGTTTTCCTTCTTTCTTACTGACTTTCCTGGTTCTTTGTCCAAGAATTGGTATTGTCTTTCAAAAACAGAAGCAGAAAGTGAGGCTATAGAGTTTGCGAAAGTAAGCGGGCTTGATGTTGTGACAGTTTGTCCATCCCTTGTTTTAGGGCCAAAGCTCCAACCAACGGTTAATTCTAGTAGTTTGGTCCTCATAAAGCTTTTGAAAGGTAATTTCTTGAGTCGAACCTATATCGTTATACCTTCTAGTAGAACTAGCATTTTTATACATGCAAATCCTATATTCTTTATTTGAAATGAAGTGTCTACCTGTACCTATGCTTGTTTATTTGCTGGTGAGTGTTAATTTTTGACTATAACGCCGTAGAAATTACACGTGATATAGCAATCCATATGATAGCACATGTTTGCTCTGTGTTTTCCTTTTCAGCAAACAGATGGTGTACAATTTACTAATTTAGGGTCGCAGTTCATACTAGAAGGATAAATAGAAAAGTACAGTCCTGGGATGTCTTGCTTTGTGTTTCGAAGAGGTTTAAGCTCCAAATTTCAGTCTTGCAATACTTTTCTTGAACTAAGTCAGCCATTGAAATTTGTATTGTTGACATGGTGTTCAACCAACAAACTAGCGAATCAATGGCATGATTTTGTTATATGGTTGAAGAATTTCAGTCCGAAGTGTAATTATGGCAGCTAAATTTTATATGATTTGCCTTCATGCTTAGCTTTGTAATGACTTGCTTGACTGTTATGGAGTATCCAAAGTTAACATCCCGGGTGGAGCACCCAGACTGTTGTCTAGGGTCCTGCAGTTTCGTAATAGTTTTTGAGGGATCAAGTTTCTAGGCTATGAACTGTAAAATAATTTAAGTGGATGGTTAGCTTGTGTCCAAAGTATTGCAGTCTAAAAACTTAGTCTTTTATTTATGAACCATCATGTGAGTGGAATGTTTGTTGCTAACTCAAGAAGACCTATGTTGCGCCTTTCTTGTTGTGTCAACACGTAAATTCTCTGCCATGAGGCCACACGGATATCCTAAAAGTTGCAAGTATTTCATATTCATCACTTGATACTGTTATTTCGCCCCATGCACAGAAGGATACAAGGAACTGGAAAACAGGTCGCGCAATATAGTAGACGCACGAGATGTAGCTGAAGCACTGCTATTGGCATACGAGAAGCCTGAAGCTAAAGGGAGATACATATGCACAGCTCACACAATCAGGTCACAAGATCTGGTGGAAATACTCAGGAGGCTTTACCCTAACTACAACTATCCTAAGAAGTAAGTGTCCTTCTCCAAATTAAATCCATCTAAAAGGATTTTATTCTCTAGGACCATTTTTGTAGAGAACGATTATAACCTGCGAGATTTAGGTAAATATGGCATCATTTAGTTAGAATTGTTGTTATTGTTCGTCACCATAGAAGATGTACCAAGATCTAGGCAAAATAGTAACATTGTTGAGTTAGAATCTTTGTTATAGTTCATCAGACAAAAAAGGTGTGCCTGACGTCCTGAACTACTTCTGTGGTTTTTCGTTTGTTAAGAGTTTTTTCCCTTGAAATAAATTAGCTGCTTCATTCATTTTTCTACTACCAGATTTACTGAGGCAAACGAAGGAGAAGGGCTCACAGAAGGGCTCAGTTCAGAGAAATTGCAGGAACTGGGTTGGAGTTACAGACCATTAGAAGAAACTCTTGTTGATTCCATTGAACGCTACAGAGAGGCTGGACTTTTGGACTAAAAAGGGCTTTCCATTCTCTTGTAGTTTTCGCTGGTTGTGTACCATCAAACATTCTCCTCCTTTTTACAGCCTGTTCGTTATAGTTACTGCTCTATAGATTATGGGCTTGTTTGTATAGTCTTCTGCTTTTGGCAGCAGTTCTTGTTGATCTGATATATGGCACTAGAACGTACGATATTGTCACTATTCCACAGAACTTCTCTTCTTGGAAATGATACTGTGGATAGCAGAAGCTCTATTTTGCTGCTTCTTACTTCTTGTGGTTGTGGACAATCTCAGGACCTCAACTTTGCTTCATTTTTTTTCTGGGCGAATGAGACAAGTTACAATCTATAAAGCAGTAGATGGTTTGCATTTATGGAAGGATGAATTGTAAATTTGTGTGGAAAATCTGTGCTGGGGGCATGGTTGTAGGTGTTTGGTTGCTTGTATATTCTTTGATCTCCATTGTTTGGTTTTGAAATTTGCCTAAAACAAAACCAAATCAGTTCCATACGAAACCGAGTAGTTTTGGACAAGTTGATCTTTTTCTGTTTTTTATTTTTTATTTTTTTTTGCCCTCTCGTACCAAAAGAGGGCGACTAACCACGGCATAGAAGTCTATGTTAGTATATCCACTGGGACCCTAGCAATCATGGGCTGGGTTGTGGTTTATCATGGTCGGAAATTACAGCTCATGATAAAGCGAAAGATAACAGTTCATGATAAATCATGGTACATGGTCAAATGCTGAGTTGTATTGGTGATGTGTGGTTCAAAATGATTGATAAATTATTATGCTTTTGATCTGATGTCTAAAGTTGAAACGTTGGATTAAGATCAAGTAGAAGATACTAGCAAAAAGAGTGAGTGCAACCTGCTATTGAATGTCTAGCAAAAAGAGTGAGTGCAACCTGCTATTGAATGTCTGTACTTGAAAGCTACGGGTTCGAGTTGGAAAACTGGAAATTGAAAGTATAGTTGCTACAAATGGCAAACCATGAGGTTGATCATGTAATATGCATCTCTTTTTTTGTTTTTAATTTCTGTATATCACAAATATTTTCCGGAAAAATTTAAATAAAAGAAACAGAAAAGAAACCAGGTCTCCTCATTTTGGATTTGATTGTTTTCCCTTATTTATGATTATGCCATTAAGAATAAAATGTGTATATATATATATATTTAGGTTTGATGGTTGGAGATATGCCTACCCAAAATGAATTTTTACCCAAAATTTAACTCAAATTTGAGGAAAAAAATGGGCGAAGGCCGGAGATGCTCTTAGTGGAGAGTTGATCTTACATCACCTGGACCTGGAGTATCATTTTGGTATCACCCCAATTGTCACGATGGATAACCAACTCATTGGGCACTGAATTTATACCATGAAGTCATTGCTTACGCAGGATGTATGGAAGCACTCTCTAATGCATGGTGGAGAAGGCAATTGAGCAGCTAATAAGTAGTACGAGTAATAATTTTCCAAAATTCAAGAGAGAGAGAGAGAGAGAGAGAGAGAGAGAGAGAGAGATGGGGCCCGGGGAGAAGGGTAAAGTGTGCGTGACAGGAGCAGGAGGGTATGTAGCTTCTTGGCTGGTGAAGCTTCTTCTCTCCAATGGATACACTGTCAATGGAACCCTCAGAGATCCTCGTATGCATCCACCTACTTTTAATTGCTCTGTAATTTCATCGGGTTTCTCTTATCTCATCATTTGAAGTTATACGGTGCTTAGCTTGATGATGATGATCTCTCCGTCATTTGATCGAATTTCTCTTCCATTTGGTTTTCATTGATTTTCTCGTGATGAAATTTATCTCCGACCTGCTTGAAGAATTTTGGAGTGCTAGAATCCGTATGAATTGAGCTGGCAAAATAAAAAAACTTCTGTAACAACATTCATTACGTGAAATTGATCTGTATTGGTGCGAAAGCCAGAAGAATGCAAGCTAGGGGTGGGATATATATATTTGTGGTTCCTTGCACATGAGAGTTGTCCATTTACATATACAAGCCGCAAGCACTTTTGCCATGAGTCATGACTGACCTCCAAGTGACATGATTAAATATGGTTCCCGTGTTTGGCTAAAGTTGTCACATAAACACACTCAATTTCCCATAGTGAACTTCTTCCTTTTCCTGATTAGACGGTGGCCAACACCGGGCCGCTTACTCCTGGTCCTGGACTGCCTCTAAGTTCCAACCAGACTATGCAAACACCGATCATCCATTTCAGGCTCTGAGTAGCCTGTTGACTCTGCCTTCCAACCCATGCTCATCCATTAACTGAAATCACAGTAGCTCAAGATTCATCCCAAATTGGAAGTGGTTTATTGTCTGAAGACAGAAATTTCAAAACTAGGGATGATGTGTTTTACCTCTCATTATTGTTCTTGATATGTCTTGAAAAGGCAGATATCCTTCTTCTTTTCTGTGACATCTCTCATTCTCCCACTAACTACCGAAAACATTTTGGTAAAAAGTCTAATAGATTATTGGGTCAAAACATCAATCGCTGTGTTAGAATTCAGCAGCCAATTATTTGTCGAATGGCTCAATTCATGGCTGCCGATATGCTTCGGAAGGATATTGTCGAGAGCTTTATTAGAGCCCCAGTACATGATATCATTCTTTTTTCAGTCAATTTCTTTTTTGAAGGCATGAATATATCTGCTTGACGAAAATAAGGGTCTCACTTGTTCAACAAGTAAACAAAGTACAGTAATTGAGAAGGCAGTTATGGCATTTGAAGTACGATATAGCACAATAAACGAAGTAGCCTTCAGCAGATATTGTGGAAACACTTATATGTCTTAAGTCAAATGTGGTGCAGCTTATAAATCCAGTGTCACAATGAGGTTCTTTGATAATAAAATGTCTATAAAAGCTACCTAGCTAAATTTTACTTGATCTAAATGATTTCGCATGGTTTTCTCAATCTTTTGTAATGCATCATGCAGAGAATGAGAAAAATGCTCACCTAATGAAACTTGAAAAAGCATCCGAGAACCTGAAACTCTTCAAGGTAGATCTGCTGGATTACAATTCGCTTTCTGCAGCCATCGCAGGATGCAATGGAGTGTTCCATGTAGCCAGTCCAGTTCCCTCCAGCAGCGTTCCAGATCCAGAGGCAAGAAAACCCATTTACGGAACTTGTTTATAAAATTCATTTGCATGCTAGGCACTTTGTATTTTCCTTGACTTCTGAACCGGTGCATAGAGTTGCACACTGTTCAGATTGTAATAGTGAAGATGCATTATGCGGGATTGCTTCTTTTGGTAGCATATGTCCAAGGTCCCTACATTCGGCCCACATGGCCGAACCTCTCAGCTCTCTCTCCAAATGCGTCTATCAGGTTGCTGAATGTGTTACTGTGGGCTTGTGAATTAAGGTGAACCCTGATTGCATACAGGTAAAGAGGCGTCTCAGAAAAGACATCTCGGTGAATGGGTTCTCCCTGTTTGTCAAAAGTTTTGATAGGAATACGCTAAAGCATATTGGTCTCTGTTGGGAAGACTAAGGGGGCTGAGGCTGACTCGGATTCTAATTTAGCATGATTGAAGTGTGATGAACTGTGTACACAAAATAGGTTTATCTTGGGAAGTGTTTTTTGCTATGAGTTGAGTGACTTCTTTTATTCTCATGTTATCTAATGGCTCGGTACAGGTACAACTAATTGAACCTGCTGTAAAGGGTACAATTAATGTACTCGAGGCATGTTCCGAAGCCAATGTCAAGCGAGTCGTGGTTGTATCTTCTGGAAAAGCTGTTTCTGAGAACCCTGATTGGCCCAAGGGTCGAGTGATGGATGAAACTTGCTGGTCTGATAAGGAACACTGCCGAAGAACTAAAGTAATCCCTTAAACAAGCCAATGTTAAAATAGTCATTCTGATAAATACGGTTTGATTATATTGCATTTTGTCTGGATGTTAGTCCGTTTTTTTGTATGTGTGTGTGTGTTTTCCATTTCTATGCTAACTTCCTAGTTCTTTGTCCTAGTACTGGTACGCGCTATCAAAAACAGAAGCAGAAAGTGTTGCTTTGGAGTTCGCGAAAACAAGCGGGCTTGATGTCGTGAGAGTTTGCCCAACCTTTGTTTTTGGGCCAATGCTCCAATCGACGACTAATGCTAGTAGTTTGTTCCTAATAAAGCTTTTGAAAGGTACCTACTTGAATCAGACGTTTAATATTTTATTTTTTCAAGTAGCAGCAACATTTTTATTGATGCAGTTCCTATTTTCCCACAAATTGTTATTCCGGTTTTCTATGGTAATAATGTGAATCCATGGTATAATTTCTTATTATGGTTTAATGATTTCAGCTATTGGTTATACTTTTCACCCAAAAGTAGAACTATGGCAGCTAATTTTGTTTTCTGATTTGCCCTTATGCTTAGCTTTGTCTTGCCTTGCTCGACTGTCATGAAGTGTCCAAATTAAACATCTTGTTGTGGAGCAAGAGATGACAGTTTGAAGATGTCATGGGATCTAGAGTAGGATCCTATAGCTCTAATTCTATGAAGTTTAATCTGGGGCAAGTGTAGAATGTTGCTGAACTGATGGTGTAGTTAGCTTCTAAGCATGACAGAAACTAGTCCAAATTCATGACAGCAGCCAGATATGTGGTCTGGGTACCTCAAACTTCGCAATACTATTGAGACTTTGAAAATTACCACCTCCAACACCACCACTACCGCCTTCAATTCCTTTTCCATTTCCAACACTGTTCCGACCACAAGCAATTTGAGAATTGCTTCCAACCATTAAGTGGATATATAGCTCCAAAGACTACTGCGGTCTAGAACTTCAAATCTTGTGAAACCTCTTGTAAGCGGAAATTTTGTCAACTCAAGAAGAAGAGGACTATACAAACATCCTCTACCAGTGGACTACAAGCATATCCCAACCCGTGCACATAGTTCGTATTCATTCTAAGTGGATGGTTAGCTAATGTACTCCAAATTTTTAGTCTATTAAAATCTTGTGAACCTCATGCAAGCGGAACGTTTCTTTAGCAGGGTATCACTCAAGAAAAAATATGTTGTGCCTTTTATATATGGTAGGCACTTAAATATCCTCTACCAAGAAAAAATGTGTTGTGCCTTTTGTATATGGTAGGCACTTAAAAATCTTCTATCATTGGACCACACACGCATCTCTACGCTTGCATATATTTCATATTCACCACTTAAATGGGGATGGTAGCTGCAAGCCTGCAAGAAAAGTTCCAGTGTAAGAGTCGTTATGGTAGGCCCCTCCATGGCATCACGTTAACTACTCATGAAGATGAAACGGGCAGATTTCCTGCTTCTTTGTAATGTTCTCAACAAGTGAGACATTATGACAAGAACTACTTGTGGATATTTGGTTTGTTATAAAATTATCTGGGACAGTTATATCCTTCTTCAGAAATAGTTTTCAGTGAAAATGTAGCAGCACCTAAGACCATATATTCTCAATACTGAATTCTTATCCCATGCATACAGAAGGATATGAAGAACAGGAAAACAGGTTGCTGAAGATAATAGATGTACGCGATGTAGCTGAGGCACTGCTATTGGCATATGAGAAGCCTGAAGCTGACGGGAGGTACATATGCACAGCTCACATGATCAAGTTACAAGATCTGGTGGAAATCCTGAAGAGGATTTACCCCAACTACAACTATCCTAAGAAGTAAGTTTCCATCTCTATATTGTTTATTCATTTATAAGTATTTTCTGTTGTAATACCAATTTTGTTTGCTGGTAAATTATTATCGTAAGGATTGTTTTAGTCTAGTACCAAAAAAATGGACCTGAACGGTGGTTTACCCTTTGGTGGGGTGTGTTTCCATGTTAAAACTTAGCTGTTTCATACATCTGTCTACTGCCAGGGTTACTGAGGGAAAGGAAGAAGAAAACATCAGTTCTGAGAAATTGCAGAAGCTAGGTTGGAGTTACAGGCCATTAGAAGAAACACTTGTTGATTCGGTTGAAGGCTACAAACAGGCTGGACTTCTGGACCAAAATGAGTTAGGCATTCCTTTGTAGTATTTGCAGATTCTTGTCATAGTTGGAGCCTTTTCGTTATAAGTATGTTTGGTTGGTCGGCCTCGAGTTTGTGGGTCTTGGACCAAGTGCGTGGGACCCACATGTATAATAAGTTACTAATATTTAGTGCTGATTTATATAATAAATTGGTGTCATGGGGGCGTTGGTGTTATAACTTTTGACATTTAGAAGTTGGAGCAAGAGTCATATAATCAGTGAACTCAACATGAGCTCCCCGTTTTTTTTCATTTTTTGTTCTCTCTCTCTCCCAAATCCATGGAAATCCCATCATGTGTTTTAGCAATCTAGACTCTTTAATCTTGTGGCGAGGCTAGGAGGGAGATTATTTTTGGTGGGCTACAACAAACTCAAACTTGGAGCACCTAGGATTCTAGTAGTATTTTGGGGGTTTGCTCATTGAGGTAGGATTTATACATACAGGTTTAAATATGGATGTGTGAATTTTTAAACATCATCATTAAATTAACGAGCCTAGTAGTAGGTTGTTTAAGTTTAGTTTGAAAGCTATCAAAGCTTGGTTTATGTAAGTAACTAATCAAATCTCTAAAGAGCTTTTAACGAGTGAACACAAATTCAAACTGAGCTAGCTCGTTCCTTTACAAGGACGATGCTAAGATTGGGGAACTGCACAGAGATAGGAACCATGGGCTGAGCTGTGATTTTATGATGCGGGCTGTAGGCCCAAATTCCAAAAGCATTGAGGCAGTTCCAACATGTCCTCGTGCCTTACCAGATTTAGATGTCTCTCACTTTCCCCACAACCACAAAAAAACATCAAGATGCACTACATCTACACACACACACACACACACACATGTATTCATGGGTCCCCTAAAATATGTTTATCAGTTGTGGTCCAAAAACATCTGTATTTGGGACCCCCTCCCCCCTAACCATGAGAGCTCAGGCCTATAAAAAGTATAACCCTAGCCACCAATGGCTCAAACATCCACCAACGCATGCAACTCGACTATGACTGTTCCGTTGTAGTATTGTCCACGTACGTGTCTATGTCTACACGTACGTGTCTATGTCTATATGTAGCGAGACCGACTGCATTGGGTTTGTACGAGCCATGTTCTCTCTGCATGGAGTATTAATTATATAACTCTACTAGTCTACTCCAACCAGTCTATAGTGGGCACTTTTCAATTTGTAGGATCAAATTGCTATAAAGTTCATCTTCGCTTGTATACACTGCTAATCTTTTCATGTAAGAGAAAACAATGATTCATGTCGCAATCTCCATCATCCATTACCATTGCTGAGGGTCCCTTTCTAAGGGAAATTACTGAGTGCAGGGCCGTCTCTGAGCCGAGATGAGGTGGCGGACTTAAGCCCCCAAATTTTGGATTAAAATTAAGGTTCCAGATAGGTATAGCCAGATATGTAATATATATTTAATCTAACACTTATATAGTAACAAATAAACTAGCTAGCCTAGTGCAAAAGCTTAGTTCCTCTATCCAAGAGGTACATGGCTCAAGTCTTAGGGGCCTTTATTTTTCTTCCTCACATGAATATTTTTTTCTCTCATAAATTCGTCTTTTTTTTAATTTTTTTTTAAACACCTACTCAAAAGATGTTAGAAGAATTGGAAATTTTAGATATTGAGCTTCTTATTTACTATGTTGTCGTGGGTTTTCCAACTAAATCAACAGACTCTTTCAAGAATTAATTGCTCATTTCACCGAGGTAAATAGTGAATGGCTACTTTGTGTGGCATGTTTGAATCCGTTCAACTCATTTTCTATCTTTTCGAAGAAATATTTGATTTGACTTATCGAATTTTATCCAAAAGAGTTTTCTTCCATAGAGCTCATGGTACTCTCCGATCAACTAGATACATTTATTTTTAACATGCGATCTACTGATGATTTCCCAAGATTGATTTTGTTTGACATACATCGTCGGGGTTCAATGGTAAAAAAAATTTGCAACGAATATTTAGACTCTGACCCCGTTCGTTTTGGGAATTTGGATTTATAGGTAATGAGTGTAGAGAAAAATAGAATAATGATTGAAAATATGGGTAATGATTGGAAAGAAATAGAGAGAAAAATGAGAGTAATGATTTGAGAAAAATATGATAATGATTAGAATCCAAAAACCAAAACTCCAAAACGAACGGGGTTGCTTATGTTTAAAAGGTTTTTGAATACATTATGCTACAAAGCTTTTGTGCCTAGTGGATCGGAGTAGGAGTAAATTTTACTAGTATTAATTTTGTTTTAGTTTATTGTGAAAAAATGCCCCTTATGAATGGAATTTGTCATACCGTGCTCCGTTGCTATCCCTACTCGATGTCTAATTGGATTTTGGTTAGAATATTCCTAATTTTCATTTGATCATTTTTTGTTTTTGTGTTTTTTTTGGTTGTGTGGCGTTTAAAAGTTGAGAGGGGGAAACTAAAAAGCAAGCCCAACGGTGAAAGAAAGAAACCAACCAAACAAAAGACAACGGTGAAGCCAGCCAAGCCGTTTCCCGGGTTCCGTAGTCCGTACCAGTTTTCCCGTTTATTCTCTACTGTATTTCCCACCTCTCTCTCTCTCTCTCTCACAATGTGCTGTTTCTCCGTGGGAAAATCATCACTCTTTGCTTTCATCATCATTATCACTCCATTCCATATTTCAATTCCAAATCCAAATCCAATCTTCTCCTTAATTTGCTCAGGCTCCGTTCCGCAACGAAAAAAAAGCTCTTATTTTAAAAAAAAGTAATTTCAAGCTCAAAAATTATGTATTTACGCAAATAATTTTCCTATCACTATGGATCTTGTTTGATAGATCTCATTGAGATCTTTAATATGGTGCAAAAAAAATTAAAAAATTATTTTTTATTTACATTATTTTTGAGTTTGAAAATGTGAAATAAACTGCTTATTTTTTAAGAAGATTTCTGGAACGGAGCATCACAGTATTACTCCTCCTAGTAAGTAGTAGTAGTACTCCACTAGTATATACTGTAATAATCCCCCTTAAACAAAATACGTAATCCACTACTTTTCTCTCTCTCTCTCTCTCTCTCTCTCCTGTTCAAAAAAAAAAAAAAAACTCCACTCCAATTTAAAACAAAAAAAAAAAAAAACACTCTGTGTAGTTGTGTTTCTCCCACATACTCTTACGTGCTCCGTTGTACATCCAAGTGCACCACCGACCCTCCCTCCCTTCCTCCCTCCCTTCCTTTTGACCTTCTTCCTTTTCCCATTTCAATTCAATTCAATTCTAGGGTTGGGTTTGGTTTTCCCTTTTTCATTTCCTTTCCCTTTTTTTCTCTTTCTTAACACCATCTTTGTGTCTGTCGTCTCGATCACTCCCCTTACCGATCCCTTTTTCCTTTCAAATCCATTCACTACCAGTACCACCACCCTCGCCGCTTATTCCAATTCCTTGTATGTAAATTCTTTCTCTCTCTCTCTCTCTCTCTCTCATATCATCAAGATTCCAAAGGTTTTGATAGGGTTTTTCTTCTGCTCCTTCAACTATGGGGCCAAGTGTTTATTTGATCGACTGTAGTAGTAGCACTTAAGTCTATTCGATTTAATACTCCCTCTTTTTGAATCTTCCCCCTTTTTTTTCCCTTTGTCGGCGAATCAAACTTCTATCTTCTTTTGGTTTTCAAACAAAAACAAAACAAAACAAAACACCACAAGTCTTTTAGATAACAGCAAGTATTATTTATGGCGTATCAGCCGGCGATTCCACGTCCGAGTTCAGGATCGAGTTCCAGTTCGGGTTTCCAATTCCCGAATTCCCCTTTCGGTGACACCACCTACACCAAGGTCTTCGTCGGAGGCCTCGCTTGGGAGACTCAGAGCGAAACCTTGGGCCGTTACTTTGAACAGTTTGGTGAGATTCTTGAGGCCGTTGTCATCACCGATAAGCACACCGGCCGATCCAAAGGCTATGGCTTCGTGAGTCTCTTCTTCAATTACCTCATTCATCCTCCTCCTTGTTACAACCTCTCATTCCATGTTACAAGAGTAAATTGTCAATAATAACCTACAGTAACACAATATTATGGTTAAATTGCATTTCATAACTTTTTTAATATTTGATCGTGTCATCAATTTTGGTTGTTTTTGTGGTTGGGTTGGGTTCTGTAATCAATTCATGTTTATCGGCAATTTTGATGGTTAGTTGGTGGGATGAATAATTGAATGACTTTGGGTTCTCATTGGTGTTTGTTTGGAGGGTTTTTAGGTGACTTTTCGGGAGCCTGAGTCTGCAAGAAGGGCATGTGCTGATCCAACACCAATTATTGATGGTAGGCGGGCGAATTGTAATTTGGCTTCACTTGGACGCCCTGGACCTTCTCTATCCTTTGGTATCAAATTCTTATCTACTTCCTGCTCTTATATCTTCGTAATGGATTGATTCAACCACCCTCTTACTTGCTTCTTATATATGACTATGTCTTCGATAGGGTCTAACAACTCTTACATATTTTTTAGACCACACACTTATGGAAGGGGTTGAAAATTGTTGCTTTTTCTGCACTAAAATCCACGAGGATGGGATATATTTTTTGTTTGGAAAAGATATATATATATATATATATATATATATATATATATTTTTTTTTTTTTTCTGTATATGCAGCTTATTTATTGCAATCAGGCCCCGTTTTGCTAAGAGAAGTACTTATTTTTTGAATTAAAGGTGATGTATTGTGAAAGAATGACCTGTCTCGTAAAGCGGAAAATAAATACGTAAGAAATAAGAACCTTAGCGGAATGGGGACTCACTCAGTCACCCTGTCCAAGCAGCGTATCTATTTCAATCACTTACCTTTTCAGATAACACTTAGTGCATACTGGCTTCTTGACGCAATTCACTCTTCGCCTAACCAACTGGGTTCCTCTAGTTGGCCAAGGCCTATGTCTCCAAAATGAGATGTTACGGGGTTCGATGTGAAGGGGTACAACAATGTTTAGACTTTTTGTTCCTCACTCCCCTTAAAGCTACCCCTCAAGGCGCCGGTAATTGCCTCGTAGATGCAGAACAAGGACTACATGCTGTGCGAGATTAGTTCTACACTGAAGTCCTAGTCAGCAGTAAAAAGAAACTTCAATCTTCGCATTTTTCCTGAATTCTGTGCCAGCAATCAATTAAGTTGATTTATGGGAAAATACCACTATAATCAGATAGGGAAGGCATTCAAGGCAATCCATCTCTAACGTATCTCTAATGTGGTCAATTTGTTCCTGATTTATGACTGGCTTACGTTCAAGGGGTATTTAACAGGTGGTTCGTCGAAAATAGTCTCTTCACGGAAACAGTTTTTAGAGAAATTTCTTGCGTTCTGCATGAAATCATGTCAACATTGTTAATACTCTTTGAATCGAGCGGAAGTGCATTTATATTCTCTGTGTTGTTGCTTCTAGGACGTATTGGATCGCCAAGACCCTATATTGGCAGTGTCCCCGCTGGCCGGGGGGCATACGTTGGAGGTTTCGGCTACCAGCAACCAGTTTCTTACAACTATCAACAAGGATTTATGTATCCTCCATATGGGTAAGCGTGCTTTCCAGAGCAAAGAGTTCATAATCTAGTGTAAAATACTGAAATCTAATTCACATTTATAGGTTCAATATGCTATTGTTCATTGTTTTTTTTGAAAAAGTTTGAGCCTCCATGGTATGACTAATTGGAGCTTACCTTCTTCTCCTGTCCGTTTGTCGCCTATTGCATCAATCTAAGTGTTTTTCTCACATGTTAGTTATTTATCTTGTTTTTTTCCATTTTTAGGACAAAGTAAGTCCATGGATGAGTGTGTGTTGGCTTATATTTATTGCTTGCCATCATTGTTTGTACAAGTAATTTTTTCCCCTGAATGCACCTTCCATGCCTCATTTCTATTTACCTATAATCTCATGTGTATACGCACAAATAGTTGTTGGTTCAAAATATGTATTTGGATTACCCGTGGTAATCCTTACTGTTAATATTCAATCCATTCGGTATATGGCTTCAATTCGAAAAGCATGGGATTTTATCAACCTTGACAGACTGGAAAGTCAGAAAGCATATCCCTTGGCCTGTAACTTATAACTTATTTTTTTTCCCCTTAAAAGTTAAAACCAGAAATAGATACCATGGTGACCGGCTGCAATATGAACCATCATGCAGGGCCACTTGATCGTTCTTGAAGTTGTTATTGCCGATAGAATTTAAAAGGAAAAAAAAAAGTTCAAATCAGAGTTGCTCTTGGAAGATCGTATAATTTTGAAGCTAGATATTTATATATTACTTGCTCAATCATCATCTTGGACGGAAAAAATTCTATTTAGTGGTGTGGTAAAAAAGAAGAGAGAAAAAATTGAATCCCATCAAATTAGGTTAAGTTTATTATCTGAATTTGAGCACAGTAAAAATAAATAAAGGCACTAGAATATTGTTAGATTTCTTGGAGGGTTCCAACCTAAAACCAATTGGCAATAGGTGGAGTAGCCTCTAGAATTTATTAACCAA
>JAOTQK010000021.1:511620-557137 GCA_025642025.1 Rhododendron ferrugineum
AATCGCACGAGGAGAGATAAACAAAGGATCCAACATGGATCACAACAAGACAAGGTGCCGGTGGCACAACAAATGGGAATTTAACGACCAAATAACGAGACAAAGACTTGCCCATAAATTCGCCAAAAGCCGAGTAATATCCACAAGGGACCAAACTGTCACACTGCAATAAAAGCAGGAACCAAAACAAATACTGTAAAGTTCAGAGACCAAACTGTAATAAAACAAATATGAGGGATTGAAGTGTAAAAAAAATAAACAACCTTGGCTCCTTAAAACCCTAAAGATTGGATAAAGGAGTGGACAGTACGATGAATAGATCAACACGTTGACTGGGGTTGGGTGGCTGCGTTTTAGGGTTTTGGTTAGGTGGGTGGCTGCGCGGTGGTGACAGAGGTGAGCGGCGGCTATTTAGGATTGTGGTGGTTTAGGGTTAGGGTTAAGGCCCGGCTCTGATACCATGTTAGATTTCTTGGTGGGTTCCAACCTAAAACCAATTGGCAATAGGTGGAGTAGCCTCTAGAATTTATTAACCAAGCTTGGGTGGCTTAGATGAGCGATGTGGGACAAGTCTAACAAATATCATCAATGGGGCTGTCATTGATGTTTCTATCCCTCTGTACTTTACCCTTCTTCTAAAAGTCTATGACATAAATCAACTCGAGTGAACTTTTTTTTTAGTTGCTTGAGGTTGGCTGTTTGAAACTTGTTTCATCATTCCGCTCACTCAAGGGCCATAATCTCTGCTGAACCACAAGAAAACATGTCTTCTACGTTCTCCCGACCCAAGTCAACAGTGGTTACCCTTGACCCTAGCATTGGCCTCAATGAGGATATATTATCAATTTCTTTACAATGCATGTTCTTGCTAGTAGGAGCATCTACTTGAGAATAAAGGAAAAGAACGCCCTGTTGGAACTTCAGTTCTGTGTTCATCATCCTCTTGAATTATCTTTCATGCTCTTGCTAGACCTGGTATGGCTTGCCATTTTGAATTTCGCAAATCAGTCTTTAGTATAGTCACGGGTCCTACCATATCATGTATTCAAGATACATAATACTCCTATTTTTCTAAATATACCTGATGCCTTTTATTCGTGCAGGTATACGACATATGGTTCTGAATACGTCTACCCACAGGTTAATTGTGCTTCCAGCTAGCAGCTGCAGTTGAAGTTAAATGATATATTATGGCAAAAACTAACCTGCATGGTTTTCATATGAGGCTAACTTCTCTCCTATGTGGTGTTGTCATTTTTCTGCCAGGGTGTTTACAATCCATATGCAGGTCAGCAGTACCTTCAAATATATGGTGTTCCTGGAACAGTTAACCCAGCTATGTACCCTTATAGCCAATTGGGTCAGAGTATTCCAGGTGGCCAGGGTTATACTGCGGTGCAGGGCTATACAATGCCAGGTCATCAGATTGTGCAATTTGGTGGGCCCGGTGTCAGTGCAATAACAACTTCACCTATTCCCACGCTTCAAGTGCCATATCCTACAGGCAAGTTTTCTTTCTTGGCTGCTATTTTTCGTTCCTCAAATGAAGTTAACATACTGTTTTTGAACTATAGTCATGCATCTCTACGTATATATGCATGTAAGTAACATCGGTTACAGTGGGACTTGTAGAAACAAATGGGCCAAGTTGTTGGAATCTTATCCTTTTTAGCACCTATTGACAGATTAACAAAGGATGGAAAGGGGAATAACAAATGACCGAGGTCTCATTGAAATTTTATTTAACAACGTAACTGTGTTGGCTTCTCAGGTATTGGTGCACCGGTTCCAGGACAACCACAGTTCATAGTTCCTGCTCATTCACCTCAGTTCATGCAAGCTAGCGGTTCTGACCAAAAATCAGGGTGAGGGGTTGATCAAGGTGAGTCCCTTGCATCATGCTTAATTGTGGTGTTTCAGCTTGCTTTTTCCTTGCCACGTTATGATTTTTAGTGATGCTTTTCTATTTATCGTTAATTGCAGGTATCCTTAAGATTGCAGCGGGACTAAGAGGATCGGTACTGCTACTTGAGTGGCGGGATTTGAATCTAGCCTTGCAAATTATTCATTTCGCATTCTAGAGGTATGCCAATTTTGTCCCGCATATTTACATTGGACATAAACTTAGCATCAGCTATAACTTAGTTGGACCCAACCCAACACCAAAACAAAAATGGCTTTATGCAGCCATCGACGAGAAAAGGCTTAGGATTTCATGTGGCCATCAAGGAAATAAAGCATTGCGTAGTTTCAGGAATGCAAGTGCTTTTGTCATACGAAGTATGATAACATGGTAGTGTACTAGTGTGCCATCATCCTGTTTATATAGATACATAAGGGAATGATCCAATGCACATGGAAAGTTAAGCATAACCATTTGTCCGTAATATATTCCAAGCGGAGAGTTGGAAAGATTTTGATGACCAAAGAATGAAAAATTGAGCAAAGAAGCCAAGAAGGGGTGCGCTAGTCTTTTTTGATCAAGGGGTGTCCTAGTTGTCCATTGGGTTTTTTTTTTGAAGTCTGAGTGGCAAGGTCTCAACTCTAGCGATACTGCTCTTTGCAGTTGAGTCCTAATTTTAGATACATCATCCTCTTCTAAATTTTGCGTAGCGAAAGCTAACAGTAAACCAGATAGAAAAGTTTTGCTTGCATTTGAATATTCTGTTTGCAAAGCTAGCGACTGATATTAGAGATCTTCTGGCATTGCTATATACTCCTGTATTTTTTTTACATAGCACATGGGAAGAATAAATTTTCAAGATACCTTGAGAGTTTGTCTGAGTGGCAAGGTCCCTTGAGTTCCTCTATTTCTGGAGGTCTATGGGGGCCACAACTTCTGGGGTAAAACTTTCTGAGAGCATCCACTTTGTGGATATATTGCCAAAAGTTGGGTCTGTCTCTGGTCCTTCCCCACCCATACCCCAAAAGTTGGTACTGTTATTGTTGTTTTATTGGAGCTCACATACTGCTGGTGATGGTGATAGTTAGAATTGTTAGATTCCAACAATATAGAGAGGTTACACAAATCTTTTCTCCATGTAACTTTGCGTAGGTTACACAAATCTGTTCCCGATGGTCAGACTCTCTGTATGATCATAGGCTGTTGTCTTTTATATCAGGCTGAACCTAATCGGCTTTCACAATGAAAAATACAATGTTCTGAAGATTTTCACCAGGGAAAACCTTGAAAGTAAATTGACTGGATTGATATATAAACTTCTTATTGGATTAGTAATCATCGTGAATTGATTGGTTTCCACTTTGGTATACAATAACATTACTACTCAAAATTTGCTTCTTTCTTTGTTTTGATAAACTTTCAAGCATTGGATATTTATGCAGGTTACGCATAGTCATGCTCACCAGAGAAGTCATGTGTCCGAGTCGCTCCAGATGGTGGAGAAAGGGACCATGGAAGATGCGGGCTGCTCTTCTGTCATCATTGTAAATTTGGAAACTTGTGTACTGCCAGTTATTCAGATGACTGGTAGAGAGTGAGAGTCATGGATTGATGGAATGCTAGAATGGGTTTCTGGCAACCATCATAGGAATAAAACTGTGCATGGTAGAATCAAAATATGATTCTTTTTACGGTCCAATCCCAGCATTTTGGGAGTGTAAATAGTCTCTGGTGTCTCTTTTGGTGGGTTAGAATCAAAATATGATTCTTTTGTTGTCCAGTCCCAGCATTTGGGTGTGTAGATAAGTCTCTGGTGTTCGTGGTGTTGGGTCCTGCATTGCATTTGAACATCATGTATGTGCATAGAACCAACTTAGTCTAATCGAAGCTATAAGTGAAAGCCTTGACAGAGTCGTGTGACTGTGTCAATGGTAATTAGGGTTTTTTATTTCGGAACTCTATTCTGTAAAATTTGGGTTATTTTGAGAGCATGACCTCAAAGCATGAGTGAAGCTCCATAGCTATCCATTTCCATGAACTTTTGTGTATGTGTAGGTTCTTATTGATTCGTATTAGTTAATTTGTGGGCCTTATCATAGCATGTCAAGAGGCAATTCATTCGGTTTGTTTCTTTCCAATTTCCTCTCACTGAATTGAAGGTTAGATTTTTCTGTGTTCAAAGTCTAATTAGTTCCTTTTCTATTGAATATCTTGGGGTAACTCGAAACTGTTCTACCACTGCTCAGTCTTTTAAAAAAAAATAGATATAGATAATAAGGTATTATTTGAGAAAAATACGTCTTCCTAGAGTCAATTTGTTGGACCAGCCACATGCATTTTGAAACAAATGCAGTTTAAAAGGGACTTAAAAAGCATTGTGACCAAGTTAAGGCTAAAGGGGTTTCTCTTGACCAAATCACAAGGAGGGAAAATGCAAAGATACCGTCTGCTGACTATCATTATCATCTACGTGACACCCATTTTAATTCTATTTTTTTATCCACTAAATTGTTGGATTTCGTCTTCCAAATTAAAGGTTGTATCAGTTCAATGGCTATGCCTTGACAAAGGTTCTTAGGAGATTGATTAAAGCTGAAAAGAAATTATTAACAGGGGTTATCAATTCCGATAATAATAATAATAAAGGTTAACAATTCCAAAAACGTACTACTATCTTATGCCAACAACTAGATGGTTTCTTCTTTCTTGGTTTTGAATTTATTATAGGTTGAGAACCCACACAAAGTAGTTACTATTACTATTATTCTACCCGCTGCTCAGTTTGTGATTAGGATATCCTCCTGTCCTTTCCTTTGGGTTCCCACAGCAGCTGTGAAAGTGAAGCCAAGCCAAGCCCACTATGACCTTGATGGTGCCCTATACTGTTCAAGCATTCAAACCATACGCAACACATAAGAGCAGACGCGTGCACACTATTGAAAATAGTTGGAATGAATCTCATATGTTTCCGCGCACTGCAGCGTCGTGTAATGCTTTAGTATCCTTTTTTTGCTCATGCTTTTTTAATATTTTTTTTTTTGCAGGTGCTAGAGGATCTTTATCCATGAATGTGTTTCGTTGCTTTTGTTTTCCTTTGAGAGTTGGCCGAGTGTTTTTCGTTGATTGTTTAGTTTTTGTTCTAGCCGTATGATTTTCGTTTTTTGTACTATCTCCTTATTATTAATGCATTTCTTACTTTCCCAAAAAATGGAAAAAATACCGGAGGAAGCTATTTTCAATAGTACTACTCCTATAGATATGAAAAGGGGCCTCTCTTTAGTCCCTACGGGCTGGGTCCACCCACCGTTCAAGTAGACTCGATTCCGAGCTGGACTTTACCATAATATATAGGAAAATTTATATAAATGGTCCTCTTAGTTTCACTCAAGTCTCATTTTTGTCCTCTAAGTATTAATTGCAACTATTTTGACCTTCAAGTTTGGTTTTCGTACCAAATTGATGACTTTTGTCAGCCAAACTGGACGAAAAAAATCAGATTGATGGCAGTTTGGATGTTGCAGTTTGTACCAAGTTGGTCCAATTGATGACGTCTGCCGTCAATCTGATTTTTTCCGTCCAAATTTGCTGATAGACGTTATCAATTGAACCAACTTGGTACAAAAATCAAATTTGAAGGTCAAAAGAGTTACAATTAATACTTAGAGGACGAAAATGAGACTCGGGTGAAACTAGGAGGACTATTTCTATAAATTTCCCTAATATATACCTCAAGAGGAAGAAGAAGAACCAGGTGTTGATCTCTCTCTCTCTCGTCATGAGCACGAATTCGCCAACCGCCGAGGAGCTCCCAAACCTCGCCGCGGAAACCACACCCCTAAAGCCAGAGTCCGCGGCGGAAACCACACCCCAAAAGCCAGAGTCCGCCGCTACAACAAATCCGACCGCCACTCCCACCAAAGAAAACCCCGCCACCGTTACTCCCACTGTCGACTCCAAAGAAAACTCTGCCACCGTTTCTCTCACCGTCGACTCCAAAATAAACTCCGCCATCGTTACCCCCACGCCTCCAGAACCACCTTCGACCCCCGCCGCCGCAGCCGCCCCCACTACCTCCACCGACCTCGTATACATCCCCACTTATTCCAGTAAGAAAGCATTATTTCATGTTCAAGTTACTGTTATCCAATACCGTTTTAGGGCTTCGTTTTCTCTAGGAAAGAATGACAGGAAACAGAAGTATTATATTTGAATTTCCTTTTTCTGTCCAGCCCCTTTTGATTGAGAGATTTCATAAGAAAAGAAAGGATTAGAGTCTCTTGTCAAATCACTCCTTTGGATTGAGTAGTTTGGTGAGGAGTGGAGATAAAGTGTACAAAAATGGTATTTTTTTAATTGGCTCCTTCCCTTTTCTTATCATACCCTTTCTCACAATCCAAAGGGGTTGTTTGAAAATGTAATTCTATTCTCTTTCCTGTGTAATTTCGTAATGACGCTGTTTAAAATTGTTTTCTTTTTAGGGTGGTTTTCTTTTGACAACATTCACGAGTGTGAGCTTCGGTTCCTCCCTGAGTTTTTCGACGGGAAATCGCCTTCGAAGAACCCTAGGGTTTACATGTACTACAGGAATTCCATCGTTAGGAAATTCAGAGAAAACCCAACTACGAAGATCACCTTCACGGAGGCTCGTAAGACTATTATCGGAGATGTGGGATCGGTTCGGAGGATATTTGATTTCTTGGAGGCTTGGGGTTTGGTTAATTACTCACCCCCTCCTGCGTCCAAGTTGCCCCTCAAGTGGGATGATAAGGAGACCAAGTCTATTACAGCATTGTTGCAGAGCACCGAGCCCACAGTGAATGTCGCTGAATGTATGGTGCCAAAGAAGAAATTATGCAGTGGTTGCAAGTCAGTTTGCAGCATTGCTTGCTTTGCTTCTGATAAGGTGATCAATCAGTCACTCCTAATTAATCAGCAAATCTCAGGGTGGAAAAGATTCCATGATATGCAACTTTTTGTGTCTTGGTTTTGTGGGAATCAAGTTGAGATAACTAAAGTTCTAGGCTGCTTGAGCTTGAGTTATTTGACTAAGGATAGAATCTAGCTCAGCTTGAGCTTGAATTGAGTTTCTGGGTGTGATTGAGCTCAACTCGTTTGGCTCAGAACTATAAGCAACCTTGAGCTCTTGCTCAGGCTCGGGATACTATAGCTTGGGCTTTTGCTAGTAGCGTGAGTTTTTGGCTGCTTACATCTTATTAATGCTCATAATTACATATTAAAGAGGACAAAACAATCTTCATGTTTTCCTTCTCTTTGCAATTTTGTAGGCCTTTCTTTTTATCTTTGTCTGTTTCTGCTTTGACAAACTGCTCCTTAGTATAACACCGCGAGTGAGTTGTTGTCTCAAACTTGGTTTGGAGTCTTTGGACTCCTGAGAATCCTTAGTTTGGATTTGAACTCGGCTCATTTACCCATCGAGCTTAAGTCGATCAAGCCAAAATTGGAGTGAAACATGAGCCAAACCCTGGTTGCTCCTTTTACACCCCTGGCTCGGCTGTTCTATCCCAAACATCATCATGTAACTAAAGTTCTGTTTGGTTTTTTCTGTTGGAACTTGAAAGTAATTTCTGGCTTTTAGAGTTGCAAATATCAACAAAACAATGTGCCTACTAGTAAAGATTGTAGTGTAATCTTTTTCCTTACTTTGTAAAGGACTCCAATTCGTTTTTTTTTTTTTGGCTGGGGGCGGGGAGGGCCAATCAATTGTAATCACCTTGAAGCCAATACATACATGCATATTCATGAATGCTTGTTGGAGAAGAAAATCAAGACGTTGACTGTTATGACCTTTATTATGCATTACGTCAGCCATTCCCAGTCGCAGGACTAATGTTACTGAATTCTACTCTGCACCGTGTGGGAGACAAGATGTTGTCAGTTGACAGTCTTAGTTATTTTTGCTTTTACTGATGTTGTAGAATGTAGAGGCACTACAGGGACAACATTGTGCTGAGATGTCGATTTCTAATGGGAGCAGCTTGCATGCTCTGTAAATTATGTGTTCCACTTGCCTTTTTAGAAGTTAACATCTGAAGAGTTTCGATGTTCTATTTACCTTTTCCTGTGTCCTACATTGCCTTGGTATATCACATCATTATAATCCCCCAAAACACTAAGATGCAAAATAAAATGAGGAACTTGGCCTTGCTTCCCTGACTCTGAATGTCAATATAGTGATTGGTACTTTATCATATGACATGCAAAATTGTTGCTTCAGTAATAAGTTCTTTATGATTCTTTCCATTTTATGCAGTATGATTTGACTCTTTGTGCAAGGTGCTATGTCCGTGGGAATTACCGGGTTGGTGTTAGTTCTTCTGATTTCAGACGAGTTGAGATCAATGAAGAGATAAAGACTGATTGGACTGAGAAAGAAATTTTGCTCCTTCTAGAATCCACCATGCAGTATGGTGATGACTGGAAGAAGGTTGCAGAGTATGTTGGTGGTAGAAGTGAGATGGAATGTGTCACTCGCTTTATCAAGCTTCCTTTTGGTGAGCAATTTTTGGGACCTTCAGACTCTTGCGAGGTCAGCCAGAAATTATATCAAACAAAGGACCAGAATGTTGCTGCATCTGGATTGCAAATTTCTGAAAAGTCATTCCCAAACAAAAGAATGCGTCTTAACCCACTTGCTGATGCAAGCAATCCAATTATGGCTCAGGTAGAGACTTTTATCTTTCGTGTACTTCTAAATAATTTGCATGAAGCATAAAGAACAGAATAGGAAAAGAAAAAGCATCTGAATTCTTGTATCAGCAGGGTGTTGCATATACAGGTGGGTAGATCAATTAGGTGCTGAGGCCTTTGTGTCGACCTGCAAGAATCAAGGTAGTAAGGAGTGTAGAATTGCAGTTCATTTTATGAGCGAAAGATCCAAATTCCTTATTTGGGTTTCACTACCACGTGGGCAGAATAGGTAGAAGTTGTTCTCTTTGAATGAACAGAGGTTTGATATCAACCACTGATTATGCCTTTAAATGGCATGGCTCCACCGCTAATGCACACTGTAAGCTCCTTGCATTTATAGCGCTTAGGAATATGGGAATCCCCAAATCTGCTTTGTGTCTTGTTCCATGACCTGAACGACCAGGCCATGGTTATATGTGACTCTGCTTGTTTTCCTGTTGAGTGTCACTTAGGTTAACTCCTTGTACAAGACTCATTTGAAATCTTGGCTTTGTGATGGTGACAGTTATTGAAACACGAGAAAATAAGAAGCACTGTTATATTGAGTAATTGGTTTATACTATTGGTCGAACAAGATTGAAGGGGATGATGATGCTTGTGTTACTTTTGACTTCCCATAACTTTTGTTCTATTTGTGCAATTCGTTAAAGGATAACACATTTTTAACTTTTGTGCTTGATTATTTCACAGGCTGCTTTTTTGTCAGCTTTAGTGGGTGTAGAGGTTGCTGAAGTAGCTGCCAGTGCTGCGGTGAGAGCTCTAGCTGAGTTCGGTTATGGAGCCATTAAAGAACATCCTAGACTTCTTTCTAGTCATGGAAGACAGCAAGGTACAGATAACTGAGATAAGTTCTGTTGTGATCGTGCCTGCGCTTGCAACCAAACATGGGCATGATTGAAGCCCGTTTGGTGGAATAGGAACTCAGATGCCATTTAGTTACAGACTTACAGTTTGTTATAATTCACTTTTGTCGGGTACTTCGCAATTCAGTCGTGCTCTTTGAGACCATGATGTTGTGTTTTAAAGATCTGATTTACCTCATCTTGTTGGCTGTTGATAGTTGAAGACCGTCTGATAGAAGTTAGGGTGTCACTTTTCTTTGGAAAGTAACTAGTTAAATGTTAGTTGAATATTTTCTAGTTAGTTTAGAGCAACACATTTAGGTTGTAGATGCTCTTGTCTGCCCGATTAGATACTTGTTCTAGTGGATCCCTCAAGAACATGAACGAGACGGGACCCTGGTTAAGGAGTCACTCGGAAGTCAGAATGCTTACTCTCAAAAGTTGGGCTTGCTATTCTAAATTTATTTCAACTGCCTAACTAGTCGTCAAGTACAGAGAGAGTTATCATGGCGTGAAAGTGTGCTCTTTCTTTCACGCTAATAACATAACGGTTTTATTTCCGGTTGCAGAACCTGATACTTCATCTAACGGTGACACCACTTTGAAAACATCGGAAGGACAAGATATAGATGTGCAATCTCAGCTTGACAAGGAGGAGCAGGACTTGGAGAGGGCAATGTCTTCCATTACTGAAGTGCAGGTGGGTGAAAAAATACAGTTCATAATGACTTTCTTTGAGTTGCATCTGAGAAGAAACCCTGATTGCCAATGTAATTTTTCAGATGAAGGAGATTCAAGATAAGATTTCTCGTTTTGAGAAGTATGAATCGCAAATGGAGAGGGAGTGGCAACAACTGCAGCAAATGAAGAACATGCTCTTCGTTGATAAGCTCACGCTTCTTTTAGATAAAACTCGTGCACAAAAAGCTGGAGGAAGCATGCAGCAGGATGCTAAAACAGAATGATTTTCTTTTCCCTTCCTTTTACTTCTGTTCTACTTTATTTCATTGGAGGATAGGTTTTCCTTATCTTTTTCTAGATTTGTTTCTCCCCAGGATCACGATCCTATTGCAGTGATATTCTAAGAGCAGCCACTTTGTTCATATTGCCAAAGATTGAGTCCGTCTCTAATCCTCCCCTTCCTATACCTGCAATGATTGGAGACTACATTGATTTTGTTATTGTTGTTGTTTCTCCCTAGGATCAGCTAAACTAGTCTCAAAAGATGTAACTAATTAGTATGGTTGTCCCTAGTGCTCCTTTCCAAGTTTCGAATTTCAGTATGAGTTATTACAGAACCTTGGCCATTTTTAAATAGAGTATGAGTTATTCCAGATGAACCTTGGCTCTATTACAAAGCACTTATTGGATTGTCATTGACACCTTCCGTGATAAGACTGGAGATGGTATTAAGTCAATAACAAGAAGGGAAAGGAATACACCACTACAATAGTTCCTCGTACAAGAGCCCATACAAATGAAAAGTACAGGTCCAACCGTGGAGGGTGAAGGGTGCAATGGATGTTTAGGTCAGAATCAACCACTACAATAGTTCCTCGTATGGGCAAAATATCAAGAAGGGACATTAAGTCAATAACAAGAAGGGAAAGGAATAACGAAAGAAAAGCGTAAATATGCCAAAAACATTGTAGCCTCAAACAGGTGAAGAAAGAAAGAAAATAAAGCCAGCAGCTGCTCTGGATGGTGGTCTGCCAAAGACCTGCTTCCGGTGCAGCAAAACTCTAGCTCCCGATAGAAAAACCACTTGACGCTTGGCCTTTTAACAGAGAAACTCAACTTCCGTTGGAGATATTGAGCCAACAAGAGAGGAGGTGGGGAGCAAAAATCAAAAGGATCCTGGCCACCATAGAATTGAAATCAATAAATTGATTAGCTGAAGGGAAAAGATCACCTATATAAAATCTCGACCAAAAACTTAACTGAAGCAATAGAAACTAACTTAAAATCATCAGCATACATATGTGACTTGAGCGGCTAGGGAATCAGAAGTTCAAACCATGAGGTTGTCCAATTCAGCTCATAATTATCTTCGAATCTTAGATAAACCTGAAGGATGCAACAGCCTGCGTAGACCAAGAAAATGATTACAACTCCTGATAAGTTTGCCTCAATCCACCAAATTCACTCGCAGTACAAATTACACTGGACAAACTACAAGCCTTAGGAAATACTGAGAAAGGAAAAAATTGTTTGCAAATGTATATTACTCTAATTCCTCTGAGTGACACAATGCTTGCTTCGATCAAATAAGGAAAAAGCACAATTTACGTAAACGTTAACCTGAAACTGGGAACCCAATATGACAATGTACAAACGTATACCAGAGTGGTAAAGGAAGACAAAAAATTGTAGTCCTTAAAGCTTACTTTCTCAATTTTCGAACCATATTTTTCTGAGTCTTCGTCAACATACTGCAGGAAAAATATAAAGCATGATTCTTAGGCAGAGAACCAGCTGCAAGTACAATTATGGAGTACGAAAGCTATATTATCAGAAGATAGCGAAAACTGCATATGCGCATTTCTTCTAGACACACTGACCTGTCCAGTGACAGTATATAGTCTGTTATACCAACCAGTGGTTGCCATCCCAAGCACTGTAAACAAATGTCTGAGAGTTTCACCAGGGTTTTGCAGAGTGTAATCGATGTAATACAATCCTGGCAAATAAGTAGAACATATGGTCACCAATGAGTAAATACAGTCGACCCTTAAACTTCTACAAGCTTTTAACTTTCTCAATGATGTGGATGATGGGGTCTCGGATGGCACCGCTGAACAAAACTCCTGACAACGCCACTTCCTAGGTTGGACTATCACCATCATAGTTAAACTACTGGAATGCAGCCAACAGAGTAGAGGATTACCATTAGCAGCTTTCGAGTCAATGAGTTTTGCTTTCACTCCTGGGGGTCTTTGCCAACTTCTGTCCAATCCACTAACCTGATGAAGAAAGTTATGAGGCATAAAATAAGCACACAATCTAACTGAGCTCCCATTCCTAGTAAACAGTGAAGGAGTTAGGCGTATACTCACTAGAGTCTCAGCAAACTCATCAACTTTACCAAAAGATTCCAATCTGGTAAAATCTGGACCAAGCCCCGTGATTGCAACGGTAACTGAAGTATCCGATTGATCAATTTGTCAATAGTAAGAAACCAAATAACCAAGGGATGGATCAACCACATACAATACACACCATTCGACTTAGAAGGTTCTGCAGGGAAAAATCCAGTTACTGATTTGATTCCATTATTATCTCCTGAACCAACTTGCCAATCTACACAACAATGGACCGGTTGTTATCATGATAAAGGTGCATTAAGTAAGCCAAAATATAGATGCTTGCGTAAAGATATAAAAAGAAACAGTTTAACGTTTTTTTCCTTTTTAATTTGTTGCCTTGGTGCAATTAATGTTGCTCCATTTTTAATCATCTTTGGTGGTTGCAATCATGAAAGGTAACAGGACTGCTAATTTGTGCCTAGTTTCTCCTTTTCTCGACCAAAAGATAACCATAATTAAAGATTATGACTAAAACTATGCCCTTTTGAAAAAAGTAGTTACATTCAGCAAATGTGCATCTGTACACAGGAGACTTAAATCAACAGGAGAGAGTAGTGATGCACTATCAAAGATCACAATTATAACTATGTTGGGCTGCTTGGGCATGTGCTTGTTATGTCTATGAATGTAAAATGTGGAACAGAAATAACTTATTAATATATCTCGGATCCTCAAGTAACGATTTCATTTTGGCTTGTGATTTTGAAACCATTTCATTGCATGAGTAGCATCAAATCGGGTGAAGGGAAAAAAGGGAAAGGTGAAAAATGGTTAGAAATAGCTTTGAGAATTCACCTTGGGGAATCATAATTTTGAACTTGTTTGCTTCATCAGAGTAAAGGCGGAAATCCCCTAACACCTCTGAAACTGATTTTAAATCATAATAGATAAGAATCAAGCACATATCAATTGCAGCCACCCACCCACACGCACACACAGATAGGGATAGAGAGATGATTACCGCTGTCTGCCAAAGCAATTGAAACAATTGGAGGAAAAGAAAATGCAGCAATTATGGTCTGGAACAAAACCTGTCTCCTTATAGTTCCGGATTGGCACTGAATGGAAAGACTGAAAATTTATTCAATAATAATAATAATAAGGTAAAGAAGAACGATATTAATTAATTAAGAGCTAAAGATTGATTTTGCCAAATTAAATCTGAAAAACAAGTAATTAAGCAACTTTTGAATAAAGAAAGATTATAAACCTTGAATTTTGGAGGTGGGTATTGTAGTAGCTCCCGCAACAAAGAACTTGCGACCTTTTGAACTTCTTGAGGCCTAAAAAATACTCGTAGTAATAATACGACAATGAAACTAATCAATATATAACACCACCTTAACTACTAGTCAATACAACAACATTAATATTAATATCGAAGTACAGAAAATGGGGATAATCGAAATTAATTACTGTAAGTTGATGGAGTATATAGTTTTGGGATTTTGAAGACTAACGATAAGGTTTTTCAGAAGATGGAAATGGAGCGGCGGAGCCGTGAGAATTCAGGCACCACACAGACGCCATTGTTGTTGCTTGCTTGCTTACTTGGTTCGTCTGTTCAGATTTTTCCGGATTTTCTTTTGTTTTTCCCTCTACTCTAATACGGGGTACTGTACTACTGTAGTAATAATCTGTGTTTTTCTTTTGAATTCTAGTGGTTACAGGAGTATGTATAGTATTATCCTTTTATCTTCTTTTTTTCTTCTTTATCGGCTCCTGTCAGTTCAGCTGCGTCTTTTTTACATGTCTCCGGGGCCCTTTTAGGACCCCTTTTATTTTTTTATTTTTTTATTTTATCGAGAATAAATTATATAAAACGGCACTGTAAATATTTATTTTCTTTAAATTAATTGCTACATTGTCAAAATAACAATGTAATTGATTTAGAGAAAATAAATGTTTACCCCAACGGTATGGAGTATCTTTTTCATCATCTTGATTTGGGCCTAATTTTTTAGGCTATATATACGTCTCGACTGAAGTTAAAAAAAAAATAAATTTCAACATAGTCGACATTAGTCGTTTTTAATTAGCATCTTCTTACATTAATTTTTTCAACTTGAAATAAGGAAATTGGTAATTACACTTGTAGTGAAGCAAAATTGTCATTTTGTTACTTTCAAGGTCACGAAATTAATTGAGGTGCGCGCAAGTTGACTCGGACATTCATTTATAAAAAATATAAAAAAAAGTAGTACCTTCTTAAAAAATAGATTTAAAAGATTGTGAAATTGGAAGAATATAATCCGCCACAAAAGGCAACACCTCTTTTTTGTTTGAGAGATGATGACAAGAGCCACATGCAAAGTAGCTAGTGCTTTCCAACTGTACAAAGAGCCAGCCAACTACAGTAGGAGTAATTACGTAAGGAATCACTAGTGGAGTAGTAGTAGTAGTGTATTTTTGTGTACAGTAATAAAATGATAAGTATGTCGTTGGAACTATAATGAGGAAGATAACTTCAAACCTAAAAAAAGAGAAAAGATGAATGACTGACAAAAAAAACACTAAAGTACAAAAAACTACTGTATGAAATAGTAAATAGTACTGTACATGCTAAAGTAGCAACAAACGATACTCGCTGTCCTGTCTCCTAACACACACGCAAAATAATTTTAAATTAAAAAATAAAATGTATTTATACAAATAGTAATTTTTTTAGATTGATTTTGTTTGATAGATCTCGTTCATTGAGATCTTTTGCACGGGATAAAAAAAAATTAAAAAATTATTTTTCATTTATATTATTTTTGAGTTTGAAAATGTGGAATAAACTGCTTATTTTTTTAAAGAAGATTTGTGGAATCAGGCTGTCTGCGTTTGCGCGATCGCACTCCACACCCGCATGCAAAAATTATAGTAACCTTGTTCAGTTATGGGTTTTGAATTTAAAATTTTCTATTTCTCTCTAATTATTATCCCTATTTTAATTACAATAGTATTACTCTATTTCTCTTTACACTATTACTACCTACAAGTCTAAATTCAAATTCAAAATTCCAAAACCAATGAGGTCTCACTCGGGCGGGCGAGTGGGCGGGCGAGATGGCGAGTAGAGAAAACAGGAATACTCGAGGGAATATGGGAGCTGCTTTTTACCTACTTTTTTTTAAAAATGCAGAGACAGCAGCAGTGACAAAGTTATTACAGTATGAATGAAAAAGTGGAAACGCCGATATTTAGGAATCAATAGAGGAGTAGAAAAATTCAAAAACAATTACTACTACTACTATAAAATAAAGTAAATATTTACAGTTCTCTTCATTTCCGTAGAAAACCAACCCCTTCCGAAACCCTTTTTCTCCCTCCATTCCCCAACCCTAAAAATACTTTCTCCCTCTTCCTAACCATCTCTCTATTTCTTTGCAGCTTCACAAAATATTTTCCCTATTTATTGGTAAGTAATTTCATTTTTCCGGATTTTTCCCCTAGTTTTTCGATTTTCCTGTGATTTTGTGCTTCTATCTTTATACGATTATTATTATAAAACACAAAAAAATTACTACTTTTTTTTCACGACTGCTCGTATAATGTTATATTTGCAAGCATTATCTCTGATTTTTCGCTCGATCTCTTGAGAAATTTCAAATTATCTGCTGATTTTATTTATTTATTTATTTATTTTGCAAATCCGTGAATTTTTAGGTCTTCAAATTACCTGCACATTTTAGGGTTTTTTTCTTTCAAATTTCTCCTAGATTATTTTACGGCGAGATTTCAGGTGAAGATTGAGCATTTAATAAGTAGTTTCAGTTTTGTGATGTCTGAACTGAACTGAGCTGAGCTATCTTACTGCGTTTGATCTCAGTAATTTTTTACTCTACTACTTTTCCATTTCTGTTGTCCATTGTTTTGTTGGTTGCCATGTCCAGTCCAGCAAGAATTGCAAAATGCGCTTCTTCTTCTTCTTCTTCTTCTTCTTCTTTATTTTTCTGTCTCAGTACTATTTTCCCTAACTTGTTAACTGTGCAAGATGTGATTTTTTATTAGGGCTTTTGAGCATTCAATCATAAAAAATTTACTCACTTTTGCTGCAGTGTAAATTAGGAAATGAAAAATGTCGGGATCTGAGACAGGAGGTGCAGTGATGATGAGTTCATTCACAATCGGAGTTCACAACACTCCGCCCGCGGCGGCGTCACAGCCAATGACACACACCATGCGTCTAGGCAACAGTTCCGACGGGACAGCCGTATACAAACCACTCGCCGGAAACTCCTCTCCGTTCCAGTCCTCCGCCACGAGTGGCGGTGGCACCACCGGCGAGGGTCAGGCCATCATACCGCATAATTTGAACGTGAATGTGGGGGAAACCGTAAAGAAGAAGAGAGGGAGGCCCAGAAAGTACGGCCCAGATGGCGCCATATCATTGGGCCTGACTCCTGCGACTGCACCGCGTCCTGCCGCTGTTTCTCAGCCCACTCCGACTTTCTCTCCATCGTCCCATACTCCGGCTCCGGCCTCACCGTCTTCGTTGAAGAAAGGTAGAGGTCGACCACCTGGGTCCAGCAAGAAACAACAAATGGAAGCGCTTGGTAACTAACTACTAACCCATTTCTTTATTGTTTTGTTGTTGAGCTCTTATTTCCTTTTGTTTAGACTCATGGGCTGGGTTGGATATGGGGTGTTCTGTTGTGGGATGGAATATGGAAATGTTTTTTTGGTGATGCTATTGTAGTAGGCAAATAGTAGTAGTTATTCAGACCTGTTCTTTAGAGGTCACTAGTTTTGATTGGGAAGTGGATTTTTAGTATCTTCTTTTGTTTCCTTTCTTAAAAGTGGTTAATTAGTCGGGATTATAAAAGGAAATGGAATTGCGTTTTGCTTTCTAGTACTTGATATTCTGTAATATGCATATGGATAATGGGTCAAGTGGATGAGTTGTATTAATGGGAAAAAGAAAGGCAATGTAGTTGTGGTGGAACACGGATCTGCCGGGTCTGACTCCAGATTCCTATTCCTTATTAAATTACATTTTTGCCCTTTCATGTTATCCATTTGTGATGTTGTCTCGGTCTCTCTGTTGGGTTTTTAAATTCTCTTGATGTGCCAGGATGTCGTGCAAAAAGATTATTCCTTTTGTGGCCTTAATAAATCTGAAACATTTAGAATCTAGATTTTAGAGTATGAAAAGTATAAGAGACATTTTGAGAACACGGATTCTAGACTGATATTGGAATCTGAGTGATTAATACAGTTTGTTTCTTTCTTCCAGAAACAAAGAATGAGGTCTGATATTTGCATCATTTTCGCTCGTCACCCGACAAAAAAAGTTCCTTTAGTGTTATTTTTACAGTTCCTTTGTGGGAGAAATTGGTTGGAAAATATAAATCGTATTGCTTTATATTTTCTCTTATAGGGCCCATTGTGAGATTGGTATTTTGGATAAGCTTCACTATGCTCAATGCTAAATATCTTCTCCAATTTTTGTTGTTAATTGCAAAATATGCGTGTTTCCTCCGTTTCGCATTGTGATTAGAGAAGAGAGAAATTTGGCTCGGATTTAGCGTATCACAAATCTTGTGCTTTATTGAATACGAATGCGTTGAACTTTTCTTGTTTGCCTTTCCATTTTGACAGTTTTGCATTGAAGTTTTGTGCTGCCGTTCTGCTATTCACAGTCGCACGTACATATATATGTTGATTGTAAATTCCTAATTGATGCTTTTGATTGCAGGAGCAGCAGGAGTTGGATTTACACCGCATGTTATCACCGTGAAAACTGGAGAGGTTTCTATGTCCCTTTTCTGATTCTTGATTTATCCATTCGGATTAGTTTTGTACCTTCTCTTGGGTGATTGTCAATTTTTTTGTGCCTCTAAGCTGGATTGTTAGTTATATTAGAAGGGTGAACTAGAAATAGAAACTGTTTCCCTTGTGATTTGCTGTATTATTTTCCTTATGGCTGTAATATTGCATAATTATATAATTTCCTGAACGGCTTCTGTGTGCATCTGTAAATGTTTCGTGTAGTTTTGAGATTGCTAAAAGTTTAGCAAAACTTATCTTTGAACACTTTATCTTTGAACATATGATACGTACTTGGGACTAGTTAGGACTAGGAGTATCATTAGTTACTCCCAATGTACTTGACCACCGAAATTTCTTCACAGACTGATGTCTCCTGCATCCTTTGTTCTCCTATTCCGAGAGACATTGAATACTGCATGCTTTGGAAGCCTAACTTATGGGAGTGGTGAAGATTACTATATTTGAATAGTGTGGTTGGCATCTTCGAGCGCATTATCTACTTTCAAGCCCTTTTACCTCATTCGGCATCTATTCTTTCTGCTGGATGACTGGAGGGTTTGAAAAGGGCCACTTGTGCTCACAATAAACATAGAAAGAACCACAGATGAGAAGAAATAGCAGTTGCTTCTAAGATTTCTTTTCTCGAGTACCACCTAAGTCCTAATTAATGTGTCGTAATATTTGGAATCATATCGTTTTCAGGATGTGTCATCAAAGATAATGTCTTTCTCTCAGCATGGTCCTAGAGCTGTTTGCATCCTGTCTGCAAATGGTGCTATATCCAATGTTACTCTTCGCCAAGCGGCAACATCTGGTGGAACTGCAACATATGAGGTTCGTGTAATTGCTGATCGCTGTTTGAGAGTTGTGGAACCTGCAGTTTCACAGCTGCTGTGCGTCATACAGCTGCCACGATCCATTTGTTATCATTTTTTATGATGGTCCTTGAGAGCTGAGATTGCTGCTTCTTTTCTTTTTTTTTTCTCCCTGGAATCATCAATGAGTTTATGTGATGATTTTAATTTATGCTGCAGGGGCGATTTGAGATTCTGTCGCTATCTGGTTCATTTCTGCTGACAGAGGTTGGTGGTCATAGGAGCCGAACTGGTGGGTTGAGTGTTTCGTTAGCTGGACCAGATGGACGTGTTTTGGGTGGTTGTGTTGCTGGGCTTCTTACTGCTGCATCTCCTGTTCAGGTTTGTCTGCTTCGCTAGCAAATCTTTTAATTAGTATTAGTATGTATGTGCTACCTTATTGTTTATTTTATGAAGTAAATTTTCAAAAAGCACACTCATTCGCCTTTTCAGCAAGACTACTGGTTTTTCGTATCTTTTTCCAATTTACTCATTGTGTTTGGTATTTTCCAAAAAGCACTCACTGTGTTCGGTATTTTGCTGTAAGCCAACTCCTTAGTTTAAATCCTTATTTTTTTTTTTGGGTGCTTCGGAAATTAGTTTAAGTCCTCTCGATCTATAGAGCACCGATACTCCAAAAGGGCGCCATGTCCACGTATTGGACACGGGGACATGGCGGGGACACGCCCAAATACGTATTGGACACGACATGTGGCGTGTCCAATAATTTTTATTATTTCTTGATAGGGGACACGGCTGGGGGTTGGACACTCCATGTGGCGTGTCCAATAATTTTTATTATTTTTTGATAGGGGACACGCCGGGGACACAGCTGGGGGTCAAAATGTAATATATTTTTAATTTTGAGGGGTTAGTATAAAATTATTCAAAACATTTGGGTTAAGCTATAATTATGCCTTTATTTGGACCATGGTAATCTTATACATTCATATAGGACATGTCTTCGTCAATGGACATGGAAGAAAAGAAAAAATATGTATTTATATATATATTTATTTATTTATACACGTGGCATGTCCCCCGCCATGTCCGTATCCCCATTTTTTAAGAATTGCCGTGTCCGTATCCGTATCCGTATCCGTATCCGTATCCGTATCCGTATCCGTATCCGTGTCCGTGTCCATATCCGTATTCGTGTCCGGGCTACATAGCTTTCGATTGCCTATTGCCCTTGCTGATTATACATACAAATATCTTTCTTTGATAAAAGGGGACTTGTGTTGACCAATATCGACACATATTTTGGTGGGTTATGCTATATTACTGGTGTTTGACTGTGTGTCCATTGACTCCAATAATGATGTGCTTCCTCCTCCATTACAGGTAATCGTGGGCAGTTTCATTGCAGATGGTTGCAAGGAATCGAGGCCTATAAACCAAGTGGAATCACTTTCTGCTAAACCAAAGCTCGCCCCGGGTTTCGGTACAACAGGAGCAAGCAGCCCTCCATCACATGGGACCCTCAGTGAATCCTCTGGTGGGGCTGGGAGCCCCCTTAACCACAGCACAGGCAACAACACAAACCCCCAAGGCATGTCGAGCATGCCATGGAGGTGATCTTTCAGCGGCTTGGTTTTCCCTCTAATTTGTTGAAGCACGGGCTCTCTATTATTTATTAGCTAATTCCTTCACCCATGGAGAGATCCGTTTGTAACCGTAGCACAATGCGCTATTGTAGTGGCAAGGAATAAGAAAAACTTCCGTTAGACGTTGGTGTTGTGGGAAATAGTCAACCTTGTTGTAGTAAACATGTGTTTGTTAGGTTTGTGTTTTTCGGAATTCTGTTGGTTAGGATGTTGATTTAGTTTGCCTATGTTTTGTCTGTTGTAGTAGCCTGTTGCTCTCAAATGATACCTAACTTTCAACTCTTTCTCCCGTGGTCCAGGTATTAGGGTTCCTTATCTATTCTTCCTCATTCCTTCTCTTAGTTTTGCTTGAATTGATAAGAGTAATTTGCAGTTTCTTCTGCCAAACTACGTCACTGAACTTCTGACGGATGCAATGCCCTCATCATGCCTTCTACATTGGAATATATTTCCTTAACCTTCATGAATCTGCCAATTCTGCACTTAAAAAGATGATGTACGTGATTGTTTTAGAATGTTGGATCTCCGCCCCTGAATTCTGAATTTCCGAGTTCCTGGGTATGTAGGACGTGTTTGGGTGAGTTATTTGTACTTGGAATTATCAAGGAGTCAGTTTTCTTTGAAGATCATTGCTTGCTTATCTCAAGTAATGTCCCTACATATTTCTGGGCTGAAGCAGCTCGAGAGAAAAATAGGTGGAGGAAATGATGAAGAGCATCAAGAAATGATGAAGAAAAATTCTTTGCTCTGAATGAATTCCTAATAAATTTTTGCCACAAATTTAAAGAAGAATTTTGAAAGTTAATTGATAAAGAGAGGAAAAAAAGTAGTATATTGGTGTAAACAGAGTATAAAAATCACTCCTCATAGTATTTGGTTGCAACTTACCTTTCCCCTATTCCTTTCCTGTTGATTTCTTTGTTTAAAAGAGGTATCTTTTATCTTTCGCTCGGTAAAGCCCTGTGCATATCTATTACGTCGGCGGTGCCTAAACGCAATGTTTTTTAAACATAGTTTAAATGAAGTATCAAACTTCATTTTTCTAAAGTTTTTTTTTTTGGATACAACGGTTGTTTTTAATCGATAAAGATATAGGTACCGACCGACCGCGTAAGGAAATCGTACCGACGGCCGCGCCGGGCCGTCTCCGGCCACCGGACGGCCAATCCGAGCCATCCAAAAATTCTATAAAAAAAAACACGAGGGAGTCCTTGTGGAAATCATTGGCATCCGGGTGTGTAGAGTGCTTGATCTAAACATCCTATTTACGTGTATATACGTACACACCTCGGATGCCGATGATTCTTGTGTAGACCCCCTCGTTTTTTTTTTATAAAATTTTTGGACGGCTCGGATCGGCCGTCCGGTGGCCGGAGATGGCCCGGCTCGGCTATCGGTACGATTTCCCTACGCCGGCTGTCGGTACTCATAGCAGTACTGGTTTTTAATGTCATCTCACATTAGTTGAGTCCTGAATATATGTATAGTCCCACCTCATGCAAGAGGAGCGTACAAAAAAAAATTCCGCGAATCAAAAAAAATTTCCTTCTCTCAACAAATCTACTTCTCGGAACTTTTCATTTTAAAAATAAGTTTTAAACATGATCTATCTAACCAAGTTTATAAAATAGTATAACACGTATAATCATACCGGATTCCAACACGAATTCAATTTTCTAAACGTCCACTCACTCAAAAGTGACACCTTTATCGCACTTATTTCTTTAACTGGCCTAGAAAAATAGAAAAGCAACATAGTTCCAAGATTACATATAACCAAGTAAGGAGGTAGAGTTTGAAACTCTGTTAACCCAAAAGCCTCCAACAAAAAACCTACAATCTTCAATCCCAAACAGATCATGAAACTCCAAAATCATCTAAACCAACAGCTCAAGTTGTATTGGACAACAATTTTGTTCTTTTACCTAGTAGTTCAAAAGAAAAAGAATCTACTGCGAAGAATTACTCTTGGCGGCACAGAATTACTCTTAGCCGCCAATAATTATGAGACCATAAGTCATTCTTGGGGGCCAAGAGTAGTTCTTGGCGGCCAAAGGTAATTTTGTGCGGCCAAAAGTAATTCTTAGCGTCCAAGAAAAATTCTTCGCAGCCACAAGTAATTCTTCGCAGCCTGGAGTAATTCTTTGTGAATTTCTAATCTCAGCCATTGGCTTCAATAGTTGAGATGGAATGTCTTTTTTAGTGTCCCCAAAACGCTCCCTTCTATATATATATATATATTCTTAAAGGAAAATGATATTGACACTCCAAAAATTGATGTAATTTCAAAGCCATTTCCTTTTATTTTTTGAAGTGTCTTCATCAATTTTTGGAGTGCCAATATCATTTTCCTTCTTCAAACTAGCACATAATCCAAAAAGTTTTGGTATTCTTCTCTTTTTTTTTTTGAAAAGTCACAGACATTAATGTACAACTTAGGAGTAAATAAACTCACACGGCAATTGTGTAATAATATGTGCAAAAAGTATGAATGCTTTACTGAAAGGAGGGAAATGAGCTTAAACCATTGGATTAAAGTAATTATTCATTGCAACAACTTATCTTTTGTTACGTATGGATGGGTCATACTCCCTTGTGTTATGTACTATAGAAAATTAAGTTGAATAAGAAAATTAACTCCTATGTGAAAACACAGACACGTGTATATTTTCGTTGGCTTTCAACTTTCAACCCGATGAAGACGAAGATGAAGCTATGACTTAAAATCAAGATGCAACAAAATCATTACACTTGTTGCCACCAACATATTGCATATTGCATATTGCAATGAATCAAATAACCAAATATATAATTAATTAGTTTTTTCCCGTCAATCACTCAACCAATTAAACAATTAGCAATCTGGACACATTTCAAAAATTGAGAGAGAGAGAGAGAGAGAAGTTTTGGATTTAGAATTAACGTGTGAGGGAAAGAGAGACAACCCTAGATCATAGTAATCATTTTTTTTTTAATGATAACTATTAGGAAAGTTAGGAAAATTCGAAAATAAAGAATTAGAATAAGTTTAGGAAACATTAATTTTAGTTTTTCTTTCATCCTTCATCCAAATATTTATTCTTTCTAAATATATTTCTAGTTTTACTACCCGTAAATCTCAGCCATAGAAAAAATATGTACAAATCCAAGGGTCCAAAATATGGAGAATTCAAAAACAACTGCTCCATATATTATTATATAGATTCAAAAACCGTTGCTTCATATTATATAGATATCTGTCAATTTACATTTTAAAAGATAAATGGAAATTTATGTCTCAACGGCTGTTGTTAAACACCCACTCGGTGGTTTAGAACATGTAAATTCAAGTTAACTCGGACTCTCATATTGATAGAACCACAGTGGTTCTTCACGTAGGAGTATTATCTTTTCACAGATTTTCACAGTACAAGAAATCCTGAATTAAACTGTATTCAAGCTTTACTGCCGAGGACGAAACTGTTATCAAGTTATGCAGAACAGGATTACATCATCATATGTTCTTACTCTTCTTGGCTCTCTTCAACAAGAACCGTAATGAAAATATCCCAAGAGCAAGAGTCTGCCAAAACCACCCTCTCAAATTTGAAGGATCCACCTTTTTTGCCAGGCGCCACGCATAGATAGCCTCGCCGATATGAAATGCAGTAGAAACAACGAAAACCATTCTTAATACCCACAAAGACCGAAAGAAGAAGAGATGGAAACCTCTAATCAGCGACACAGGTCCAAAATCTGGTCCATATGCAGCAACAAATAGCGCAGTCATTCCAATTATACTGAACAGCCATGGATATATTGTAGGCCCATCCAAGCTTCTCGTTTTCCTCTCTTTCCAGTATGATATGGTCGCAGCCATGCCCTCTCGAGGACTCACCATAGGGACATAACCAAGCTCCGCCTTTGCTTTTAGGATGGAGAAATAATGAGTAACACCAACCTGTGAAGTGAGACATGTGTCTAACACGATTAGTATAGAACACAGTGGAAGTCCATAAAACATGTTTTTCATGTTCTCAGGGCAAGGGGGGAAATGCCATCTCATTCCCTTCATACTTGAAACAAGAAGCAAGTAGAGTATGCTTTTCGAAAAACTAAAAAGTGAACCAATATCCTTCTATCTAACTCAAGTACAACTGTAAAATATGCAATATCATACGCCCTCATGGGGCATAGAGTATATTATAATCTAATCCTGTTGTAGGTATGAATCAAAGTAGCAATATAATGCATTGGCCACTAAAATTGAAGGTGGTGACTAGGGGTATATAACCCTTTATAAAATCAAAGGAGGAATCAATCTCAAACATTTCACCACCTACCGAAGACATGACCTTTGGTGATGGGGGAACACTACAAGAAAGGTATCATCACATGACTTACAAGGGAAGACATATACTTGAGTTCATAAATCTCATTGTGGCTGAATATGAACAATTATAGCAGCTATATATTGTTTTCCTAGAAATCATTCGCATGCAGAAAGGAAAACTTTACAAGTCAGAATTTATTCAGAAAAAAACCTAGGAGATTTAGGAGTGAACCTGATACACTTCAGCAGGAAGTATCAATGGTTGAGGAAGCCACCATCGGTTCAACCATGGATATAAGATAGTGTACATTACCCAAAATATCTTTCCGAGAATGAGGGCATGAGGGACAGTTAAGGACATCTTTGGCATGTCATATTCAAGGCTCTGGAGTAGGGGACAGAGGAACTCAAAACTGTTAACTGGAGAACCTGTAAATTAGAAGAGACATCAGACAGCCTAACAATAACTAGCATCGCTAAAAGTTAAAGGTCAACCACTTGACCATTAATATCTTTAGTCCCCACAAAACATAGTATAAAGTGTCTAGCAAATGGATTGAGACATTACCGTCTGATATGAAGTATGGTTGACCAGCAGCTATTGGACGTCCTTCTCTCTGAGGAATGTCATCCAAGAGTCCCATGCTAGCCAATATTAGGGCCAACACAAGGTTGTCTATGTAAACCCAATCTATCTTCACTCTTTCTTCACCAATTTTGAATGGAAGCAGACCTAACTTCGCAAGATTTAGGATGCGAGGTAGGTGTCTCTCTTCACCTGGTCCATAAATAGCAGCTGGACGAATTGCACAGGTATATAGATGTCCATTCTTCCTCCTACATGACATAGAACCATCCTACATAACTATGTGTTACAACCTAGATGAAATTAACTCCTTTTCTTCTTTTTCTTGAACTATATGAAAGTAAGTCAACAAGGAAACTCGTACGTAGGCTTCCCCTTCCCAGCTGCTATTGCAAACCAGAAACACTGTCTATAATCTACTTTGTAGCAACATGTTTAAGTTTCCCTTAAGAAAGGATAATTTCATCATGTTAATGTTGGACTATTTAGGCTGTTTTTAGATAACAACATGATGTTGAGAAGTGAGAAGAGCTATTCAATAACCTGATAACCTCAATACAATAATTGGAAGAAGGGCGCCATACATTCCAAGAAAACCCTCTAAATGTGAAGGGCCCCATTAAGAATCTTTTGAAAAAACTATTTTCTAGCTCTGATTGTAAGGATTTTCAAGGTTAAAGTGAAGAGAATCAAACCATCCATAAGAAAATTGAATGACTTTCCTAAAGTCTGAACATATGTGATGCCCTCTAGATCTGCTATGAAGGCATTGCATGCTTATCTAGGGGTATGTACAATTTAACCTCTACTTAATGGCTAACAATATAATCTCTTACTTACTTGAAAGGCCGCCCGTTGCTCTTTAGAACCAACTGTTCAGCAACACATTTGCTGCGGCTGTATGGATCAACATGATCGTCTAGAGGGAAGTAGGGCAAGCTTTCATTGCCATTGACAATCTCTTTTCCCCCAAAGACGACATTGCACGTGCTCACGTAAACAAGCCTCTTGATCCCTAGCTCAACACATGAATCCAAGACATGGCATGTTCCATTTACATTCACCTCATCAATACGGCCATATTGGAGCATTTCTTTTCCAGACATGCCATAAGAAGCAAGGTGAAAAACACAATCTGCCCCACGTAATGCTTTTTGGACATCTTGTTTGCGACTGACATCTCCTATCAGTATCAAAATTTGGCCAAATTTAAGTTGCAGCTAAAATGATAATTGTGGCAGTCTGGTAGTTAATATAGCATACCAAAGGCAATCCCCAACATTTAGAGGGTAACAGCTTAATGAACCGGCAGGGTAAACCACAAAAAAGGAAAAATGATTTTTTCTTTTTCTTTTCCTTCAAAATGTGGGAATACAAGTGGGGTTAGGAACTTAGGAGTAGCTGGTCTGAGAAGCAAGCAAATAAAGATGGTTTTCAAGTATCCTTGCAACGAACAACCATATGACCGGAGCTTCTTTTTCAATCTCAACAAACAAGAGAAGAAAATGAAGCCTAAACAATCACCTTCAATGTTTATAAAACAAAGACAACCCTATTTAGAGAAGGAAAAAGGCACAGAAAGAAAACGTAAGTAAGATTTTCACTTTGTACGAGAAAAAAGTGTCATCATCAAAAGCAATTGCATTGTCCTAAGACTATTTTATGTGCAGGAAGGTTGATACAAATACAAGAATATCTGATAGATGGTGATTTCAGAAATATCTGTGAGATACAGGCATACACCGCATACTTCTTGTATTAAACAGATTTTGAAGCAGATATATTTTGCTGATGAACTTGTATTTGTGGATGGAAAATGCAAGAGAGGGAAGAAAGATTGCACGCGGCTGAAGCTCCCAAGTGCTTCACACGATTGCTGAGAAAATGAAGGAAAGAAATGAGGAACTGATGCTTGGTTCCATCATTAGTCCAGAAGATAGGAGCCAAATTCCTCGGATCAGCTTTATTATTACGCTTAATTGGACAAGATCTCGACATTTGCAGGAACCAAATACATTTTACTTTACAACAAACGCATTACTATATTATTTTCCTTATTCCCACTGTAACCAAAAGCCCATTGGATCTAAGAATCTCAAGCAAGTTCAACTACATATGCTAAAACGATGACTAAATTGGGTACGGTAATTGCACAGTCCAAAAAGTGGAAACCATGCTTTTCACAGTTCAAACTTCAGAGTGGAATAGACGACGAATTTAGTCTTTAGGTAAATCAAAGAGGAAACGAACGCCTAGACAAGAACTTATACTCCAAGAAAAACTCACGATCAACAAAAAGAAGAACTTGTAATCGAAGAAAGATTCAAGATCAAATTAGTTGGATCAAAATTACTGTATAACGTAGTAAAAGATTGTAATTGAAGCATCTGAAACAAATAATTAAAGAATAATTTACCAAATTCGAAGATTCATAACCCAAATCGTCGTAAAGAAGAAAGAGCATCGATAATCAGAATGGTTGGATGAATAGATACATACATACATACATACTCCTAGATAGATGGATGGATGGATGGGGAGAGAAAAGGAAGGAACCTGGTATTAAGTGGACGCCGTTGTTGAGGAGATGGGTGGACCAGGGTGAGGTGGTTCGAAGGTCCAACACCCGAACCTGGTGTGCACCCCTTCTTAACAGCTCAAGGCATAGAGCAGACCCAACACAACCCAACCCTCCACTCACCACGAATGTCTTTCTCTCTATCCCCTCGTTCTCGCTCAAATGCATCTTCTCTCTTTCTCTCTCTCTCTCTTGAAATTAGTACTCTTAAAATCAGTTCAGCTCAATACGTGCTAATGCTATTCCTTTCTTGGTTCCTCCGATACAGAGAACCCATGGAAGGAAGGTGGGTGAAGGTGTTCTCTCTCTGTTCTGTGTTTTTCTTTTTGGATGTGCTGGAAGGAAGGTGTTCCCTGTAGTCTCAATGTCAACCCCTTTCCCTTGCCCTTGCCCTTGCCCTTTCCCTTTCCCTTTCCCTTTCCCTTTCATAATAAAGAATGGGAAATGGCGTAAGGTAACGCCAGCTACCGGGAGTGCGAATTTTTTCAAGAAGTACTGGTATTAATTACTCCATAATATGCTGATTTAGATTTGGAGAAAGCAAATGCATATTATCCTCATAAATCATAGTAATAGATGGATAATCTGCTGGTGGGCTCCTCCCAAATTTTGATATTAATAGGAGTATTAGGTGTTCAATTAAAATCCTATGTATGAGAAATAATTACTCCGTAAACTTATCTATAGTTTGGTTACTTTGGTTTGGTACTACAAATTTGAATTGATTTTTTATTCAATCAGTTTTATTCTACTTAATTTTTTAAATCTTAATATTTTTTTCATAATGTAATCGAAATATGTATGCCCCATATCTAGTGGAGAAGAAAATAAATTTTATGATTGAGAAGAATGAGAGCAAGCATAACCTCATTTTCAATGTTTCGTGATAATTCTTAAGTTGATATATTGAGGTTGAACATTCGTTGTTTATTGAAGTTGTTCGTCGGTTTTAACTGGGGAGTTGTAGCTTTCTTTTTGTGATTAAATTCTCTCGTCATTACACAAAAATAAAAAATCATGATCAAAGTCTTAATTAAGTTCACTAAGAAAATAATAATCCAAAATAAACAAATTTTTTGAATTATTTTGTCTTTATTCAAAAATATTATAGGTTGATTCATAATTTTTTATTTTTTAAATTTCTCTCATCGGGTCGAATGAATAATTCAAAAATTGACTAAAAAGAAATAAACATGAATTTTTCTGAATAAAGACAAAAAAATAATTCAACTTAATTTATTAAGCCAAAATGGATTTCTACCGGACTTCGGGTTGGTGCTGTGCACCGTGCTATGCACCTTTGAGCCGTCGGATCGTGTATCCGACGGCTCGGATATCGTTGATTGCCGAGATGAGATTCGAGCCGTTGAATGCACGATCCGATGGCTCGGAGGTGCACAATACAGTACTGCGCACACCACTGCACAACACCATCCCCCAATTGCTTTCTACCTATGGTCGAAAATAGAAATACCTACCCAAGGGTTAAAGTGGGATCCACCAAAATAATTTTCCTATGATGAGTTGGCCGTTCAGCTAAATTAGTCAAGTGGCTTATTTTTTTGTCCTTACTCAATTTTTTTTCGTATCACTTGGCTTATCATCAATTTTTTGAGGATTATTGCATCCTCATGACAAGAGAAATCTAAAAAGTTAAAAATTTTAATCGAAATCTAATTTTTTTTGAATAAAAAAAATTGAATATGTGATGGGGTAATCGGGTAATCCGGAGAAAACATTTTCTCTACTTTTAATATGTGATGATGCACAGAAACCTAACACCTCCATCCAAATTCGTTAGAGTAGATTAAGGCTCTGTTTGGAGCTCAAGAAAAAGAAAAAAGAGAGAAAAAAATAAAAATTTCAAGTGTAATGCATAATAAATTTTTCTTCGTATTTTCCTCTCTTTTATTTTCCTTTCCTTTATTTTCCTTTCCTTCTCTTTGCATGAGGATGATGCGTGTCTAATTCTTATGCTCAAGTGCTTATACGTGGGAACATTGCGTATCAGGAGAACTTTACGACTTTTTCATCCACCAAAATTGCCCATGTGGGATTTAGGAAGAATATGAGAGAGAGAGAGAGAGAGAGAGAGAGAGAGAGAGAATTTGAATGAGCTTGAGAAACTAAGGGAAAACCTTGGAGGAAGAAGACGAAGAAGGGATTGAGAGGAACCCTTTGCTAGAATCTGTACTTGGTCTACCCATTAGGTAAATTCGTGCACATCTACACTTATTATAGCTCCCTCTCCCTGTTTAATTTCTGGAATTCATACATCTGTAACTTTAGAATACCATAATAGACATGGACTCAGAGATGGGTTGGGTTCTTGAAGATGCATGGACCCTAGCTTATAAATCATAGGATTAATTCATGGCACTTGAAGTCTTAGACATTTCTTTTCTCATATTGGATCCCTTTGTTATGTGATTTGGAAGCTTTAGAACTGAGTTTAGGGTATGTTCAACGGGGTTCCTAGAACAGTATACTGTCCTGTTTCACTTTCTAGTAACTTTTTATGCTGATTTATTTTGAGCCTTCTATTAGGACTTCCTAACAATGCTACAGAAATATTGGGGCAGACGTATATATTTCCTACAAAAAAAGCCTTTTCCAAAAGCTAACAGTGAATACTCTACAGTGCATACTTTTTTTTTTACCAGATGCCTAGGCCAGCTTACGCGCACCTCGGACTGGTATTGGGTCGAGGCCTTGAAGTTAATGATCCAGTGGCCCCAAGGTTTGGAATATGTGGTCTCCGTGGGAATCGAACATGAGATTATCTCATGGACAAACACTTATTAGCTTTCTCATGCCCACCTGGCCAAACCCTTGGGGTTATCTTCAACGGTGTGTGATCAGTTAGTTTGTGTAATTGAACATTTGAACTATTTTGGTTTTAATCCTTTTCTCTATTGTGGATATGTTTGCATGTAGACACCCATTCGGCCAGGAGTGGAGGGAACTGGTCCTTTATTGTCTAGTTCTCTTTCCTTATTTATCATGAACCAATTCTGTTCATTTCATTTTATGTTCATAAGTATTACAAGTTCTTCTCGTGTGACATTAAGAATTGATTGACACAGTATGTGATTGTCATTGCCCTTGATGATCTTACCTTATAAGGTTTACAAAACACAGCTAGGCAGATTTAATTTCAAGTTGCTCTCTCGGAATCCCCACCCTCATAACACTAGACAAGAGATTTGGTGAAGAAGGTGAAAAGGATTATATAAGGATTTGTTGGAGACTATGGAAAGAAACGATTCGCTTTTCAATGAAAACTCATCGGCGGAGGTTCAAGAGGCATTAGATAAAGGGGAGCACGTTGAGCCTTCTGAAATGTCACTGGTCCCAAGTGCAAGCGGTTTGGATAGGCCCTTCATGATGCCCCTATTGCCAGTTCCAAATTCGGAGACTTTTAACTCAAAGGCATCTATTGTCTTATCCGGAACAGCTAGAAGAGGGGTAACCGGACCAGCTGTTGGAGCAGTGGACATTGGTGTCAGCAAATACGCATACTTCTTTCGAGTTGCTCTGCCTGGGGTCAGAAAGGATCCTGGTTTGTTTGTCTCGTTTCCTTAAATTTTTTGCTTCATTTAAGCATTAATGTAAGATATTATTGTGTGTAGTGTTATTGAATTATTCCTGCTTTTCACCAGACCACTCCCTTCAGTTACTGGAGATTAAAATGCGAAATTCTCCACACTGCCTAGTTCTAAAAGTTTGGCAAACTTAGAAGTAAAACTGCTTATGAGGCAAGCACTGAGCAGGATGTCTTCTACACTTTGGAATTACCTAAATGCCAAACAGGTTGTCCGGAGTTCAAACCTACAACACCGACACTGAATATGAACAATATTACTATTCTCAAACGATTGTGTGAGCGTCTGAGTTTGCATGGCATATAGGGTACAGAGACATCTTGACAAGGATGGATATACAGGAAGTGTATGTACATTTGTGGAATTAAATTACCATTGTGCAAACAAATATTCGAGACTAAAATACAAGGTAGGTCACTGGGTCTAGAGCATGCCTTGGCGGGGCAATTTCTTTACCCCGTTGAAGACTCGCAGGGCTACAGACATTATTGCTTTGTGAGAAAACTTGCTGTAAAGAAATTGGATAAGAACATCCTGCTACATCTCAATGCCTACAGTTGTTGGATACAAGTGGTATTGACAGTTAATAGATCCGCATTCCTGAGGATTACCAATTGGTTTTTCAGTAACCACTCTCATGTTAAATGTGCTCTTGTAATGATGTCAGACTGGGAGTTATAATTAGTTGCTGACTTGCTGTATGGTGCATTTGTGCTTAGCTTAACTTCGTTTTTGCATTGTAATGTTTGCGTTTAGTTAGTAACCTGTGAAGACAGGCATCTGGTATGGTCTTCTAGTTTCCTTCTTTCCCGAGGTAAAGGGAAAAAACGGATGAGTTTCATTTCAGAAATTCCTGCTTTTGCTTTCTTTTCCCGTTGCGGCAATAGGAAACACGTTGAGCAGATGGATCAGGAAAGAGCTTTCAAACAAAGAAAGAGTATCACAGTTTCCTTATGTAGACTAAATATTTAGATTGACTATGTACTGATATCTTCAATCTTTTTCTTCCCACTTTGATGAAGAGCTTTCAAACCACGAAAGAGTAATGCACTTGCCTTAGGACACTAAATATTTCAATTTAGAATGTACGGGTATGTCCGAACTTTTTCTTCTCGCTTTGATACTTAATGAGATTATTTGCCTTCTCCATATATCAAGCAGGTTTATTCAGCTGTGAGATTGAACGCGAAGGAAAGGTCCATGTACGCGGTGTGACATCAACTGGCGGAAAAACTGTTTCGAGACATTCTCGCATTTATGAAATGAAGTTTCAGCAACAATGCCCACCTGGACCATTCACAATTTCGTTCAGTCTCCCAGGTTCTGTAGATCCGAGGCTTTTTTCACCTAACTTCAGATCTGATGGCATTCTGGAAGGTGTAATCATGAAATATGAGTAAATATTGGCTGTTCAGTTGTGGGGCTAACCGTCGCAACCTTGTAAATAAGACATCCATCTTGCACATTTTGGGTTGAAGATGTACATAGTGTGCCTGCTTGGTTCAGGTGATCAATGCTGTGCATGAGCCTTGTGGTCTGTCTAAAACTATGTCCGTGGACTCGGGACTCTGGCAGTTACTGTAAACAATTTTCCTCGAGAAGAAAAATCATCTTGGTTTTTCTGGCACATTTTCATCTACATTTATTTTGGTGCAAGTTACCTGGAAGTCCATTAAAACTTGTTGGGGTACGTTAGAGTATGGAGTTTGGTTCATTCTGGAGAGTCTAAGCCATTTCTTTGGCATGATTGAATAATTTTGTTGGGCAATGGCAGATTAGGCAAGCGTTTTGCCATCAATAATTTTTTCATCCCTAGCTTTCCGCACATTGCAATTGGTAGAGCTGAAATCTGGGCTACACATGGAGTGGCATTATTTGCTTCCCATTTGCTTAAAAGGGATTGTGTATTGACAATCTTCTGATCATCCTTGAAAATTTCTACTTCTATATGCCTATCAACCTCTTATATTGAATGAACGTGATGGGACGTCGTCTTGCAGGAGTTGGATATTGCAGGAGTTGGATATAAGAGCATCCGAATAGAAAAATATAACACTCTCATAATTAAGAGCGGCTGGTTAAAATTTAGCTAGGGAATGTGCAGAAAATAACTTGAATGGATTAGCCAAGGTTAAAGGTTTGTTGGCAAGCACCAAGGATGCAAACAACTCTTTACATAAGCAGCTAACATCGCACTACTATCGAGCATTTCGATAGTTCACTAGCCGAATGGATAGCTGTTGCTATAGTAATAATACTTTGAAAGTGTGAGTTGTTCTTACTATACAACTTTCTTTATTTTATTGACCTCTCCGAATGTGACATCTTAATTGAAATATTTTCTCAACTTTTTATGATCGGTGCAAGAATGAGTATTACTGATACTTTTGGAACACCGACACGTGATGCTGCTGAACCACTACTGACAAAGAGACAAATATCTAAGACATTGTTACCAATAGTATAATATAATAAAGGTTTTTTTTGGGAGGTAAATTGGTTAGATGTAAAAATTAGAGGATAAAATCTGCAAAATTTGAAACCTATGGAAAGTGAAAGAAAAGAAGGGAAAATAAAAAAATTTCCTTAAGAGTTGTTTGGTTCTTATCTAAGGAAAAAAAATAGGAAGGAAAAGAAAGGAAAGCTTAGAATAGATGATGAGGAAAATGGAGAAACAAGGGCGCCAGAATTAAAACTTTTAAAGAACCAAAATTTTCCTTTTTTTTCCATTTTCCTCTTGAAGCCAAACAAGAGAAAATCATTTTCTTTATAGTTTTTTTTCATTTTTTTTCTATAACCAAACAAGAGAAAAAAATTCACTTTCTTTTCATTTTTCCTCTATTTTATTTTCCATTCCTTTCCACAAGTTGCAAACAGAGGTAAATGTATGTGTCAGCCAGCCCCTACAGTAGCAACCGATCACAATCAGAAACCACCCCAAAATCTTGATCTAAATCGAAAGCAGCTCGAGCGTCGACGATCAAGCGCCTCCGGCAACGATAAGAACACGTAACCTCTCTCTCTCTCTCGATCTGTTTTGTGTGTGCGTGTAGTCGTCGTCGTCTCTTTCTCTTTATGTTTGTTGTTTTCACGGGTAATTTTGATGCTTAAACTCACCTTGCATGTTGAGCTGACCTTGGTATGTCTTCTTTTTTGTTGTCATCTTTGCTATCGCCGTTCCTTGCTTATGAGAACTGCTTTTAAATTTGTGTCAAGGTAACTGGATTTTGTTTAGCAATTCGCAGAACCCATTCTGTGTTTAGAATTCCTTTTAATAGGTTGATTATTTTGAGTGCTTTTATGCTTAAAGAACGAAAAATCGCCGCCTTCATGCACATGACAACATTGCATGCACATGCATTTCCCGGCTTCTAATTCCACTTGTTATCTGTGTGTGTTTTTTGTTCATTTTGGATAGATAATCTCATTTCTTCTGTTATATTTTGATGGTAATGCGAGTGGCTAGTTTATTTAAGTGTTCCCCCTTTGTTGGTAATGTTAGGAATCAAAGTCATTGTAGCTTGCAAGTCTTTGAACATATCTGGGACCTTTTTAGTTCCGGTTATGCTAAATTTTCATGTTCTTTTTAGTTTGATTTTAGCTGAGTCTATTTCTTCTTGTCTCAAGGCGTTAAATTTGCTAACCTATGGGTTCAGATATAACTTATAGGGCCCTAACTTATAAGCTTAATTAATTATTCAAGTTGTGATCAACAACTAATTTCTTGCGAAAACTCGTACTTTTCTTCTAGATGGGGGAGGAAAATTGGAATAAAACTAATATCTGTCTAAGATTTGTTCTCTTTCCTAGTTATGTTGGTAGATGTTCTTTAAGCTAAGACGGGTAAATATCCTCTTAGGGTCTCCTAGTATTCATCATGGAATCTTCTAGTCTTCATGTTTAGATATGTTTCCGTTCATGCCAAATGATTTCTATGTTAACTTATATTTTTTGGGGTTTTTTTCCCCATCTGCTTTTGGTTTTCGGGGTTTTTCTTGATTTGTTGACATGATCATCATCCTTCATATGAGACTATATGAATTTGTTTAGTAGCAAAAGCAATAATTGTGTGGGCTATGACTTGTAGAACTCTTAAGATGGGATCATGGGACACAGTGCAAATCCAAAATGTATTCTGTCTACATAGTTGTGTACTTGTGTTCTACTTTTAGCTTCTAGACATATCAAATGAGTTTCTCTTTGATGGCAGTTTGATCACAATCAAAAAATTTAAGCTATTAGATGGAGCGGTCCCAACATTGAATTAATTGATTACCCCTACCATACTCAACCCCTGTGGGACCTAATATCTGAAATTGGGAATTGGAAAATAAAGTGCATGATATTTATCTCAAGGGTTTATGGAATCCACACTATTTCCTCTTTGTTATTCTTTGGTTTTTGCATCGCAACCATACTTGTTACATCTTCTGTTATTTATTGTGACTCTAAGATATGAATATAAGATAGTTTGAGCGCTATGTCTGACGAATCGGCCTGTCCAAACATGGACACCTGTAGATGCACAATCTGGTTCTCTGTTAAGGATAACCGTTTACGTTGCAGATATTCGGTATGCATTGTCCATCGGAGCTTCTACGGTCTTCTTTCCTTTAGGGGCGGGAATGACGGTATTATACCATAGAAGGGACTCTCCTTACTATTAAACATGGCTGTAGCTGCAGTTTCTTAGCCTAGAGTGTGTGCAGTATGCTTATTTATGGTATTCATAGATGCATCTTCAGTTGGTATGTCCTATAAATGGGTTCCAACCTGGATGGTCTCGTTGCATTACATTTTGTTTTCTGCATTACTGCAAGTTTTTTATGGTTCGTGCACATTTATTGCCGTGGGGATTTGTATCTGATTGCTACGATCTTACTCGATATGGCTTCCGTATTGAAAAAATTCTTATCGAACAAGACTTCCTACTAGCTAGTCTAGGAATGACAACTGTAACATGAGCTTCAAGAAGCCAGCAAATATCTATACTAATGTGTTTTAGGTCATTGTGTTTGGAGTCTTGGAGCCTTAAGATACAAGAGACAACTTCGTTTATGAGTCCCGATACTTCTATAGTACTCCCTCCGTCCCAAAATGTTTGTCCGGTCCGCAAAATGAGAACTAAAAAAAATGCATTTCTTTTAAGAAAAATTCAAACTTTTTTCATAAATTAAAAGAACTTGTCGAGATCTGACTTATGTTTGGTGACGAAGTTTCTTTTTCCAATAACCTAGAAACTGTGAAGTCAGGTCAATCTGACTTATGTTTTCAGCATACTTTGCTGTTCTGGATTTCTAGTTGAACTTATTGTGCCAACCTTTAAAGGATGCCTTTATGTATAAATGACTCTATTAACTCAGCTATTGAATACATTTGTTCTTGCAGTCCTGTCACATTGCATGACTTGGTCTTTTGCTTGTCGTGGAAGCTTTTAGGATTCAAATTTTAGCTGCCTTCCATAGGGTTAAACATTTTTCTTTCTGTTCCTGTTATCTTGTTTTGTTTCGTAATGCATGATTCCTTCCCTTTCTCCTTAATATACATGACCATCTCTCCAGGTACGTAGATGTGCATTTTATTGAACTTTTGTGAATTGTAATTCCCACCTTACTTTTTGTTGCATGCATCCACATTTTGTCTTTTCCGAAGACAATGTCGAGTTTAAATAGCAAAAAGTAGAATGTGAATAAGATCCCCTTCATGTTAGATTCTTCCCTTATGCGTTATCTTCAGTGTACGCAGGTTTTAATTTTTAAGTACGAACCTGGAAACTGTATACATGCTTTTGTTTGTATAGCTGCCTTAACTAGATGCACAATTATTGCTTTGCCCGCATTGTATTGAATCCAAGTCATCATATTTATTTTTGCAAAAGTGGGGCCATTTCTAATGATAATAACCTCAGGCAGCCACACACCGTTCACATAATTGCCAAGATGAGGTATCTAGCACTCCCGACAACCTTGATTAATGGCAAACAGCCATGGGGAAGGCCTCGAAGGCTAATATTGTCCATCAATATAAGATTGGAGCCTAAAGGTTTCATTTTGGGGGCTAAAATAAGTTTCATTATTACTATCAGAGTTTATGTGTATAGTATGCCCAAAGCTTTTGGTCAATACCTATGGAAAAGAGTTGAGAATCAAATGCTTGTCTACAGATACCATTCTCTGAAAATCGACATGGAGCACCAGGCAGAGAAGCCAGCTGCAGTTTTGACTGGAACAGCGAAGGCAGGGCGAGTTGGACCACCTCTTGGTACTGTTGACATTGGCCAGAGTGAAAGTGCCTACATTTTTCGGGTTGCTTTGCCTGGTGTGCATCGGCATGACAGTAAGTTTCCTGTCCTGCTTGTTTATCAGTAGATGGCAGCAGATATATACATGTGTCCTGCGTGTGTGTGCATGAGCGCATGCATGTTTGTATTTTGTAATGCCAATGTTCACAAGGATGCAAACAACCCGTTTTTCTTTCCTTGTGCTAAAACTGAGAACTTCATCAGTAAAAAGGATCGTTTTGACTTAAGTCAGTGATGAGGATATGTACGAAAGGGAGATAGATGCAGAGGAGTTTCCCTCAGACAATGAGACAGGGGGGAAGAGGGAAGGGGAATAGAGACTTTAAACGAAACAATCAAGCACAAAGACTTCAAATGGGAAAAACAAAAAACCAAAGGACAGGAAACTCTATTACATACTTCTAGGCACTAAGACAAGCGACAAGAATGACTGAAATCCGGCTCCAATCCTGCACAGTTCAATGCAACCCTGCAACTGGTCTGGTCTGCGCTCCTACATAATTCACTTGGAAAACTAGCAATAATCAACTGTAATTTTTTTTTCTTTTATCTTGGAGGATAACTCATGAACAAAGCGCAATAATCTTCACCCTTCCTACCACCAATTGGTTTTAGGAGAGATGGTGGAAAAGCGGTCCGATAGAATCAAAGCCCACAAAAAAGCCCCTTGATGCCATCAGTATAGAGTATATTAAATATTTCACCTCAGCTAAGTTGAAAATGGAATCACCCAAAAAAGAGTAGTACAAGTAGATGACTCTGATAATGCTTTAGTAAATTCTGACATTCTCTCTGAAGAATAACGAAAGAACAAAAAAGAAAGAAGAGAGAGGACGTGACTAACTACATATTGTTTGTCATCGCAGGTAATCTGAGGTGTAATGTTCAAGCTGATGGTAGAGTCAATATTGATGGGCTAGTGAGAGATTCTGCACTTTTGAATGATATGAGTTGCTATGAAATGAAAGTCGAGCAACTGTGTCCGCGCGGACCGTTCTCTGTGGCTTTTAATTTGCCTGGACCAGTTGATCCCAGGCTATGCTCTTTGAACTTTAGGCCTGATGGTATCCTGGAGGTGGTTGTAAAAGCCAAGATGGGATGATTGCTTGCTTTCTCAATCTTTTTTTGAAGCCCGAGTGCAATGTTCTGAGACTTTTTTTAAACTTATTTTCAATGGTTGGTTGTGAAACAGAGATGTTGTATTTGGCGTAGTACCTCAGTCATCATTATGGAATTCAAGGTTTTAGTCCTAATTGAATTCATTTTTGTGTACTTTTTCCAATTATTTCCCATTTTTAACTCTCAAACCCAACCCAAACCTGGACTACATCTACGCTTCTACGCCTCCCTCAGCTTCACCCACTATGCCACCGTCACCCACAATAGCTTCTTTGTCTAGATCGCCGGCAGTAACAATAACGGGTGTCAGTGGAATTTAGACATATGTATTCACACTATATACAGACATAAACATAATCCATCTCACATTCAAAAAAAAACATAATCCATCTCACATTCAAAAAAAAACATAATCCATCTCTCTCACCAAATGGGTTCAATCTATGGCGTGTTGATTCCAATTTCTTCAATCGGTGGCGGCTAGTCCTTGAACTTGGAATCTGTCTGCGATTTCGCCTTAAATGTTAGCAAATTGTGGAGCCGACAAGGATATGGAAGCCACTGATAGTTGGTAGAGCTATGAAGCTTTGTTGGATTCAAGATTGAAATTTTGAGGGCCTCATAAATAGCGCTCTCTCTCTCTCTCTCTCTTATATAAATCGCTTAAGTTCGAACCTAGTTTTGCTATCTCTCTTAGAACTCTTCTGTTTGTCATGATCAGAAACTATTAACCTAGGTTTCGCCACTTGAAAGCGCCCATGGACGAATCGAAGATGAAGAGAGGTATAGTGATTTGTTGGATGAGGGAGAGTGAGAGGATGGGGAGGAGGAGGAGAAGAGGGGGTATAGGGTTATATTTGTATGTAACCAATCAAGGGTATTTTTTTCCAAACAAAAATATTTGCCCTAGATATCCAACATTATTTAACGGACATTTAACAGAAGGGATCCATTTGGGTAACCTTTATAGTAGACAAATCACGTGAATTTAAGTGTTCCTTTCGCCCACACAGTCGCAAAGGTTAAATTCGCTTGGTGTAGTAGTCATTTGAACCAAATGTCTTGGCAGATCGAGCAGTAAAACTATGTGAACGGTCGTTCCCTTCAAGGACTTACCGCGAGTCTTGAGAGTGCAGCAGTATGTAGCAATGACTGCAACAATATTTACTATCATACTGTAATTTTTATGATTGCACTCATAGATGGTATCTACGCCGGTGCTTTCTGCATTATCCTTTTATTTTACGGCAAAAAGAGAGAGAGAGAGAGAATAAACCAGAGCCTTGAGCTTTGAGTTTACTGGAATTACCATAACATGATCTTTCTCTCGTGCCAATTGACAAACAACAAGGGGTCCACATGGTGTGAATTTATTCAGTAGTCTGCGAGCATTGTCACATCTTGTTTCGGATCATTATTCACTAGTCCGGGAGCACTGTCACATTTTGCTTTGGACCACTTTACAATCACATATTATCGTGAGTCCACAACTTGTAAGTGTGTGGAACTTACATAGATGTGCGGTTCTGAAAAGGTTTGAAGCACCACGTGACGGTATTCCCGGACTACTAACTCAACACACGATTGAAAGGAAGGGTTTTGCTTGTTAGCAAGTGTATTCTTGTACCCAAAAACAATAGTTATTGGTCAGTTAATTTGATTGACTCATTTACGTAATTCACTGTCACATTTTGCTTTGGACCACTTTACAATCACATATTATTGTGAGTCCACAACTTGTAAGTGTGTGGAACTTACATAGATGTGCGGTTCTGAAAAGGTTTGAAGCACCACGTGACGGTATTCCCGGACTACTAACTCAACACACGATTGAAAGGAAGGGTTTTGCTTGTTAGCAAGTGTATTCTTGTACCCAAAAACAATAGTTATTGGTCAGTTAATTTGATTGACTCATTTACGTAATTACCTATCGTCATCTAGAATTAAACAATTCTTTTAAAAGTCAACATAAATGGGTCCACACGGACCTTAAATCCGGGGTGAAGTAATCTGTAATTGGATCGATTCATTGACGTAATTCCTAATCGTTATCTGAAATAAACGCCCAATTTTCAATGGTCATTTCTCTCTTAGGTAAAAAAATATGGTTAAAAAATTAAGTACTTCAATTTTCAATCCGTTTGAAGCGGTGTGAAGATCTTATTTTTATAATCATTTTATCTTAAATGGTCATAATAAATTTTGGCTCTAAGATTTTTAATAAGCACCCTAAGAGAGCCGTAGAACAAAATAAGAAGCATATACTCTCATATGAGAGCCGAGTCAAAAATTCAATATGACCATTAAGGATAAAATGATCAAAAAAATAAGATTTTCGTACTGGTTCAAACGGATAGAAAATTGGAGGACTTAATTTTTTACAATGTTTATATATTAAAAAACATGGTTAAAAATTTAAGTGCTCCAGTTATTAATCTGAATCGGTGCAAAAATCTTATTTTTCTGATCATTTTATCCTAAATGGTTATGATGAATTTTTGGCTCTAAGGCTCTCTCAGGATACTTATTGAAAGCCTTAAAGTCAAAAATTCATAATGACCATTTAAGATAAAATGATTAGAAAAATAAGATATTCGCACTGGTTCAAACGAATTGAAGCACTTAATTTCTTAACCATATTTTTTACCGTAAGAGAAATGACCATTTATGTTTTCCGTTCTGTTTCCGTTAACACCATTAATGAAGCTTTTTGTCCATTTGAGAGAAGAAATAACGTGGAGCCTTGGATTTGGAAAAATACATCCCAACCACACACTGGCCCATACTGGACAGTGGAAGACGGGAGGGGAGCCGAACCCCCTGCGTAGATACCATCTATGAGTGCAATCATAAAAATTACAGTATGATAGTAAATATTGTTGCCGTCATTGCTACATACTGCTGCACTCTCAAGACTCGCGGTAAGTCCTTCAAGGGAACGAACGACCGTTCACATAGTTTTACTGCTCGATCTGCCAAGACACGAGCAGAGCAGAGCAGAGCAATTAAGTGAGAATGCACTCTCAAGACTCGAGGTAAGTCCTACGCAGGTGCTTTCTGCATTATCTTTTCGTCAGTTAATTGGATCGACTCATTGACATAATTCCCTATCGTCATCTAGAATTAAATAATTCTTTTAAAAGTTAACATAAATGGGTCCACACGGACCTTAAATCCGGGGTCAAGTTATCTGTAATTGGATCGATTCATTGACGTAATTATTTATCGTTATCTGAAATAATTATAAACACATTTTTAAAAAATGTCATTATCATGTGAGATTCTTGAACAATAGAATTTTTAAACATAATTCTGATTTCTGAGGCTGGTACACGGGTACCAAAAAAATGAATACAATAGTGAGAGAGAAGGTGATACAGTAGTGTGTGTGTGTGAGAGATAGAATTTATTTTCATGGCGTAAGTTGACTCTGTTCATGCCTGGGTTAGAAAAAAAGATATCGATTACCTTTTGATTTACTCGTTTTTGTTTTTTTTTTTTATCACAATCTCGTCATTAATCCAAAGAACAAATACACCAAAATTGTTGGAGGCAATCTATTAGTATATATTATCCCTCGTGAAACAAACAAACTCCTTAAACCTAGTAAACTTCACCGATGTTTCGCCAAATGGAAGGATGGTATCTAATAAAATCCACAAGTCCCTTTCACTCACAACACAGTGGTCTGTCCAAAAATGTATTTATTTAATGGCGAGAAGAAACCCAGTAAACTTTGGAGTATAATCTTACACATAAGAAAAATATTTCACCGATAAGATACTTTAACAAATCTCAAATGCGGACTACATTGAAGCCAATCCGTCACACTTGGTACTAGAAATTGATCTCAAATGCTGTCGTAATTAAGTTGAAACGTACTCTTTTTCAAATCACACCCCTACCACCACCTATAGTTAAAATCTCCGCAGCTATTCGTCCTCACCGAAACTTCCCCGTACTTTCTCTTCTCCAATTTTCCCGTTCTCCTCAACTTAACTTAAATTTGGGAGTTTTGTCCTTATTTAAATTTTATTCGCATTTTTTAGTTTTGCGCTAAACTTTTATAGGTTATTAATTCGTCTTGAAGGGGGGAATTGGGAAAAGTAAATTTTTTTTACTTTTACCCAAGTATTTTGAGAAATGACCATTTTTTAAACACCAAAATATCATTATTTTTTGTGTGCTAAAAAGTGGTTATTTCTCAAATATGGCTTGAGAATGCTTTGCTCTGCTCTTGTCTTGGCAGAGCAGTAAAAGTTTTTCCACTATCGGATCCGAGTCTTATCGGATCGGATCGGATCCGAGCCTTATCGGATTCGGATTTGTCGGATCCGGATCTGATCCGGCCCATTGACAACCCTAAGTAAAACTATGTGAACGGATGATCCCTTCAAGTAGAGCTGGACAACGAACACGAAACACGATAACACGATACGAACCGGACACGAAGTTAGCGGGTTAGGGTTGAACATTTCTAATATGAAACACGAAAATGACACGACTCGAGAGCACGAATTCTAAATGGGTCGGGTTCGGGTTAAACACGCGAGACACGAAATTGACACGACTAACATGGTTACTAATCTGTGTCACCCATTAACACGAATATATATATATATATATATATATAATATGGTACATCTATAATTCTATATAGAGTTGGGCAACGGATACGATAACACGACACGAACCGGACACGAAGTTAACGGGTTAGGGTTGAGCATTTCTGACACGAAACACGAAAATGACACGACTCGAGAAACACGAATTTTAAATAGGTCGGGTTTGGGTTGGGTGGTTTGTGACACGACCCCGACTGACACGACCCGACATGACCTGTTACCTAGGGGCCAGGTCTAGGATGTGAATAGAGTTTACCTTGTCCTATATAGCTCATCATCACTGACAGCCCAGGCCTCGTCCCCCGCCTTGGCAGGAGCTACCGGGCTTGGGCAGACCCATTTCTGGCTTGAGTCTAGTTCAGCGCAGCCATTTTAATTTTTAACTCAATTCCCTATAATTCATATGATATGTAATTTTTTGAGTTTTTTTTTTAAATTCCATTCACTCACTCATATTAAATTAGGACTTGTTCGAAACTATCTATCTATACTACATACTATCCGCACGACAAGACACATTTTATGAAGTGAATATAAAATTATAAAAAATCTAATCTCAGCTATTAATTTCATCTTTCCCTATTAGTTTTTTTACTGAACAGAAAAAAAAATCTCAAACTTTCCCTGATGTCAAACTTCTACTATTTGAATAGAATTTTTCTATTTAGTGTTAAATTATAAATTGAGAAGAGAGTCAATATTATTAACTATAGAGAATTTTCCTCATGCATAGCACAATCATGCTTATTCGTACTTATATGAGGGAGTTTCAAATGTGTACTCAAAATTATTGAAAGATATTTTTTGTCTTCTAAAAATGTATACTTACAATATGCATATATATTTTTTAGGAGTTAAGACTTAAAGACTAGGGCTGCTCAAAAAATCCGATGAACCGTGAAACCGGTTCGGATCGAATCGATTTGTACCTTTTAGATTTTGTCTGTGGATTAATGGTCCGGACGTTGATTGAAAAATTAGAAAATCGTGACTCGTGGATCGGTCCACCGATTTTCATTACAAAACCGTGGATTAACCGAACCGGACCGTGAGATGTTTATTTTATATAAATAATATATATATAAATATATATGTGTATTTATATAATAAATTGTTAGTAATGTTAACACTTTTTTCTACCAATTTTAGTACTATTTTATCTTAATAATGGGATATAGTGTAGATGTACATAAAATATATGGAGTAAATCGTAGTTTTTTTTGTATAAATAAAGGGTAACCTTAGTTGATGATACAATCCTACTAGTGTTTAGATTATTTTGAATCTGATTTTTGAAGTAGGCTTTTGGTAATTTATGTAACAAGTACTTTCTGGTGGTGTTAAACTTAATTCTGAATGTAATATTCTTCCCTTTTAGTGTGGGATATATGCTTGAACTTTTTTTTTGCTAAAATCCGTGGATAAAACCGTAACCAATCCGCGAGTCAGGGATCGGATTGAAACCGAACCGTAGGACTTTTGGTCAGGACACGGATTTCATTTTGTAAAAATCGTGACTAGCGGTTCGATCCTCGGATTCCTAGAAATCCGAACCGAACCGGACCGTGAGCAGCCCTATTAAAGACTATAAGATTTTGTGAAAGGTCTGGATCAATAATCAAAGTATGACATTT
>JAOTQK010000021.1:584933-600489 GCA_025642025.1 Rhododendron ferrugineum
CCCCCCCCAGCATTTCGAACCATTTCATACATTTAATTTTCAGGAGGTCAATAGAGAAATTTCCAAAAAGTTTGGGTACCTGAATATGACAATAGTATAGGTAAATTAACGTGATCTACTGATTATATGTGCCCCAATATGTTTTGAGAGATAACCACCACAAAACTAAAAAATTATGAAAAACAGAGAGAGCCTCAATGTCTCAGACTCTCAAGAGAGACAAGATGAAGATAGATTTTGCTCATGGCATTGCAAAAGCAGCCATCATAACAAAAATATGCTCAGGATACACTGCAAACACAAAGCCTGCTCGAAAGTGTAGAACTCAGGTCAGGAGTTATATTTACAGTTGTACATATGGCAATTTGAACTGGGACACCTGAAGGTAGCAGCAACAAGAGGATACCAATCTAAGGTGTTAGATACATATCATTTGGACTCTATTTCATCATAAATTCAAAATTTTGGAGGTTACTGCAACCATATATAAATTTTGACATTGCAACCACATATAAATTTTGATTCCCTAGATTTCTGGCGACTCTTCAGAGGTTGAATTGCTTCCAAAGGAGTTGGGGCCGTGTTCCAATTTGGAAGGCTTGGGAGCCAAAGGATTATAAGATTGGTTATCTTCTATTTTCCCATCCTTTGGATGTGACTTGAATGGTCTTTCAAAATCCTTGGCAGCTCCAGGATCTATTACTAACTTCTTGAATTGTTGTTGCTGCAAAGTAGAACAAACGAAGGCAAATAAATAATCCTAGTATCAAATACAGGTGCTGCGTATCTAGACATGAAAACACGTTGACTTGGGTCTATTGCAAACAAACCCGTATGTATACAGTATGTTGGCACACGGGAGGAGCATGCTAAAATTGGAAAAACAGAAAACAAAAATGCTGAAATAGAATTCAATGCCAAGGAGAGCTTTACACACTCACCTACACATATACATGTAAATTTTCCACTAGGAGTGTTTTGGTAGCTAGTTTCAGTCAGTAGATTTTTCAGCCAAGGACCCCAAGATAAAAAGAGAGACCGTCTACCAGTACCTTGCCATGTACTGACTTATTTACGGAGTCATACTAATACATTTCACCAATAGGCAGTGGCTGTTAAGCCAATCCAACCGATACAAAGTTTATTTCCCTTGATGTTAAGAAACTAGAAGGTGCTAAAAAGTGCTTACACTTTGTAGTGCTTCAAGCTTTCTCTGCAGTGCCTCATGTTCAGCCTGAATACGGAACGGAACCCCATGTTTCTGATACACGTTGTTTTGAGCCAAATCCTCATCAATGTCACTGGCAGTAGTTGCAAAAGGATGATTTGCAGGAATCCACCTAATCGTATCGGGGTCTACATCAGGGGGCACTGGATCGCCCTCTCTAAGAAATACGGTAGGTCTCTTCCACTGATATGCACGTGACCTCCTCTTTTGATGGATAGCTTGTTGCTCTCTTGTGAGAGTCACCGGTGCCAAGCGATAAACCTTTCCACACATCTCAACAGTTGAATTGCTCTTACCAACCTTCACCAATGGGTTATTGAATGGGTCTTCATACTTCAGAGGCGTGGAGCTGTGAAGAAGAAATTCCATACAGAAAACCATATCAAAAACACAAAACAAGTGGAAGGTTGCCTAGCACCAACACATTACCTTCCAAGTATGGTGTGCGAAAAGTTTCTCCTTTGGTAATTCTTTTACAATGAAACGACTTAAAAGACTATATATCATTCAGAACTACACAAGTAAAGACAAACCAGGAAGTAAAGATCAGGATCATACATGCCTCTTCTATCAGATCTTAGCTGGCCACGCCTGACAAGATCGGCTACAGAGCCAGGACGGTTGTGTCTTGCCTTCTTCGCCATATGAACTCTCACCGAAATAAACAATATTGTTGCAAGGATACAAAACGCAATAGCAAAATTACTTCCGGGTTGTCTTTTCATCTGAGATGAAAAAAGAAATGGCTGACGATAAAAGTATAAACTAAACTTATTGAAACAGAAATAACGTGTGCACAGCATACTAAAGTTCCGTTATCAAGTTTTGAGGCAGAAATTTCCAATTCAAGGAAGAAAACCCAGATGAAACAGACATAATGGGAGTTCCTTGCATCCCTATTAGTACAAAAAAGAATTTGAACCGGCAATTAGACATTACAGGCGCAAAACCTTAGGTTTATCACTAAAGTACAGCTTTTTTGCTTCTGAATGAGTATAATGGTTGAACAATTCATGATCACATATGAAGCTGGCCATACTATGGCTTAATTTCCACCATCATTTCATTTGCATTCATCCTCAGCCTTTTTCACAGTTCAATCGAAGAGCTAATCATAATAAGAGGTAATAAGACGGCTCTGAAACCTAGCAAACATGAATAGGTTTTCAGTTTTCCCACACGTGTTCGACAAAAGGATGGATGGTACTGCTGGACGATGGAAACCAGTAGACATGCTTCTGGAGCAAGGAAAGACACGGATTGATGACCAGTACAAAACTCAAATGGCAAGCAATGCACATTTTAGCACTTTACACTTCATAAGAATCATAACTAATATGTGTGATGACACAATAGCTAGGACTTCTCAAGACCCTTTCGTTTGTTACAGCTAATCTATCACAAGTCAAACATCTGAATGTTAGAGGTCCATATCCTTTTGATGAAAAATCAAAGCCCACATATCCTTAGTCGACAAACCATTTTCTGACTCAAACTGTTAGAATCACAAAGTTGACACTTAATAAGTTGAAATTTGGAACCATGAAAGCCATCTCGACACTCGAAAATAAAGAAGTAGAACGCTTGAATCCTGATGGTTCTCTACTCTCAACAGCAACAATGCAGAGGCCTCTCGCACTTACCATGTTATGCTACTTATAGTCATATCCCGTTATCACAAATGCCGTCAATCGCATCACTATTTGAAGTCGTTGGAGATTTCATTTGAACAATTAACCTTCGGGATTGTAAATGTGTTCATTTTCGGGTCAACTACACAAGTTTGCTGCCGATTCTAGTTTCATTCAGTTCCTACAGTTTATGACAACTTTTGAGTCTAGTTATCCTCTACCAGTACGAAGTCGATGAGCCATTTATGTCTCATTTGGGTGGATACTCAAATCAATCACAAAAAAGTAATGAAATCAATAAAGAAATTACCACGAAAACGGCAGGAGGTAAAGAAGCAACTGTTGCTTGCAATCTTGCAACTTGGTTTTTGAAATCCACCACCTTATCTCTCTTCCCTTCAACAACAATCTCACCAATGCGCTTGCCGTCATCAGAACTCCCAGAATTGCTCGACGCTCTCAACACAAACATTCCGCATCTCTTCTTCCGATTACCACAATTAAACCTCCAATCCATTCTCAATTCCAGTACATTGGATAAAACTTGATGCTTCAAAACACAAATTGAAGGCTACATAAACAAAAATGAGGGTTAACCAATAAGTATGGGTATTATTGTGTGTGTGAAAAGAGCGAAATGCAATAAAAATTCGAGTTTTGCCAGAAAGGAACCAGAATGAAGTTGAAGAGTCCAAATTGACGCCATAATTCAGACAGAGAAACAGTCACACTGTAAATAAGGGAAGAGAATAGAGCGATTGAGCTCATGCGTTTTGAAAGAACTGACCAAACATCAGAATTTGAGTTAGGGTTTGAAGAGTATACCGTTTTCTTCGGAATAAACCGAGTTCTTAGCAAGGTCGGGCTCATGTAAAGGGCCTGTGTCGATTTATGTCTAAGGAAAATGATGATCGATGAAGATTAAGGAAGCGTCTCGGTACGCAAGGGCGTCGTTTTTTAAGCTGTTTTCAAACTTCAGTCTTCTTCCAAACTGGACCCAACCACTAGTTTGTTTGTTTTTTTCCAATACTGTATCCATCATCGGAGGCTAATGCGGGAAGTTAGTGAGTTAGTCCACAGGGGGTTCAAAGGCTATCCATAACCCTAAACCCACAAACCGCCCACGGCAGGGCTCGAACCCTCATCTCCCCCACAAGGGAGAGCCAGGAGTTACCAACTGGGCTACAAGCCCATTGGTGACCCAACCACTAGTTCGATTTGCAGGCTTTGGTCGATGGGAAAGTGACGGCCCAGGACGTGTTTTGATAATTAATATCCGCCAAGAATATGCTGAGAACATTTGTTAATGCTGAAAATGTCATTGGCGGGTATTAATTATCAAAACACGTCATTGGCCGTCATTTTCCCTTGGTCGATTACTAAACTGGCCCATAATGTAGGGGAGTGATTTTGCCACTCCCCTTTTAGTTAATGTCAATCCCTTTTGTGTCTTGATTAGATGATTTGTTTTGTGAGGGAAGGGGAGTGACATTAACAAAAAGGGGAGTGGCAAAATCAATTCCCATAATGTATCCTTATTTATTTGTTTTGTGAATCGACCCGAACCCGGCACTTCAATTGGGACAGGTATAAGCAACCTACAAACCCGACCCAACAATAAGCAAGGCCCAAGTCATATCTTGTTGTCATGTGTCACTATTAACAGAGAGAGTGAAACAAAACCGGATTGGCTGGACGCTACAGGGTTGCAATGATTAATCTCAGTCGTACAAAAGTGTTTTCAATGATCTGGATTAAAAACATTTCATTGAAAACTTAAATAAACGGTTAAACTGCTCATTGCAACCCTATAATGCCCAGCCTCACTACAGGGGAAAATCCATCTCAATTATATGCCCCCCAAACTTTGACCTCAATGTCACCAATTTGACAAATTTGGACGACAGGGGCCTAATTGATTAACGACTCAATAGTTTAAGTGTTTAATTAATTAAAGTTTAGCAAAGTTTAGGTGTCTATTAGACATTGAAGTTAAAATTCAGTGGGCATTTTGAAATTTTTCGTACTACACCTCTTCTATAGTAAGTATATGGTAAGATTGGCTCACATTACATCTGGGATATGTGGGTGTGTACCGTGTGTCGACCAAGGTAAATGACACATGGTTTTATGGGATAAGTTATCATGGTCGTCTTTTTCAGAGATAATTTGCTAAAAATTTATCTGAATTAGACTGATCAATAACTGTATTACTCATGTTGTTATCATTCATTTGTTTTAATTATTGTCATGGAAACATATATATATATATATATACTGGGCAGTTCCGGGAACCCCCAAAAATACCTCTAAAAAAACCCCCCCAAATCTTAATCTCATAGTTTTGGAGCGGCTCAGATCATCAAAACCCCCCAAAAATAACCGGGAAGGGCTTGATTGGAGCGGCTCGGATCATCATAATTTGATCGGGAACTATGAGATTAAGATTTGGAGGATTTTTTTAGAGGTTTTTTTAGGGGTCCCCGGAACCGCCCCGATATATATATATTAGTGAATCAGCATGCGGTTAGCTTAGCATTTTATAAAATAATGCATTACTTTTTCAAGTGTTCAGGATTAATGGTAGTCCATGTACAACTATATATATATATATAGACATTAATTTGTGTATTGTTGTTGTCGTTTCAAACGTAGATGTTGTTGTTTCGTATACAATTGGTATTTAATTAGGATTCGAGCTGTTGTCCCATAATTTATGCATTTCTTTCTAGGGAAGGCTTTTACTATATTGTACATCTGCTGTAGAGTATCCACAAATTAAAAAGAATAGATCTAATAATTTAATTGTGAATAAAAATGTTACTGTACAAATAGAATACATCATTAGAAGGACTCTATACGAAAATGTTTTTCTGCACGGCCCTGCATGCACATTAATTGTGTATAGAATTTTATGTGTCCAAATCTAATGGTAACTTGTTTATTGTGGCGCAGGCAAAATGCATGCTATAATCATTAGGAGATCGAGGGTATTTTATTATTATAACAGGTAAATGAACTGTACAATTAATGACGCAATGTACATGTGCTACTCATGTATAGTAGGAGTATTCGGTTAGAGCGAAACTTATTTACGAAGGGGCCAGGAATAAGTTGTTCACGGAAAACACGCAATCTCACTCGTCCGTTTTGACAATCAACAATTGAGATATGTTTTTAATCTTTGACCGGAATGAATAACTATTACCGTTAATATTTTGTCTTTAATCTGAATCATCCAAAATACTTTGGACAACCGAGATTGGCCTCCATAAACTTTATTTACGGAATCTCCGTAAATAAAGATTTTCCAATTTGGTTACTATGGTAGTGTTTGGTGGGCTTTACAACTTCTTTTTCTATTCAAACGGCTCTCACACTAAAAAGGATTATCTAAAAAGGATTATATGGTCAGTGATTAGTTTCACATCCACACAATAATTAAGGTGCACTATCTTCATCTTCAGGTTAATTAGGACAAGAAAAATCGGCAGTCTTTTGGGTGAAGTTTCCTCTTTGACATGACATCAAGGATTTTGATGCTCTTCGTAAAGATTTGCTCTAATCTTGCCCGCCCTATATTAGAACACGACTGGAGCTTTTGGGTGTTGTCTTTGGGTGGACCGCACCTTGCGTTTATTTTTTGGAGCCCACAAGGTGATCCCTTTTTTATTGTTAATTTGCTTTTCGAGGTTTTGCTTGGTGCATGTTGTTTTTCATTGGCATCTTGCCAACTTTTCCATCTCGGATTTTGGCTCTTTTTATTTTAGTCAGCGACTCAGGATTACGTGTCATCTTTGTTTGAAATATATTTTCCTTCCATTTATGTTGAGGACTTTTTTTTTGATTGATCGATGTGGCAGAAATTTATCGATAATTTTGTATGCTGAGGAGTCCATTTTGTGTTTTCTTTGGTTGTTTTATCTCTTTCTTTCCTTTTGTAATGTTTTGTTCTCTTCAATGAAATATTAATTTTTTTGTTGTTAAAAAAAACAAAGAGAGGAGCTTTTTTCCCTTTATCTCAATGTACTTTGCGTTTTCATGATACCATTCACACAGTATTTTTCTTTTTGGTCAGCGTAGTATTTACCAGCTGAATGGTCACTTCTACACTCAAATTGGCCTCATGTATTAGTTCAAACCAATAGTGGCCATCTATGTCACTATCATTTGCCATCAATCATCATTCACTCAACATGCTCGCACCATTAAGAATAAAAAAAAAAGTGCTAATATATGTATTACTTTTAATATCATGAGAAATTTTGATACCACAAATATTAGAGAATTGTTTCAAAGACAAATTTCTTAAAATTTCAATCCTTGCCATCAGGTGGGTGTTGTTCCAAATTCTTTCTACACCATATGTTGGTGCCGGACCCACACAAAGTGTGATGGAGCCCAGCCCACACCAAGGTCTAACGGAAAATGGCCCTAGAACATCACGCAACTGTGTCCTTGGAGCGTTTAATAATTTTTCCGCTCCCACCACTACTGGCTTCTCTACCTCGTATGTTCTTCTTCCCCTGGCCTCCAAATCAAAACTTCTGCTATTTCAAGATATCAAATAATTTAACCTAGTAGAGCCATGTGTATTTCGTCCTGCACCTTTAACGCGCGGATGGAAAAACCCGCGTACACAAATTTTTGCACCCCCTCTCCGAATATAGTCGTGTCCAAAATCGTCTTATTTATATGGACCTCACAAAATACTGCAAGATTCGCATGCATCGAAATATATATCCATGTCTGAATCTATGCGCAGAAATTTGTCTATAATTGCTCTTAATTGATTCAGTGGATCAGCAGAACTCGTTTATGTGGTTTTGTAGCTAGCGTGAAATTCACAAAAATCATCACAAAAGCTAGTAGTATATATTAGTTCATCTCTGGGAATATACTATAGAAGCAAGACTGTGCATCGGACGCGCGAAACACTGTCACTATTTTCTGAAATTTGCGTTTGATTCGCACCAAATTTATTGAATTAACCATTCTTTTTAAATCTATATAGTATATAGTAAATAAAGAAAGACGGTGTAATTAACCTAAAGGACCCAGAAGGGGCACAACCTTCGTACAAAATCAAAAAATAAATAAATAAATAAATAAGGTAAAAAAAAGGGAAATTTATATAGATGGTCCTTCTAGTTTCATCCGAGTCTCATTTTCGTCCTTCAAGTATCAATTACAATTCTTTTGACCTTCAAGTTTGATTTTCGTACCAAATTGGTCCAATTGATAACTTTTGTCAGCCAAACTGGATGAAAAAAATCAGATTTATGGCAGTTTGGACGTTGCAGTTCGTACCGAGTTGGTCTAATTAATAACGTTTGCCCTCAATCTGATTTTTTCTGTCCAGTTTTGCTGACAAACGTTATCAATTGGACCAACTTAGTACGAAAACCAAACTTGAAGGTCAAAAGAGTTGCAATTGATACTTGGAGGATGAAAATGAGACTCGGATGAAACTAGGAGGACCATTTCTATAAATTTCCCAAAAAAAAATGACACCCAAGTTGAGCTCACCAATGAAAACTACGAGAAAAGAAAAAAGGATTCACAAAAACAAATACGCTATACCAAAGAAGGGAACTATCAGTAGCTAAATTTGAAATGCAGTAGCCATTATTATTAAACTATAAGCTATACCCAAGTCTGAAATACAGAATTCAAGGCAGTTTAGCACAAACCCGGCTGGGGTAAATCGTTAACTAATGAGCAGTTTACTATATAATCCCAGGGATTATTTCAACATTTCCTACTGATTTGAGAACATCGACAGTAAGCGAATTTACAGTGACGCAAGCTAGTAAGAAAAACACATGCAGAAAGAAAGGAAAGGAAAAGGACCTGCAATCGAGTATTGGAGTCGATGAAGAGCTTCTCTTTGGCATGGATTTTCAAAGCTTTCGAATCTCCGCCATATCTGATTGAAGTCTCCATTTTCTGATGCTACACAATAAGTCTCCTTCGGATATCTATCGATAGTGAGAGTACCAAATTCACTGAAGAGGCAGCAAGCCCTAAATAGTGGAGTTCAGTTTATGGGTAAATTTCCCAGTCAAACAAAAAAAAAAAATTATGGGTAAATTTCACTGACCTCCCCTGAGGTTTCTTACACAAACAGAAACCTCCCCTAATGTTTCTGAAATGTCACTGACCTCCCTGACTTTTGCTGATATTGTCAAGATTTCCCCTTCCGTTAATTTAACCTTAAATGGCGTTAACTACTGTAACAAAATGACATATATGCCCTCTACTGAATAAATCTCCCCCTTTGCAGAGAAACCCAACGGAAATTGCCGATTTGGATGTCGACATAAGCAAAGAATATAATGGGAGAGAAATAATTAAACCTCACTTAGGGTAGGTTTGGATTAAAAAGTTAAAGAGTGACTTTTTTTTTACCTTTATTAAAAAAAATCGTATTTATTAGTTTTGCTTCAAAATTTTGACTTATTGCTTCGTCTCGGCGAGAGGAATCGAAAAAGTAAAAAAAATTGATCGGAAGTCTTAATTTCTTCTATAAAGGAAAAAAAAGTGAGTCAAAAAGATAGTTTTTTGACTTATTTTTTGTCTTTTTAAAGAAAATTATGAGTTGCGATAAAAAATTTATATTTTTTTGATTCCTTTCGTCGAGATGAATCTATAAGTCACAAAAGTTTGACGCAAAACTAATAAATGTAAAAAATATTTGAATAGAGAAAAAAAAAGTTACTCCCGACTGTAGTTGATAGCACTTGAGAGATTTCAAGCTGAAGTATTGGTATTGTAAATTGAGGCAGTGTGTAGTAGAATATGTGTTTGCAAGCAGTTTGCATATATTTACATATCCTTTTAAGACATAGTTAAGTTCATTACACAAAAGAGAGATTGCAAGAGTTTAAAAGCAAATCATACAAACCAAAAGATTTGCCTTTAGTGCTGGGAAGTATTGAAGCTAGAATAAGAGATACCCAATAAATCAAAATTAATATTCCAACTAACCAACGAGATCAGAAGATGTTGTTGAGTTTTCATTAATAGAAATTCAATTTCCACAACTAAAAGGGTAAAAGGAGTAAGAACAATCATTCTTATAGCACCAAAATGTTAGTAAGCTCCCTTTACGGTCTTACAAGAAATGAGAGAACGAAAAGATTCATGGAAATCTTCCCTTTTCATTCAAAAGCAACCAAAATTAGTACTGATCAGTCGGTCTTTCACAAAATAGGTTCTTCTCACGTCATTCAACTAAATTGTTAACCAAGCGAATTGTTGGGTCCGGAGTGCCCCCATGAATTTGGTTACACAATGTCACTCCCTGCGACGGCTCTAAAAACAGACTTGCGGGTGCGATGTCGAATGTCATAAAAGATTTAATTAAAACCCTTCCTACTACCAATTGGTTTTAGGAGAGACGGTGGAAAAGCGGTCCGACACGAATATTTGAATGTTGGGAAACAATTCTCAGAACCCAGTAATGACGCATACAGATTAGACAACAAAAATTGCAAAACCCGATAATGCGGAATTAGGATTCTACCCTAACTTCTTGCGACATGAACGCTGGTTGAACTTGTTATAGTACGTCTTGCTATAAACCACGAATACTGCTCGACTGTATCTTACGATCTTCTATCGTATTCCCTGCACGTCTAGAACACGAACCGATTGTAGACTCTTTCGTGATCTGTTTGCTCTCTCTAAGCCTGCCTCTATTTCGTGAATAATAGAAAAATGTGTATCGCTAATACGAGATCGCAAGAATAGGATGTTGGGCTTATCACAAGCTACTTTATATCAATGTCATTCTTGCCCATTTTAGCATGCAACATTCCAAGAAAGGGTTCCTCCCTTTTAGACATGGAATTAACCTATCCAAGGATCAGTGTCCTAAAACACCTGAGGAGATGGAGAAAATGAAGGCAGTTCCTTATGTCTCGGCAGTAGGAAGCCTTATGTATGTTATGTTGTGTACTAGACCTAATATTTATTTTGCCGTTGGCATGGTTAGCAGATTTCAGTCTAATCCAGGGCAAGAACATTTGACTACAGTGAAACATATACTCAAGTTTCTGAAAAGAACTAGAGATCATATGTTGGTGTTCCAGTCAGATAATCTAGTACCTCATGGGTACACAGACTCAGACTTTATGTTAGATAGGGATTCCAGAAAGTCTACATCGGGATATGTGTTTACCTTGGGAGGTGGAGCCATAAGTTGAAGGAGTGTCAAGAAATCTTGCATTGCTGATTCTACCATGGAGGCCGAGTATATGGCAGCTTCTGAAGCAGCCTAGGAGGCCGTTTGGCTCAGAAACTTCTTGTTGGATCTGGAAGTGATCCCTTCAGTGCCATTACAGTCTATTGTGACAATAGTGGTGCAATTGCTAATTCGAAAGAGCCAAGGACTCACAAGAATGGTAAACACATCGAGCGTAAGTATCATCTGATTCGAGAAATCGTACAGAGAGGTGATGTTGCTGTGACCAAGATTGCATCGGCGAACAACCTGGCAGATCCTTTTACAAAAAGCTTACAGGCTAAGACTTTTGATAGTCCCGTAGAGGGAATGAGAGTGAGATGCGTGGCAATATGGCTTTGAGTTTTAGTGAGAGTTTGTTAGGAGGTTACGTAAAAGTTACGATTTTATATGATGGATTAATATTTAAATATTAATTAGATTTATCCCTTTTTTGATGAGAATCTTTTATGGGCAATATTTGCATGATATTTTTGTATGTTATGCATGTGTGTCTTTTATTCTACATAGTAGATAATCCAGTGTGTAGAGTACGACTTACACACAGAAGATTGGATCATCGGTTCTTGTGGAATATAAGTTATGGTTCATAGTCTTAAATGGAATTTGACACACCATCGATAGGACTGTAGCACAATATTTTAGTAGGTCTGTCTTGACTATAGGGAATGGGTACTAATTCCAACTCATTGTGCTAGTATACTTTGTGTGTATCTGACCTAGAGAGCATAACGTGTATATATAGGACTACGATCGGGACCTAAGGAATACTAAGTCCGGGCTCCCAGTGTAAATAAGAAAACCTAATCGCACCAGGATTCTATTTCTTATTTCACTAATTATAATTCACCTCACTACAGAATTATAATTGCACTCTCATCCTTATATCAATTATATTACGAGCTCCATGATATTAAATACTTATTAATCTCCCCACGTTAAAATTATAGATACCTGTTGATTAAAATAAATTACTAACAATCTCCCACTTAATCAACATCTTACCTTGAGACTATCCACTTAACTTATTCGATATGTCATTGATTAGAAGTGTGGATATCATCAAGGGAGGGGCTGGGAAGTCAGTGTAATTTACCCGTTTGTGTTAATGCCTCGTTCACTTAAACTGTGCTTTTGTCTAGGCTTCTAACTTCATTTGAAACTATACGAGCTTAGAAAATGTATTCAAGGTTGGATTTTTATCAATCAAGCCAAACTAAAAGGAGCTTCAATCGAGCTGAGCTTCTGTGAGTTGATTTTTTCATGGATCTTAACCTTATCGATCGAATGATAGAAAATTAACGATCTTCTAAAGGTACTCAAGACGAATTCAAACGAGTTTCAAGCCATGATAACAGACTTAGAAATACCTAGCTTTGTTGGGAAAATAGCTCAAGCCTCAAAGTGCTTTAGCATAGTATTGACTTCTCTTCATAGGTGTGTTGCTTGCTTCACCGTGGGTGATTCCTTTACTTAAAGAGTGTACATCGTTGTGCATTGCTAGGCAATAAACATTCAGTCAAATTGTTAACTTTTTAACTACCTTCGTTTTACATAATTCGATTGATCACATAGGCCAGTACTATTTTTCTGCAAAACACTGTGCAGTCCATTTTAGTTTGATCACAATCCATTGAATTGTGATTTATTTGATGAACCAGTAATGAACCGATATCAATAAATATCAGGAGGATAAATAGGTCGCACGTTTGCCCCTTGAATATTTAGGCCATACTCTATGGATTAATGGGTTCCCCAGAATCCCCTGGGGCTATGCATTAAACGTTGAAGTTTGAACTAGAACTTCAGTTTGTAGCATGTTTGGGTGCAATGGACCTGCCAAGAGAAATTCAATGGATGCCCAGGTGTTGTCTTCTGTTTTTCTAGTCTCAACTGTGAAAAATAAAACTAAACTAAACGAATAGTAGAAGGGAGAGAGGGTGATGGAGAGAGTTTCGATCATAAAGGACTATTTTGCTTTACATCTACTAATATTGGGGCTCATATTTCCGAGGCACCCAGCTCACTCCAGGTATATTGGTAAGCTGTTGTTTTTTCTTGGTACAAACGATGCTCTTTCTATGTATCTATAATATGAGTGGGGATATAGAGATTAATTTATAAATAGCAGCTTATCTTGTACAATGCCTTTGCTTACAGGCTTCTTCTGATTGCTACAAGGTATATCTTTGGAGCTTTGTTGGGATTTGATGGATGGTTCTGGTATCTGTAATAATTGTGATAGCTGTATTCCATGTGCAGGCATATGGTGATATGAATTTGTTCTGTTCATTTTAGAATTTTAAACAGCTCTTTGTGATGTTTACCATCAATTTGGAATTGAGTTTGACAAATGCAAGTTCCCCTTAATCCTATCGTGGACCTTTTGAATCTTAGTATGTGGATGTTCAATAATTGCAGTGCCTCATGAGCAGTGATATCATCATTAAACTTAGCAATTGCTGCTGCAAAATATTTATTGCGATTTGTATAAACATACAAATGGTAGCTTGCGCCCCCGGAGTGAGGTGGTTTAGTACTACCATTAGCACCTAGTGTTTAATTCCTCTTCCTCAGTGATAAAAAGTTTGGATATATTGCTGGGAGATATATCAATATTAAAACGGTTCATCAACTTCTGAAGGTTGAGGCCAAATATAAACATGGGATATTCCTGGTGGCATTTTGAATTTATTTATTTTTTGTTAGACTCAATTGGCAGATGATATAGAAATAACTGGGAACTTTTAGTTCCTTCCTATTCTGTGGTTGGTTATGGCCCCTAATTGTCCAAAAAAGATCGGAATTGGAGTGTTTTCCGATTATTCTGTCAGTGATGGACCTGATGGTGTTGGTTATTAGGGATGCGAAATAGTACATTAGATGGGGATTGCAGTATTTCCGTGTGAGGTTAGTGTTGTAGTTTAACGCTGTGCATCTGGAGATTAAGCTCCCATGGCTATGGCTATGCTTGTTAATGAACTAAACTACTACTGTATAAACCAATGATAATCCTCTGATCCATGGTCCATCATTTCATTTCATTGATGAATAGGAGTATAACCTACTTACATCCCATAGACACCCCTAAATGAATGCAGAACAACTATAGCAAGTTAGCTGACAATTACCCCAAAAAAAAAAAAGTTAGCGACCAAGGCTCAGTATGAATTTATGTTTGTGTTAGTAGATTCCCATTTTCCGGGTAATTCGTACCCTGATTCTTGTGCACGTCGTATTTTATTTCAGTTGGATTTAGTAGTTGCTTTTTTGTTGGTCAATTGTTGAAGATTTCCATGGACGAGATTATCTTAGTGAGTTGTGACCACCTAGGGCTGATTAAAAAGAGGGAGAAATTTGTGACCACCTAGGGTGTGGTTACTTAACTTACTAGTTATTAGAAGTGTAGATATCATCAAGGGAGGGACTGGGAAGTCGGTGTAATTCACGCATTGTGTTAATACCTCATCCACTTAAACTGAGCTTCTAAAGTGTCTAGTCTTCAGACTTCATTTGAAACCATACGAGCTTAGAAAATGTATTCAAGGTTGGATTTTTATCAATCAAGCCAAACTCAAAGGAGCTTCAATTGAGCTGAGCTTCTGTGAGTTGATTTTTTCATGGATCTTAACCTTATCGATCGAATGAGATAAAATTAACGATTTTCTACAGGGACTCCAGACGAATGCAAACAAGTTTCAAGCAATTTGAAATTGGCATTTTTGTTGCACAACCTTCAGCAAGAAATCGCAAAGCTCGATTTTTGCAGGTTATCCAAGGTTGATTGCAAGGACGCACATCCAGCCCACTACCTAGCCAAACGGGCGTTCTAGTCCTCTTCTACATTTCCAGCAGCACAGGGAATTCCGTTTTGGACAGGAGCTACCACGGGCCGTTTCTTTTTGTTTATCTAGCCCCTACTGCTTATTTTGTGGTTCTTGTTGTTCCCCTTTATGTTTCATTGTCATCTGTAACTCTATAACTTTATCCTTCTCTCAATGCATTTCTATCATGTTCGAAAAAAGAAAAAAAAAGCCATTTGAAATAGGCATTTTCCCTGATTACAGACTGGGAAATACCTAGCTTTGTTAGGAAAATAGCTCAAGCCTCAAAGTGCTTTAGCATAGTATTGACTTCTCTTCCTCTGAACGCAGAGAATCAAAGGTTGGGTGCTGAGTGGGGGATTCCTTTATATGCGTTTCAGCAATTTTAGTGCTGTGCTCTGTTGAGTCTATGAGACGATTTTTCCTTAATTGTTTTTGGTAGGTGTTGATAGTTTTTTCTTCCTAACACAAAAAAAAAAAAAAACCTATATTAGTGCCCCAAGTACTTTAGATTACCAGCAAACTCTAAAAAGTACGGGTGTTTGGGTGAAGCAGCGGCGATGGACAGTAGAAGGGGCTGATGATCTTTGATCAAATGGTGAGTTCAACTTCCCTGGGTGCATAT
>JAOTQK010000021.1:606973-637241 GCA_025642025.1 Rhododendron ferrugineum
TTTAATCATTAATGAAATTTTAGGAATTAAAAATTATATATAATATATTTTTTATTTACTTTTATATTCAACGTATCGTATCCTTCTTTTTAGAAAAATCACGTATCCGCGTATCCGCATCGTATCTGTATCCCGTATCCATGCTTCTTAGCAACCTTCAGAAGGCACCAGAGGTTAACCAATATAGGGATCAAACATTGGAGAAGTATGCACCCTAGTTAGCTATCTCAAGACACCTCCAACAACAACAAAAGTAAAAAAACAGTGCTCCATCATACCAAGCGTAATACCTGGACATTCTCAGGAGTCAGGACTAAGAGGCTAAATTTTACAGTTCAAGGACGTTGGGTAACTTGGGTCAAATGGACAAATTAGAAGAGTTCTTCAAAGTCAAATGAATAAATTAAAATAGGTTCCTCACAGTACAAAATGAGAAAATTTGAAAGATTAAAACGACGCAAGGAACAAATCCAGTACATATGTCTTTAAACTCAACATGCCTCTATCAGTCAAAGTCAGAGTTCCATGCTTGCTAAAACTGATCCGTCAATCAGAAAAATAGAGTCCATTAAAAGGGAGCATAGGTGGTGGTTGAAAATGCACAAACTATTATGCATAGAATACAGGATTTAAAGACCGAGTAAAATGCTTATGAAATTGATTGTGTAAAGATACTATGGATTATTGGGAAATAGACGTTTATAATGGGCAAGAGAAACCATGCTTTTCCTTTGAAGAACATCATAAACTAGCTAGCATTGTTAAGTAACATTATCCTCCAATTAATGTGCCACGAAGATTTCAAGTAAAAAAGAAAATGATTTTTGTATATCAACTATTCAAACTTCTAAGTACTATACACATCACAAGCTGACAAGCATAAAGAGATGACCAACTAAACCCACAAATCCTAACGCCAAGCTTAAATTCTTCCAGGGAAAGTGAACAAATATGTGAGTGTTGGGTTTGGGAAACCTGATTTGGACTAATTTGCACTGTGCTAACTATTCGGTGTTTGTCAGGTCGCAGGGTCCAGGGGCACCGCACACAGCGAGGGCTTGGGGACAGCACCCCCAAAACCTAGACTGCAATATTATGGTAAATGATCGTGTGAACATTAGGTTATAAATACATGTTTTACGCAGTTAATGTAACTTGTAAGCCATTCTCCATTTGGTACATAGTGGAAGCCACGGATGTATTCAACTACGCAGTTGAAGAATCGCGTAAATTATGTTTTGCATCTTTGTTTCTTTACTCGATTGATCTACACGCGTGATGTATGAGTTGGATTCTTATTCTAGGGCAATAAACCGCAGCAAATCAGACGGAACCAAACCAAACACACCCGACTCGAATACGAAGTTGATAGATTTCAAACAAATTACAAGAAATGATCTAAATTATCAACCAATACGACTGTGATAATAGGATTACGCACCCGGCGATCAACCTTGGATATGACTAGATCGGATAAAGAAGGAGCCAACAAAATAGCGACAGATAGGAGGAATAGATCGAAGCGAAACCCCATCTCTTGTAGCTGAGCGTAGGGTTAGTGTCGAAAGTGCCTGAAGTTAGGAAAATGTAAATAAGTAGAGAGAAATTACAAGTCAGAAAGTAGGGATAGATAGAAGAGCAGAGGAATATTTGTTGAATCCAAACTTGGATTTACCTATCGAGGCGAAGATCCTCCGATTCTCTTCTCTTCTCTTCTCGTCACTGGTGATGGTGGGGGTGACCCTTCTCACTTCTACAAGAGCATGCGGCTGGCTGGCTTACTTGACGCCACGGTCTGTTTCGGACTTGACTTGTGAGAATTTTCGGATCCGCGGATGCTGTAGTGAACCCGGTTGAAGGGCATCACACAAACATCAATCTCATCGATTAACGATCTAGATTAAAAACAATCTTTTACCGGTAAAAGATGGAGTATTTATTACTGGTCAAAGTTAAAAAATACATCACAACCGTTAATTGATGAGATCGACGTTTCGTGTGCCGCACTATGCTACAGCACCCCGGTTTTAAAAAAGGAAGGGAAAATACTACTGGTAGTAGAGTAGAAATTAACACTGTGTTTGGAAGGGAAAAGTGAAGGAAAGGAAAAGAAAAGAAAAGAAAAAGGAGAGTGAAAATTTCACTACTTACAATACTAGAATTTGGTGTTTTCTCTCTTTTTCTAATAATCAGACAATGGTAAGGAAATTTTTTGAAAGTTTGCTTTCTTTTTCTTTTCTTTTCCACAAGTTCCAAACAAACCACAAAAATATGGGGAAGAAAAGTGTATACAAAGACCAAGATACTTTTGATTTTCTTACTCCTATAAAGTATAAACCAAATAAGAAAGGAGAAAATTTTCTGCTAGTATCTCATTATGGCGAAATTTTTCTGCTAGTATTTCATTATGCAGTACTCATATGTTCCACAAGCACATTTTTTTAGAACAATCTAATATTTCCTTGCAATATGGATTGGTTGATTGCACTTTTTGATCGGCAATTGGTTGATTGCACATTAGTTCGACTCGCCAACTATCGAGTAGGCCTGTCGGACAAATAAGGATTGTACAAATACCTGTCATACAAAATCTGTAAAACAAAATAGAATCTTGAAAAAACTGAAAACATTGAATCTAGCTCTAGATTATCTAGCTCTACATATATAACCCGGGAAAGAAAAATTCGCGTCTCATGGCAATCTAGAAGAAAACTGGTTTTGCTGGGAATCACTGGGAACGAAAACTGGAAGCTGGCCACCCCTCTGTGATCTACCCTGTTGGTAATAACTTGACACGGGACCTCTCTGTGGAGCAGCAGCAGATATGGAGCTTCCACTTCTCAACCCTCTATTCGATTCATTCGAAAGAGGCCCGCCATAAAATATAGATTGACCCGTATACAAAAGCTCAGATCCAGAAACCTGAGAAGAACCACCAACGGTGCTCCTTGTCGCTGCAGAGACAAATCGCCCGGCTTCCTGATCCCAAACTACAGCAGCAGCCGAGCTATTTTGCCTCATAGGTGGTAATCGCGATACATTTTCAGTGACAGTAGTTTCATTCACATTACTTGCCTTTGTTGACCAGGGAGACTGATTCCCTGATGACTGATACATTGGGTTGAAATGATCTTTGTTAGAAGTCTGCTGATCCAACGGAGAAGGGGTCATGTTGATGGTGCGATTCGGACTACTTAGGTTACTTAGGCTGTGAGCACAAGTTTCCAGATCTTCGCAGCTTGCGCGACTAGGAGGATATGAGTTTTTGGAAGAAGATACCATTGATTTTCCTGATTTAGAGCATCGATCGTGGAATCCCTGATTGGTGCCGACTGGACTGCTTCTTCCGCTCACATTGCTACTCGAAAAGTGATCACCGTCGTAAGGGTGATGTCGAGAAGAAACTGGGCGTAGGACCGAAGATGAAGCTCTGGCCTTAGCACCTGCTTTGACCGCTTCATTTGAATCCAATTTTGCAAGCTTCCATGCACTGATTCGGACTGGACGAGAGGGTAGTTTTCCCTTGTCATTTGGCTGTACTGCATCTGGATCTACTGTAGATGGTAGACGTCCAGGCACCAGATGTGGGATGATTTCATCCTGTTAGTGACCACACACACACAAAAAAACAAAAACAAAAACAAAAAAACAAATGAACATTATGAACAAGCTTCTGGAAAGATGACACATGCACTCAACATATCGAAATATGGCACACATTGGAGCACAAGGCGAGAAAGATTATGCATCTAAATCCAGTTAACAATTAGTTGGTAACTCAACAGCTCTGGAAACATAGTATCATGGCAATCGAAGTAACCAAATATCGAGAGAACACTATAAGCACTTGTTCAGTTGCTTTACTAGATCATGATTTGAATAAAAAGGTTGGTCGGCATATGAATTGGAAAAACCCCAATTTTTGCCACCCATGTTCCATTACTTCAAACAGGAATCTAAACTTTTCTTTTTCATGCTCTTAGTTGTCAGAATTATTTTTCTCAATAATCCTCCACCATTTTGCACCCGCGAATCTATGTTTTGGAACGAACAAAACAAGGACATAGTATATGTCGTATGACTGTGTGTATGAAGAGGTACATATGTTCATGCATATGTACACAATTCTGATAATTCCGCCTTCCACCCACATTCGTCAAGTCAAGCCCCAAGTATAATATCACTATTTATTTATTATGGTTAAACTTGCCGATAAGTTCTGTCAACCTGTTTTTTCTTCACTAAAAGAAAGCCATGATAGTCATTACATATCGGCAAGTTGGCAAGACATCTGAATTAAGGTCTCCAAACTAACAAGTTCAATCATTGCAATACAGAAGTCTCCAAACTTATCAACCATTTCAAGGAATGTGCATGACAAGTGGCAGAGTTAACATTTGCATGACCTGCAATGCCCTCTCTTGAAATGTTTGTGCTTCTTAGAGAACATACGAGCTTCACACTATACATTGCAGTACCTGGTGGTCCATAAAGATTCTTGGTGGGGTACACCAAGCACCTTTATACTGCAGGCCCCTCCCGACAGAGCTTTTTCCACTAATTGCAGTCACAGCAGAACTTGTTGGTGAAGAAGGCAAACTATGCTGGTCTTCTCCATCTACTGAGGGTCCAGGAGGTTCGCTCTGTGCCCTCATCGCAACAACATACTCATATGTTGTGATACCCTGAAGCAACAAAGATTTTGATTCTACAACCATGATCCAACACGCACATAAAGAGAAAGCAAGAGAGCCTAAAATGACCTGACCTTTCGTATCAGAATCATGTGGAAAAAGAACAGTTCTCCTAGAGGCACAACAGCAAGTAAAGAAACAGCTGTACATAGGGCCTGAAACGAAGGAACAAAACCAACATAAAGTTGATATCATAACAGGAATCCCTGGATCATCAAATATAGCCATAGTAAACGTAATCTTTTGCTGAAAACATTGGTGAAGTGACATATATAACAAATAGCTCCTAAAACACTAGGTCATACAAATGTAAAGTACATTTTCAAGAAATAATGCCAAAGGTTTGCTTATGGGATTACAAAACACCCCTAGTTACATAATTTTAAAGTTAAGATTTGCAATCCAGATCTGTTTCCTTAACCTTTTCTTTTTAACTTTTAAGCCCCTCTTCTTATCATCAAACAAAGCAAAATGTGTGCTACTATTCATCAGTGACCAGGGTTTCTGCACAGCAAATGCTACAATACTGGCCCATTGTCAAAAAATTTGACTAAAGTTGGGGAGATGAGATCCACTCTCCTAATAACAGAAAGTAAAATTATCTTATGAACGTAAAGGTGCAAAAAACAGACACACACGTCAATATTTTTTACTAAAGTTGGGGAGATCCACCATCCTAATAACAGAGCAAAATAATCTTTTGAACGTAAAAGGTGAAAAAACAGACGTGCGCGCGCGCACACACGCAGAGAGAGAGAGTTCTGCAAGAAGAGAATCAAGAAGATATACCACAACACTAGCAAAGGGGGGCCGGGAAAATCCATCTCCAAGCCTTTCAGTTATTTGATGTTCTACGGCCTTTCGATCAACAAAGCACCGGACAAGGACGGCAATGCCGATCCCAAATTGAACAACAAGCTGGTGCACAAACGTACCCACAGACACATGTCCAAAGTTTAGTTGTGATTAAAAGGAATGTAGTAGAGAAAATGAAGCCTAACAAAAAATTACTGGAAAGAATACCAAAGCAAGTATCTCAAACTTACCCAACACAGGCTCATTCCCATGAGGCAAACAAATGTGATATAATTTTTCCTCCCCACACAATTATTTAACCACTGCAAAACAGATTGTCATTTCCATATATCATTTTGTCCCCCGAACAAAGGAATGCACAGAAATAACAAGAAAAGCAACCCTGTTGTTTTTGCTGGATTTATCTTGTTGGAATACAAAGTAAGTTACAATCAAGGCATACTGCATAAGGAAAATTACGGAAACTACTTATCACGTGAGGGAGAACAAAACCATAACATCAACTACAGTGACATGACAACCAACATGGGATCTACAAATTCCTTCAAAGGGCAGTACCTTTCTAAACATGATTGATCATATATTCGTTGATGTTACACCATGTCTCAATAGTCAATATTCAAGGGTCATAAACTCAGGAAAGTTACAGAAATGAAAATGTAAAAATTACCCGGCAGTGATGATCAAATCCATCAACACACTTGTCACAGCTTCTGCAATGTTTGCTGAATTTGCGTACCTACAAAGGAATGAGAACTACATTGGTTGATTGGAATAATTATCTATATCATCCTTGTTTCAGGGACTGAATTGAGATTAAGACCGATAATTTGAATTTCTACTGAAGACTAAAGATCATATCAGAAGGGGCACATACAAACTCTCCTCTACTTCAAATAACACGTAATGCTAAGGAATGATGATGAGTTTTTCTCCATCCTAAAGTAGGAAGTACAAAGCTTCCAACTGTGAACACGTATAAAAAGTCAGTGATACAGAACTGTTGGAACTCCCTAGTAGAGAGTTACACTTCAGTACAAACTCTACATGTGATGAGGCTACGACATTTACCGCACCATATCACTTCAAGAGGCAGAAAGATTACACGAGCAATTTAAAGTAGCGTCTTCCACCCCCCCACCTTTTTTTTATATCTTTCTTTATGTTTCGGGTGGCAGTGGTGAGGTGCAGATTTGGCATTGGGGACATTGCAGCGGTCATCTCAATGGAATTTCTCTAAAACTCTAATGGAAAATCTCAACACTAGTTAGCTCTTTGTGAAGGAATTAATATGATAAGACACAAACCCGCATCAAAGGTAAACAAAGGTTGTGCAGCAGAAACCCTATGGACTTCAAAATGAAAACATGTACCTCAGCATGGCACAGGGTACAGAATAAACCATCTTCTTCTCCAGATTGTTCCAGCAAAAGGTCATCATCTTTGCGACAATCTTCCCGAACAAGACAACCACAAAAGAGTCCCCCAACTTTTGAACAGCAGCTTGAACTGTGCCTATAAGGTGTTCCTGCATCCCCCAGTCCTTCCTTACTAGGCTCCTCAACAGATGCATTCCCTGATCACAAATCACAACTTTTAGGGGAAAATGTGAAGAACAAAATAACATCACCTACCCAAGTAAAAGCAAAATTCCAGAGAGCCAGGACCTATGAGAAACCCTATTAAAAAATTTAATGGTGACTGTACTCCCACAAACAACTTCTAAGGACCACCGCTCGAATTTTCTTTTGCAATGGTCCAACAGGGATGTGAATAGGTGTTATGATCATGTAATGATGGTAGAAGTGGTCAAGTCTCCTTGGTTCTTTGACGGCCCAATGGGGAAACGGGTAGGCAATATACACATCAAGCCATGCCCGTAAGTGGTTAAGTGACTTGACTCTTCAGTCTCCTTGGAGGATCCATACAATGTTGAACTTAAATGATATTACAGCAAACACTAACCAGTCAAATCTGTGCCATTCTGCGATCTATGGGCTGATGTCTTGTCAGCTTCAACCAAAATTCCAGGATCAGCAGGATCAATAGCAGTGCATCTAACATAGAGAATAAAAACGCTGATTGCCTGAACAAAAGACAATAAGATACAAATTAATGAGCAGTAGATAGTGCTGAAATTATTGCAGAAGTAATCAACTTTTAGGCTTGTCATGCTTACCAAGAGGGAATAGACACCAAGGGCCACGTATTCATATATGTCCGCCCTTCCAAGAAAGGGAGCAAAAAATGCATAAAACGCAACACATAGCAAGAAAAATACTGTTATGGCCACAACCTGTACATCAAGGAAAGAAAGAATGAACAAAGAGATCAAGAAATTATCTCACAAGTTCATAGAACACAGATCAACCAATTATCCCTAGTGAAAACTTATGTGACAGGTAAGGTAATGCCTTTAATTACCTTTCTAATCAAGGAAATTGTGCAAGATCGGAAATGTAAAAAAATTCATGCACACACTAATGTGCCCCAGTAGGAAACATGAAAGCTTCTGAGAAACATGTTCTTGCTCATAACACCAACAAAAGTTGAACAATTTCCTTCGTTATATACAAGCATGTTCGCAATGGGATTCATTGTACAAACCAATTATCCAGAAATTTTTACCACAAAAATAAATAAATTATATTCACATGGAGCGTATTAAACCCATGCAAAACAGATCACGGATGGGTCCTAAGAAAAACACACACTCTTGTTTTGAGAAAAATACTCAAACCACAGTGATCCTAAAATAGATAAGAAAGAAATGTATTCCCATGAATCAAAATTCCACGAACATGGACCAACTTACACTGCATACAAACAGAAACCAACGATAATCCAAAAATCCAAAATATACATTTCTTTGGACAGGAAAAAGAACCACGCATTCTTCTTTTGAGAAAAAAAAAATAGTCAAACCTCAATAATCCTAAAATAAATAAGAAAGAAATGTATTTCCCTGAATCAAAAAATCCTCAAACACGGACCAATTTACACTGCATACGAACAGAAACCAACCATAATCCACAACAATAAAGATTTAAAGCAAGAAACAGCAATGCTTCTGAAAATTTACCAAGAAAAATCTAACTACAAGTACCAAAATAAGAGCCAGAACCCCTAAACACAACCCACATTTTCAATTTCCACTCGATGAAAAAGGGTGAAATGCGAATGAGGCCCACAGTATAAGGTACCTGAAACGTGTGAGCAGGTAGCTCCCACCCGTGACGCCTAGCCATGTCAAAAACCCAGTCTAAACTTGTCAATCAATAGAGTCTTATACAATGAACCATCCAAAGAATGAAAGAACTCTTTTTGCTAACTTAAACCCAGGCTTGCTTTCTACCTAATCAGATCATGGGGGGACCAAAGCAGGCAAAGCTGCTAGTGGGTTTAGTGAGACTTCGATCTCGACCCAGATGTTCAAAACCCAAATGAGGACGATCCATTAAGTCTGTTTCTAGGGTTTGTGCAGTTCGATTTTTATGGAGCAATGAGCCGTGGAAGATGATGATTGAGATGGAGAACGGGGAAAAAGGAAGAAAAAGGGTAGTAGTATCATTTTCTGTTATATAGAGCACTCCCAAAGGACTGTGATTCTTGCTAGTTGCTATAGCCGGACGTGTTACGGAGTACTTTATTTTTAGTTATTTGAAATTTGGCCCTTTAGAATTCCTCTCCACCAAACACGATAGTTTAATCTTCTATGGGTTGAAAATGTAAACCAAGGTTATGCAATTGTTTGACAAATTATGAATTCGACATTTTGTAGAACATCTCTGGTCTTGATCCAAACATCTGCTCGTATTGATGGATAGATTTTAACTGTTTAAATATTTTTTAGCTTATAAATTATTACATTCAACGTAGTGACAAAGTTCTTCATGAAAATTTGTGATTAGATTTGAAATTTTCATCAGCGGTACAAAAAATAGGAATCTTTAAAAATTTGAGAATGAATTCATCTTTTACATACACAAAAAGGCAAATCATGTAGGAAATTAACCAACCCCATTGCTTATGCATTCAGTCTAATTTTTTATAAGATGGTGGAAAATATAATAGAATATTTAGTAAAATGAAAATTTCTAAACCGACAAAAAATGTAAAAATCTTTGATTAATCAATGAAACACTCACGCATGATCCAAAGAATAGATAGAGAACCCATTTATGCAGTCCAACTGCAAAGAGGCCTATGTCTTTAAATTCCAACAATTCATCTTTACATTCAACAAATCATATTTCAAAAAGACTCTTTTCAGAAAAGAGTGTTTTAAAATTGGGACCATTCAAAACACATTTAGACAGTTAAGATCACACGAACGACTCTCTGTAGTCTAACATCATATCGTAGGGAAACTAGATTATATAGATACAACTAAAGAAATAGGAGTAGCTTGTAATAATTCCAAAGTTATAGTATAATTAGCTTGTAATAATTCCAAAGTTATAGTATAATAATGAGTTTGACTCTTGGGATGCCTTTAGCTTGAGTGAGCTGCCCCTAGCTAACCAATTAACAACTCGCTGCTCCCCTGTTTTGTTCAACATGGACCTAGATATGTGTACACAAGATTTTGTTTTTTACTCCTATTTGCAAATGGTTTAGGTTTTCGTATGCCTTTTTCTCACATAAACAAGGGGAAATATGGACCCCACGTTCATTAAAAAAACTGATAGTGATGCATGTTTTCACAACTATGGTTTCGGAATCTTCCTTTGTTTATTTTTTCCTAATAAAATACCTCGCTTTTGGGGGAAACCATGTGACCACAGAGTCACTCATGACACCCTTGACCGTTGGATGGAATCACGAAACTCCGTTGAAGCTTTACTGTGGGCTGTGGGCCATTACCATTTTGCGGTCAGGCTTTGGGTGCGAGCTAAAAGTCACACAATCAACAGCGAGCGAGAGCCTGAACGCGAGTGTGAGCTTGGAAGCGTTTTCAAGAAATATTTCGAGTTATCGAAATTTGCAAGAGCGAAGATTGAGAGTAAGAGAAAAAGACACCAAAATGATTATGTGACTAACGATGCGAGTTTGGGGCAACAAGACCTTCATGTGATTGGCTACTCGACTAACTGCGGGCCACCATTGTTTTCTGGATTAGAGTGTTTTTTTTCTAGGGGAAGATATATGGGTAGATCCTCTCACTTAGTTGTTATTAGGTTGGATTGAATTGTATCCCCTTATGCTTGTTCAGCTATAGGATTTGAATTTTGGATTCTTATCATTATTCTAATTCTATTTTCAAGATGCCAAATTGCCTGAGAAAAATCACTTCCAAATTACTACTCCTACTTTATAATGCAAACAGTTGCACCAAGTTAAGGAATTGCAATTTCTGTCATTATGACAATGTAAAAGGAACACCTTGCCTCAAATTTTATCAAGTTCTCTCAATTGGTTTAGATTTTTATTCTGAGAGTTCTATAATGCACGCATAATGTGTGCACGGACTCGGTTCCCATCCAGTCTATGTGCCCTCAAGTTTGGTCCAGTTTTCGACCCTACAACAGAAAATTACCTCTAAGTACAGAAAAGTGACACTTAATTCCCATTAAGAAGAGATGAAATACTTAATTACCACTAAGTCCACTTTTACAAAAATACATTTACCATTAATGGAAGTGTCACCCTAGGGTTTTAGGGTATGCTAGGGTTTTATGGTACCCTAATGGGTACCCTAGTACCCTTGGGTACCCTAAAATCTTAGGGTACCCTAGGGTTTTAGGGTACCCTAGGGTTTTAGGGTACCTTAAGATTTTAGATTTTAGGATACCCTAGGGTTTAAGGTACCCTATGATTTAGGATTAGGCGCTTTCATAGAACCCTCGGGTTTAGGTTTAGGCACTTTCATAGGAGTTTTAGGGTGTACTTTCCTATTATAGGGTTTTAGCGGTTTAGGCACTTTCATTGGGTACCCTAGAGTTTTAGGCACTTTTATAGGGTACCTTGAGGTTTAGGCACTTTCATAGGGTGCCCTAGGGGTTAGGCACTTTCAGTATTTAAGATTTTAGGAACTTTCATAGGATTTTAGTATTTCGTTAATTAGAGAAAACTTGGTGGGAATTACTTTCTATTTTCTGGACCTAGAGGTAAATTGCCCTTCACAATTCCATCCCCCAGTTTGGTTCAGTTTTTGGTTAGACCCACTCGGGATTCTCAACGACCGTAACCGGTTCTATGGTTTGCCACATCTGTGCATCCAAAGTCCAGGAGAAATAATTGTGGGCCTTGGTTACTTAGGCGGGCCTTAACTCATACCTGGGCTTACTTTTGTTGCCCTTTTTTTCCAGCAGCGGACCATTACTCAGACAGGAGTATGACTCCAGTCCTGACAATAAAGGAGCCCAAAACTTGCTTGGTGCTGTGGACGGAGCCATTCGATGTAATCACGCAATCCCGTGATCAACACCGTCCACCAGCATTTACATCAGAAGCTCGGCCCAGATAATAAGGACATGGTACTTTCTATTTTTTGGACCTAGAGGTAAAAAGACTTTTTTTTTCTAGGAAAACAAAACATCATTCGATTGATCAATCGATCAATCGATCAATCAATCTATATTATATGCAAAGTGGTGCTTGAGAAATGGCTAATCCCAATTTCTGGAATTTTCTTAATTGTATGAAAAATATTGAAAACCAACTGCAAAACACGCGCTCTAATCCACCCCCACTGTGACTGAGGGATGGTGTTGTCCCTTCAAAAGAGCAGCACTATGATGCCCTGTCAAGTGGGGTATGGTCCGCTCTCACTCCGATTGATTACAAGTATTCATTTCGTAGAGCTCATCGCGTAAAACAAGTACGCAAAAAATAAGCTCGGTCGAATATTATTACTTCTACATACTTGATCGGAACTCATATGTCTTAAAAATATTGGGTTCTAGTGGATTTGATTTAGTGTTTCGGATCCATTATTTTTAAGATAAAGGTGTTTCGATCAAGCATTTCATGATATCCGATCGAGCTAGAGAACTAATAGATATGTCGCCCGGATAAGTCGGATATGAAAGTAAAATATCCCAAGTTTGGTTTGACTATAAAATATAACTTACGTACTCCTTTTTATCCCATTGCACTCATTTTCTTGTCATTGTTCACATGAAAATGACTGAATTAGGAATTAATGATAATTTAATAAATTTACATGAATAAAAATAAAAGAGTACAGTAGAATCATAGGAAAGAAAGGGAGTCCAAAAATCACTTTCCTTTTATGAGCATAGATATCCAGAACTTCATAATCCGTATGGTTGATAAATCAAATCACATTGTACTTAGTTCATGTTTATTTTTCCTCATTAAATATTAATTTGTAATTGCTTTGTCAGTAATAAATTAAAATAAGCTAATTCTCGAGGTGTTTAATTTTTATGGTTAAAAAAATTAAAAAATCAGATCATGATCTGCTGCGTTTGACTTTTTATGTATAAAAATTTCAAGGTATCAATTCGCGATTTGGTGCGTTGAACTTTTTACCTTTAAAAATATCAAGAAATCAACTCGTATGCGGCTATGGACATTTTATGTTTACAAATTTAAGAGATTAATGATTTGAGAAATCAATGGCGATCTACTCTATTATAATTCATTTCGGGCTATAAGTTTGACACTCTACTTCAAGAGTATTTGTCTTTTAATGTCTTTGTTATGTGTATTTCGAATTCTAAAAATTAAAAATTAAATTGTAATTATAAAAGAAGTGGAGTGCAAAAATTTTCCAACCAAACTTTCCTTCTGGGAATTGATATTCGAGCTATTTTTTTACGTAGACGCTCTATTTTTAACGCGAAGTTACTAATAATTTTATAAACAAAATGAAGCGCCTACATAAAAAAAATTAGAGCGCCAATATCAATTTCATTTCTCCTTACTCTCGTGAATCACCTTCTTTATTTCAACCCAACCGGCCATCCTCTCTTTCTCTCTCTCTCTCCACTGAACGCGAATTTCCTTCAGGCTTCAATTACCTTCAGAAATCCCAAGACGAACAATGGCTGCTCTATCGAATTCTTCGGTTTTAAAAAACCATTCTCCACTCCATCTATCACCTGGTAATATCTCTCTCTCTCAGTAATACTAATCATCATTACCATATGTGGATATATGCTTCTGTTATCTACACTGTACCTCGTTATCATCGATATTTTGCCTCAATTCAATTTTGTTCCCTATTGTATGATTTTGTATGCAGATTGAATTCATCACTTCTAAATTCTAAACTTTTCAACACTGTGAAAAGTTTAAAGCTCTTATTTTGTTGATTGCCCTACCTTGCTGATGCAGCCGCACTGTGAAAGAGAGAAACAGAAGCACAGATTCGAGAGAAAACTCTGTTCAACAGAACAAGCTTTCTTATCCATGTTAAATGGTCAAACTTTAGAAATGGAGCTACATTTACTACCTAAATCTTAATAGCCCAGGTTAATACTTTTAATTCTGACCTCGCATGCAATAACTAACATGGGCATACCATCTGCTGAGGTCGGTGTTCTAAAATTCGGCCTCCCCCTAGGCACTATGCGGTGGTCCAACGCTTAGATTAAGTGGCCGAATAGCGCCTAGGCACCCCTTTTCTGCCCGACTAACGCCTAGCGGTTTTAGAACATTGGCTGAGGTAGAAGTATTCCTTGTATTTGGTTTGCATCACTGAGCACACTCCATGTACTGGAGGCCAATCATCAGCCGTTTCATTTATACTTTTATGACTTTTTCATTTTTTTGTGATTGCAAAGAATAGGGGAAAGAAGAGACCCAAAAGACGATACAATTATGTATTAGTACAATGATTGGTAAGCAATTTATAGTTTTAACTAACAAAAAGGCTCCTATGTCTGACTTTGATTTTGTTGCCTTGTCAAGCTTGTGGAATCTGGATACTATTTGATGTCTCTTGTTACTACTCCCTTGTCCTGAAATGTTGTCTGCAGAAAGTCATGCAATTTTGAAACAAAAAAATAAAATACTTTCGTGCTTAATTTTTAGAATTTCTTTACACCATGTTTAAGAACTTGTGAAGTATTTTAATTTGCTGCAAAGAAATTCAACAAATGATGCACATAAGTACTTTTTTTTCGATTTGAAAATTGCTCGACTTTTCCCTAGGGGGCAAGTAATTTGGAACGTAGGGAACATATTTTAGTAGACTAAGGGCCATGTTTGGTGAAGAAGCCATAGGCTGGGCTGGTAATGTTGTTTGCAAGTATACTAGTTTACTATAGACTTGATCCAGTTCCTTTGTCGGTGTTTGTTAGTGTATGTTCCACTTGCTTTATATTTATGTACAGAAATGCTTCCGACTGTGAATGCATTGCCTGTTTGGCAATGTTTTTCGGTATTTTATTATTTTTTTTGGTATACTTAACTATCTTGTGAAAATCTATGCTAGGCTATGCTTTCAAGCCAATGGACCAATATATTGGAAGTTCGGCCCCCAACTTGTCCTTCAGATCCATTCAGATAGGGGAAAGACAAATTTCCACCTCTAGAAGGGCACTTACTGTTCAAGCCGGATACAGGTATCATTCTTGTTGGTTATGCTTCTACACCACTAAGTTAAAGTGGAGTGCATAAAACCTTTTGCTTTTAACTTCTAACTGACAGTCTCCTGTGTGCTGTGTAATTATAGGGACGGTGGAAGGTCAGGAAATTCAACCATCTTTGTTGGTGGTTTTCTTTTGGGAGGAATAATATTTGGCACACTCGGATGTGTATATGCACCTCAGGTCCTGCTGGTTTTACCTACCATGTACTTGTCATTTCAAATAGCTGGATCAGTTTTTATGTCTCAATGGGCTATGTTCTTACGGTGATTCTTGGTGCAATTCATGCTCTTTTTGGGCTACAAGTCTTATGCTCTATTTAATAGCCGCTGTAATTCGTACTACATTGGATTGGACCGACAAGGTTTGTTGTTTGACAGATCAGCAAGGCACTGCTAGGAACTGAAAGAATGGAGTTAATGAAGAAACTGCCCAAATTTAAGTATGATGAAGAAAAAGCCTTGGAGGTCAGCTGTTGATCTTAAGCTATAATAGACTTTTTAACATACTGCCCCCTCCTGAAGGAATGGCCTTTATTTTTTGCTTTTTAACTTTTTAAAATGTCTTTTTCCTCGGTGATGTTGGAGGTTTAACCCAATGTGGGGCAATTGTGATGTAACCAGCACTGCTTTTTATCTACATAAATAACAGTTGGTCACTCTGCCAGAAAAGAGAGATGGATATGCAAGTTTCATTTCCATCTTAATAACTTGTGAATGCTGTACTTAGATTTCTTGTTGAAATGTCACTTGGAGTTTGTATAGTCATTTATTGGAAAATGATCATGTTAAGGGCTTGTTTTGTTAGAGATGTCTCACATTGGTTAATTATCACCTCTAAAAATGTTATATGAGCCTAAACAGCTTCTCCACTCAAAGTCAATTGATTTTGAGTTGGATGCTTAAACATGATACTTTAAGATGCTTTTGGGATTGACTATTTAATAGTGATTGATTCGCCATTTGTTTGTCCCTAAAGTGCTCTTTGTTTTTCTTCGAAACCATGTTTCCGGCAATCAAATGGTCTTGTTATTGTATGCCTCTATGTTCCCTCCTTTCCAAGACACTAATATGTTAGCTCATTTGCAGAAAACTTGAAAGTACTAGAAGAGAAGATAGCACAGCTGACCACCACTGTAGACGAGGGTTCATCTTGCTCCTGATCAGGAGCGTCCCAAATCAACTGAACTGTCTGTGGATGCAAATGAACTAGTGAGCACACGAGAACGCTCATATTTACCATTCGGTATCATGGGCCTCAGATTAAGAAATAATTGTTGTTTCGTCTGTTATCTTTCCTTCTCGACAGAATGCGGTTGTCTTTTGATGTAACAGTTCTGTGCATAGGTGAACTTATTGTTTTATTGGTAGAATAAGACTATGGCACAATATCTGTGGGCTGATTTGTATATAATGCCTTTTCGTGTTTCTGTTTCGGTGTATTATTATCTGATATTCACTTTGTGTTGGCTTTTACAACCACAATTGTGAATTTTCTCAAGTGACTTCCCGAAGCGTAATACTGTGTGATGTGAATCTCTGGCTTGGGTGGATTCCTCTGATCCTCTCTAGATTCTGGAGCTGAAAGAGAAATTGAACATGATAAAAATTCTAAGGGTAAATTGACCATATCTTTTTCCAGCTTTGTACTTCCAAGTTTTGTTTCTGGAGGAGTTATTCTTCTAAATTACACCTCTACAGTTGCCGTTGGATTGTGTAATGGTAGACTGCTGGTTCATTGTGATTCATGCTGTTGAGTAATGATTGTGGATCTACGATAGTGGGAAACAGTTTTCAAATGGTTACTATTGCAGTTGGACCAAGCTTTTTTGTTCTTACTTTGTAGAAACTGGGTAGAACCCGTTCTTTGGAGGGTTGGATTTTTCTTGGTAATTCTGCATTTTTCTACTCTTCTTGGGAGGCTTCCCAACCATCCATCAATATTTGCTTGTGAGCCAGAAGAATGCTGTGAAAGATCTAATGGATGGAAATCATAGACATCACCATGGGGCCTTTACCTTTCTACTTCGCATAGCAGCAAATATAGGTACACGGAACCCGCCCCGGGTCAAGAAAGTTCGTTATACCCGGTCCTCTGCCCATGTTACTGAGCCAAAAATAATACATACGGGTACGCATGTAAATAAACTGTTGTGGGAAATAGGCTAGTATGCAAGGGCATACAAGGAACAGGGAATGAGTGAACAATAGTCATCAGTGGCTATTTTGCAACACATGATCTTATCTCATATCTTTCATCTAACATTTTCTCACCACACGTTCCTCTACTTGGCAACCATAATTCTTTAGCTTTTCAGATTTTCTGTCCGCCCAACATGTATAATAACTGAAATAAAATTGCGATTAAAAGTTCAGCCATAATTCTAACTAAATTTTGAGTGAGGGAGTTGCAGCCATGGCCACCCACTCAGCTCTGGCTCCTTCAAGAATCTCAGCTAACACAAGACTAACCTCATCTAAGAGCTCTCACTTATTCCCCACTCAATGCCTTTCTAAGGTATCTCTCTCTTTTCTCTCAATTCAGGATTATGCAGAGGCTTCAAATTAGCAACTACTAATTGCTTATTTCCAATTGGGTGCACAGAGAGTAGAATTTGCAGAGTTCTCTGGGCTTCGAACCACTGGATTTGTGTCCTATGGAAAGAATGCTAGGGATGCAGTGGCTGCCCAACTCACAACCAAGGTTATCTTCAAATCCTTCTTGATAAGTTGTTCATGATCAATTGTTTTCTTCACTAATAGCAAGTCTAGTGTTTAATTTATTTCTGACCATCACCATGCAGTTTCCAGTACCAGTTTTGCCAAACCATTTTCAGGAAACTATTTCTTAAACGAAACCACTAATCATGTTATTACTTACTCATTTTTTTAGTGCGGAGTGGTTTCCAAGAATTTGTAGATATCTTTTCTGAGTTTTCCAAAAAATGGATTCTTTTTCGGAAAACAAGTTAAGGATGAGAGATGAAACTGACCCCAATTGATATGGACTTAAGGCTCGGTTTGGTTTGGTAAGTTGAGTATATGAATTTTGTTAGTGACAACTGACAACTGACAACTGATTGAGTTGTGTTAGAACATTTGAGAAGAAAATATTGTATTGGAATTGAGTTGTGTACACCTTGTACAAGAGAGGGATCTCTAATTAACCTAGTCATAAGGAGCGAAGTCTTAGACAATTAAATAAATCTAAGAAACAAGAAACTAGGAAAACATGTAAATATGTGATATACATAAATATTGGGATATGCAGATATTGTATGCTTCTTTAATCTGGCATTGATAAAATGAATTTTTATTTCCAAACTAGACTGCAGGATCCACGTCCACCCATTTCAAGCCAGTGGCCAAATTGAAGGTGGCTATTAATGGTTTCGGACGCATTGGCAGGAACTTCCTCCGATGCTGGCACGGTCGGGAAAACTCACCACTTGAAGTGATCGTGGTTAACGACAGTGGTGGTGTCAAGAATGTGAGTAAATATTCTAATTTCTTCATTTGCAATTATCGAGATAAGTCAGCCATAGAAACTATGAGTCTTTTATCAGTATCTTTGACTAATTAGTTTTACATTTGAAATATAGGCATCTCACTTGTTGAAGTACGATTCGATGCTTGGCATTTTCAAAGCAGATGTGAAGATAGTGGACAATGAAACCATCAGTGTTGATGGTAAGCTCATCAAAGTTGTCTCTAATAGAGACCCTTTGAAGCTCCCCTGGGCTGAACTAGGCATTGACATTGTAATTGAGGTACTGTATGTTTTTCCAGGAGACGACTACTCCAATCCGTATCTTAACTGCTCGGGAAATCTTGTTCAGTTTCTGCTTGTAAAAACATTTCATTGACACCTTTTGGAAGTTATTTGCGGAGATGTATACACAGAGTTGTGTATATAGTTATAGTTAAGCAGCTAAAGTTGAGGCCGACAAGAAGTATTCGACGTCCTTTGCGATTTGCTAAGAATTCGAATTCCTTAAAAATTGGTTCTTTTGCAAGAATTTCCGTGAATTGTTCTTTCAAAATCTGTCAACAAACAAGTTTTCTAAAAAGGGTTTTAGAAGTATGATTCTGAGAGATGTGTATAATCCGCAATTCTATCTTGTGTAAAATAACCAATTTCTTTGGATTTCCTTGAGATTAAGAGCTCCCTCTGTAGTTAGCGCTGAACTGAAGATATCTCCATCTTTTTGTGCTTTTATTCCCTTCCCTTCTATTTAAGTGTATGGTCAAAAGAATAACATAACAAAAACTACATAGTTCAAGGAAAGACAAGCAGCTCAGTAGCTTCCCTATTCCAAAACAATTCTCGAAAAATTAATTACACTACGTGAGCTACAGGGAACCGGTGTGTTTGTGGATGGTCCGGGGGCTGGGAAGCACCTCCAAGCTGGTGCCAAGAAAGTTATCATCACTGCTCCAGCAAAAGGTGCTGACATTCCCACTTATGTTGTTGGAGTAAATGAAGGAGACTATGACCATGATGTTGCCAACATTGTGAGGTTCGTATCGCTAAATTCTCAAATTTCAGGGAAGCATGTTAATGGCATTACTTTTTAGATGCTTTGGTTCAACGTAATAGAATTAATTGGAAATTTGGTACTTGCAGCAATGCTTCTTGCACCACAAACTGTTTGGCTCCTTTTGTTAAAGTATTGGATGAAGAATTTGGTAAGCATCTATTCTGTTCACAGTTTGAATTCTTATTTTAGGCTTTCTGCATTAGTTCACTGAGAAAAGAAAAAAGGGTATGGTAGAGTAGTGATGAAAGTATATTGGGAGCTAAGGCAACTTCGTAGGAGTAGCCAGTAGTACACTCTGTTAATTGTTTCGTCGCTAATTGCAAAGCATATTTGTATTTGCAGGTATTGTCAAGGGAACCATGACAACCACTCATTCCTACACTGGTGATCAGGTAATCACGCATTCATGGAGAAACGATCTTCAGTATGTATAACGAAAAATCTACTATTCTGGAAAAGGTTTCACTGGATATTGGGCACAAGGACCAAGTAATTAGGTCAATTAATGCACAAGGACCAAAATTTTGTTTCTTTTTGGTGTGACGGTTAGCTAGGAACAAGAACGCTTCAGAAAACATCTCAAGGTTTTGGTATGTATCATATAAATTTTGGCAGGTTTTGGTGCATTTCGGTTGGAAACATTGGAAATTTGGATTCCAGTAATGCTTTCGTTATGCTCTTGAAATGGAAACGTTTTGGCCGTTTTGCCTGATGGGAATGCTGACAAAAAAAAAAGTTTTTCCTGATGGGAACAAAATATTTTTGCTCCTTGGTAATAATGCCCTATGTGTTGAATCCAATTTGAAACTATTTGTATTTTGTGCAGAGACTTTTAGATGCTTCACACAGGGACTTGAGGCGAGCCAGAGCTGCAGCTCTTAACATAGTCCCAACGAGTACAGGTGCAGCCAAGGCAGTGTCTCTAGTGCTACCACAGCTCAAGGGAAAGCTCAACGGTATTGCTCTCCGGGTGCCGACACCTAATGTATCTGTGGTTGACCTAGTCATAAATGTCGCAAAGAAAGGGATCTCTGCTGAAGACGTCAATGCGGCCTTTAGAAAGGCTGCTGAGGGGCCGTTGAAAGGCATATTGGCCGTGTGTGATGTTCCTCTTGTGTCGGTGGACTTCAGGTGCAGTGATGTTTCCTCCACCATTGATTCGTCATTGACGATGGTAATGGGAGATGACATGGTAAAGGTGGTGGCTTGGTATGACAATGAATGGGGATACAGGTATGGATGACAAATCCTAAGGACTAAGGTTGCTTTTAAGCTTTTTGCAGTTTCATAAGGAAAATGAAAAGAACTGAATTTTCATACAGAAAACTCATCTCAAAATAATGTGACTAAGATATTTTGGACACTATCAGCCAAATAGACAAGTGTTTGGGTTTACAATGAAAGGAACTTAAAAAGCCACATTGTTCTGGATAGAATTGTCTTCCAAATTCTCTTTCTATAGCATTATGGTAGTGAAAAACACCAGATCTGTTTACTAACGGTTGCCTTTTTCTATCTTTTTAGCCAACGGGTTGTTGATTTGGCACATCTGGTAGCGAGCAAGTGGCCGGGCCTGCCTACACAAGGAAGTGGAGATCCGTTGGAGGACTTTTGCAAAACAAGCCCCAGTGATGAAGAGTGCAAGGTTTATGAAGCCTAAACCGTTTGCATTTTGTGAAATTATTTTGTCTTTCAACTATTATTGCACTTGGTACCCAATCAATCAATAATGGTACTTGTCTTAATGGCAACTGCGCAGAGGGGATAGATTCGTGAATATTAACTTGAAATATTGCTTCATGCTACCTCTGAAATGTCCCAGTGAAATAATGTATGTATAGTTTATGTTAAGGTAGCAATGGCGGCAGTTGTAATGTGCGTGCCGGTCCTGCTTGTGCAATGAGAAAATGGAACCTGTAGCCAAATTGCAGGTCAGAATTCTACTGAAAATGTAAAGGAAGAAAATGCAGATTTAGAAAGAATGGGACCATGCTTGTCGAATTGCTTCCTGATCTCCCATAGACGAACATGGAGTTAAATCATAACAAAGGAAGAGTTATGTCTAGTATTTGGGAAATGATCGGTAAACTGGCTTACAAGTGGAGTGATTGCAAATATCATCACTAAAACCATTTGTTATATTTTGCGCTAGCAGACGATGAGATTGGTCTTTAATAATTAACCGAGGTGTGTCTAAACTAGCTCAGACATTTTGCATTGTAAGCGAAAAAAAACATATTTTATGTTTGTTTTTGTCTCGGCAGGCGTCCAAATATTACTTGTTTAATTTATGTCCTAGATGAGTTTCATAAGCTGATTGAAGATTGAACCCTTCAAATTATCATCCTCCTTCTTCAAGTGATTTCATGCATTAGCAAGAAAAACAAAAATCCCAAAGTTCCACCCGTGATTGGATCCCTTCTATCTCTTTTTCCAAACTTGAATTGAGAAAAATAAAATAAAATAAAATAAAACTTATAAAAAATATTGATCAATCCTAAATTGTTAGTATCTCTGATCTTTGTAGGGAAAGTCCCTAAAAAACAAATGAAAAATATGAAGAATGTTGCCAACCAACCAACCCATTTGCATTATGTTTTAATTAACTCAAAGTGAACTAGAGAATCGAGATTATTATACAAATGAACTCAAGTTTCTCGTGAACTCTTTAAGAACTCCCCGTTTGAATCAAGCTTTTATTAGGCTGGCAAAAAATAGTTTCTCTTTGGGCTAAAGAAGCTACCTTAGCTGCTAAGAGAAATCATTTCGTGCTCCTGAAGCAATGTTCCATGGGCTTTTCCCGCTACACATTTTTGTGTAGTGCTCACATACTTTGAGGTCGGTTCCACAATAATAGGCGATGCGCCGATGCGGGAGGCCTCGAGAGTCGGGAGCAATGCTCACCCGTCGGCCTAGCAAAATACTCCTAGCATCCAAAACATTTTAGCCTAACCCCAACCATTAATTATTGTATGTAGTAAATGACGCCCACATAAAACTGATATAAGCCCAAGTATAATTAGGCCCCGTTCCGCTTAGGGAAAATAAATACTTCTTTTTAAATGAAGATTTATTTTTAAAATTAAAGGTGATGTATTGTGATATGTCTCATAAAGCGAAAAATAAATATATGTCAAGCAGGGGTTAACAGAATATTAATATGTTAGTCTACAGGAGGTTCAGAGGCTGTCCATAAACTTGAATCCCAACAACGCCCTAGTGGGGCTCGAACCTCTGCTAGCACTGCAGGGGTAGAGTAAATCTGAATCCTTTTTTTTTATTTTTCTTCTTTTTTTTGTTATTCGTTAATACTCTATTCTAAGGGACTTGGGGAGGGGTGCTTACGGAAATTGAACTTTGCTCATTTGCATGGGTGCACTTCACTCCCAACAACGCCCCCTAGGGCTCGAACCTCTAGCACTTGTGGGGGTGGGGAGTGAATCTGAATCCTTTATACCTTGTTCACTTCACTCTTCTACTCAAAAAATATTTCTCAACTCAATTATTACTCTCATATCTCTCTCTAACTTTTTAATCATTACTATCATTTCTCACTCTCTCTTTCTCTCTCTCTCCACTTTTCACATATCTCTCCAATCATTACTTACTTTCATTTTCCTCCCCACTCATCATTCAAAAACACTGCTTAAATCACATACCAAACAAAGCATACACATTTTGTTGACCGGGAATCGGCCAAACTACTCGGCGGACGTGGCTCTGCTTACGTGGAAAAGATTGGTTGGTTCCCCCAGCTCAGTTGGGCTCCACGTATATATATGGAGTATATATTGCTGTGAAGTCAGAAAGTCAAAAATTTCTCCGGGATAAGAGACGGCGTACGTTTCTCCGGGATAAGAGACGGCGTACGTAAAGTAGTACTAGAAGAGAAACTAGGGAGACCCTTTTTCCTTGTTGAAATCAGATTTATCTCCCTCACTCACTCACTCAAACCACCGATCGTTCCATTGCGAACAGTTTTTTCACTCCAATTTTTCTGATATGGAACGGCTTCGGATAAGTGTCGTTTTGTTCTTCGCCTTGTTCTCTGCCATATCCGGTGGCCTCTCCAATTTACAGCTATTCTCCGACACCCTCTTCTCCGATGTAGTTGTAAATCCTCCACCGACCCCGACCACCTCTCTTTTGCCAATCACTACGTAAGTCTATTTCTATTTCCTTCTTTCTTTCTTATCATTCGAAATCTTAATTGCTGCAATCGCATGGTTTTAGTTAGGGTTAACATGGTTATCAGACGTCTTCACATCCAATCGAGTATGCTTCTTAACCCAAGGGGTTGACCAGATCGTCAAACCACTTTGTCTCAGGTTCGAAACCTTATTTGTCAATCCATACGGAGCTTTCTCCCGCTTTAATTGGGCCCATCAGTGGACGGTGGGGGTGGTCCTCAGATTAGTCAAGGTGGGTGTAAGCTGGTCCATACACCTTGAATTAACAAAAACAAAAAAACCCCCATAGAGTATGCTACTTGGAATTATTGTCAAACAAATTAATAACTGTCGATGTAAAATAGGAAGGAATTGAACTTGAATATCATGATAAGGTGGCCTTTTAATTACCTCCTTTGTATCTGGCAATGCGCACTTGTGTTGTATTTGAAGGGCCTGTTGTCAGTTGAATGTTATTTCTTTCTATCTGGATTCTTCATTTTCATGCATCCGAACAGGTTAAGATTGATGATTTGGGTTTAGCTACAAGTGTTAACTATTAAGGTTATGTAGCAGCTCTTAGAGTCTGAGTGAACTTAATGCCTCCTTGATTCACATATCAATGGGATTTCTATAAAAATCTGGTCTTTGGAAGAAAGAATTAGTCAACCAATTGCCTGCGTTGGAAAGCCAATCCCATTAAGATTATGTGATATTGAAGACAGGGAGTTGTCTGGTATTGTTAATAACACCTGGTATAAATCGTATGATTACTAATCTTAGACTAACTGTTTAGAGTCTGGGAACATATTCCCCCCTCACTGCTATTTCAGCTGATCAAACAACACCAAAGAGGTTGGAATTCTCCTCCCCCCACCCACATAGGACTATAGGAGCCAAGAGAGAAAGAGTGACTAATTCTGCTTATTAATGTCATCTGCAAGTCCATAGTTGGATTTAGTCATGCAACCTGCAGTTGGATTACCTTTTACAGTACCAACAAGCTCCAGTGGAATAGCTACTTTGTACCAAAAAATTACGAGTTAGCTGTAGAATATGAGCAGATGAGGAACAATTTTTGGTCTTGGTTGAAGTCCCCAGAAATTTAATGATTGGTGGTTGATTAGTCTGCTATGTTTCAGAAAAGGTGTTAAAATAGATAACGTGGGGGTGAATATGTCCCATTACTCTTCACCAAGAAGGCCAAAAGAAACAATATTGATGGGTGGAATTACATATTCTGGACAGAGAACTATCTTGATCTTGTTAAACTATCACCTTTTGGATAGTGACTCTGGCTCTTGATGCAGTTACGTCCATTGCGAAATGTACAAAGTTTTACCTAGGGCACTGCAATGTAGATAAGATCCAATGAAGAACTTAAATCTCCAGTTATGCATTCTCACATTGCATCGTGCATGGGGTGTGATTTCTGTGACTATTCGTACGTAATTCCCTAATATTTTCATTTTTGACTGGTTTTCCCCGCGAGGCCGCAACGGATAATGTGGTCTTATTATCTGCATGCTAATTGTTTGTTTGTCTTTGATCTTTTATACCTTGGTCTTTGATTCAGTAAACATAACACTGCATTAGTGGCTGCTCTAGATGGAACGATTTATTTAGTGGAGATAAATTCAAGAAAAATCCTGTGGTCATTCACATCAGGCCAATCAATTTATTTTTCGTATCAGGCTCTCCCGAACCATGGCAGTGATAATCATAATGACTCTGCACCGGATGACTTCTTTATAGATTGTGGAGATGATTGGGGACTCTATGTGCATGGCCCTGGCCATAAGAAAGTGGTACGTACACGCATGCAGCTTTTATATTTGGTGAATGTATATAAGTGTCTTATGCCCTTGTTGGAATAAGGAGACTACATCTCAGGTTCAAACTTTCAATGATTCATCTGTAAAATGTAAAAATTTCAAAGACTTGCTTGTGAAATGTTTTTGTCGCTGTCCATATTCAAGAATGGTATGGATGCACGCTGGTGTGATGTTTTCTATTTATGAGGATGAGTCCTTATCAGAGATGTGTGGTTTTTGTTTGTGTTACAGAAAGTATGTCCCATTTATGCAATGGAACATTCCTCAACGTGCCTCTTTTCCTTTTGTGCTGCAGAAACTCCCACTGAGTGCTGAAGAATTTATCAGACGTATGCCAATCATATCGGCTGATGGGGGAGTCATGGTAGGATCAAAAAATACCACTGTGTTCCTCGTCGATGCTAAGTCCGGAACAGTGATTTACGCTTTTAAGTCCGCTGATCATTCTGCAACAGGGGATCAGATTGCTCCAGGAAAGCCAATTCTACGGGTAAAAGATGGTGAAGAGCAGGTAGAGTCGAGTGCAGTGGACTTGGAGGAAGTTGAGCAACCCCTTTATGTTATTAGGACGGACTACGCAGTGAAGTATGTTTCTCGAAAGACAGGCAAAGACTTATGGAGCCTAAGGTTTTCTGAAATTGAAGCTTCCTTTCGATGTCAAGACACTAGTAATTTTTTTGGTGGAGTCCCCTCTACTTCAGATGATGATTTTGGTCCAGATTCGGATAGCGATGATGAGTTGCCCTTTAATTGTCAGAGAAGGGTGGTTGTCTACAGAATTCGTGATCATAGCTTGTTAGAGCCACTCTTTGTATCTGATGGACTATCAAGCACTCATCTTGGAGGTAGGATGCCTTTCTTACCTGATTATGAACTCTATCCTCATTTAAAACCGGCTGACAAACTACCCGGGGTGCATCAGAATGATGAAGGCAATGTGGTGCTTGCTTTGCCCTCTCCTGAGACGAAAGACTTCGGCATCTTGACTCTCCCTAGCGGAGGCGCTGGTGAAATGTATAGTGTTGCTCCTGAAGTCTTTTCAGGATCTCATTTGTGGTACTTTTTCCTATGTGTTGCCCTTCTATCTATCGTGGTTGCTTTCATTTTTCACCTTACTCCTTCAGCAGTTGGGAAAAAGGTTAAATTGAATAAACAATCTGAGGAGAAAGTGCAAGCTCTGATACCCAGAAAGAAGAAAGCTCGGAAATCAGTGGTCAATAAGAATAGTTCTCGTACTGACTCTGTTGAGACAAGTTGGAGAAATTATCCACTGGAGACTTTGGTTGGAGACACCAATGGACTTCTAGAGAATCTGCATGTTCCGAGAGGTGGAAGGAAATCACAGTTGGCTTCTCTCAGTCCTGTTGAGAGTAACATAGATGGACGCAAGATTGGTAAATTGTTTGTCAGTAATAAAGAAATTGCCAAGGGAAGCAATGGTACCATTGTACTTGAGGGAACATATGATGGTCGTCCAGTAGCAGTTAAACGCCTTGTACAGACCCATCATGATGTTGCTTGGAAAGAGATTCAAAATCTTATTGCATCAGATTGTCATCCAAATATAGTTCGATGGTACGGAGTGGAGTATGATCAAGACTTTGTCTATCTCTGTCTGGAGCGTTGTACGCTTAGCTTGGAGGATTTGATATTTTCATATTCAAGTTCTTCTAACTATCAAAAAGTTAACAAGCATCAAGATCCCAACTACTTTAACAATTGCATTATCCGATTAGATTCAGCAATGGAACACTATAAGGATTATAAATTGTGGAAGTCCAATGGGCATCCTTCAGGGCAGTTGTTAAAACTGATGAGGTTAGTTGAAGTACTTTTTTCCCTTATTTAACTAGCTTCATATAGTATTTGGAAAGTTCTTTATTTGGTGTTAGCGGACGTTTGTGGATAAGTAAAGGTACTGATGCTAAAGCCATTTCCTCACCCATTCTCTCGCATAGATACTGACACTAAACATGTCCTATGTTGCTGTACAAGTGGAGTCAATTTCTCACTGCTCTCTCTGTTAAATAGTGGATCAAATTGATTTATGAGCATGCTTTTACCTTCTATGGAATAAATTGAGACTTCAAATTTTGTTCTGAAATATATTTACCTAGATATTCATTTAGTGGTAATAGATTGAAACTTTGAATTTTGGTTTGAAAGATTTTTAAATTTGTACTCATTTAGTGGTAGTAGATTGGAACTTCAGATCTTTAAATGAAAGATCTGAAAATAGATGATTGATTAGTGTCAAGGGATCAGCAGAAAAGGAGAATTCCAAGGTGAATATAAAATGGAGATATTCTATCGATTGGACACGCACCACGATGTATCTAAAATTGCCCCTCTCAAAACCTGGCTCTACCACTTACCAATGGAGTTGCATTCTGAGTCTTGATCTCTTGTTCTACAAACGATCCTCTCCAGACCCTACTTCAATTTATCAAGTTTCTTATGCTTTTTATCCTCAGATGATCAGGCTAAGTCATTTTGAATTTCTTCTATTTTGTGTGCATCTGTTGGATATGCAAGTAAGAGAAAACGAAGCGGAAGGAGGCAGTTTTGTTACTTAAGGAATTGGGCTTAAATCTTCCATTAGAAAATAGTGTATTTTTAGTCCCCAGGTATCCTGTCAATAGCAGATCCCACCTTGAATTTGCTTAATGTTAATAACTTAGATGGATGTTTGAGGATTACACGGATTTTCATGGCATGCCAGTTGCTCCATCTGGTATAAGAGCTGTTTTAAATCATACCTGGTTCTTTCTTTTTTTCTGTCATCCTTTATTTTTCTCCATAGTACCAATGGTTCTTTGCTCTTTAAGCGGATGAATGTTTGAATGGAGTTCCTCCTAAAATAGTGATGACATATCTTTTTCTTTTCTTTTGAGTTTCGACAATCTTGATTTGTGCAGGGACATAGTTTCTGGTCTTGCCCACTTGCATGAACTTGGAATCATACATCGGGATTTAAAGCCTCAAAACGTGTTGATAATCAAGGAGAGATCAATGTGCGCCAAGCTTTCAGATATGGGAATTAGCAAGCGCCTTCCTGAGAACATGTCATCTTTAACCAGATATGCGACTGGTTAGTGTATTCCAAAAGTTTTGGTCTGGATTTTCTTTAAAATACCTGCATATTACTGGTCAGGATAGGGTTGTTTAGGTATGGGATAGGGTGAGCCCTGCGGACATTAAAGTTTGAAGGCACTTTCATGACAATTCTCCCAATTCATCTTTCTGTTAGTGTTTACTTTTGTGAATCTCATGGAATCATGGCCTTTTTTCTTTATGAAGGAAAGAATATTGGGGTAGCTCCTCTTGACCCGCTGTGTGGTCTGTGTTGTAATCTTATGTCTGCATTATGCTCCTTGTTGTAGGTTGTGGAAGTTCGGGTTGGCAAGCACCTGAGCAACTTCGTCATGGACGTCAGACGCGAGCAGTAGATTTATTTAGTTTAGGCTGTCTACTCTTTTTCTGCCTTACTGGGGGTCAACATCCATTTGGTGAAAGTATTGAGCGTGATGTAAATATTGTAAACAACCGGAAAGACTTCTTCTTGGTGGAGAATTTTCCAGAAGCTATGGATCTTATCAGTCACCTTTTGGATCCAGATCCTGATTTGAGGTATGCCACTATTTCATATCTTACATCATATCCCACCCAAACAAGCCTGTGCTCCCACATGAATGCACAAAACTTTATTTGTCCGGCATATTTGGTGCACACCATTAACCTTTTCTTAAGACTCTGTTTGGATCATGAATTTGTTGAGATAATGAAGCAAATAAGCTAAATCTATTTTCTTGGTTTCCTATCATCGTTCTTTTCTTGGTACATCCATCCTTAAGTTCATAATAGTTCACTTCCCCCCCTTGTGAATGATAGTGAAAGTATATGCTGTGTAGGACAAAAGCTGTGGATGTACTGCATCAACCGTTGTTTTGGAATGCTGAGATGCGACTCTCATTTCTTCGAGATGCTAGTGATAGGGTAGAACTGGAAGATAGGGAGAGTGAATCGGAACTCTTCAAATCATTGGAAAGCATTGCACCTGTTGCATTGGGTGGTAAATGGGATGAGAAGATGGAAAGTGCATTCATCAGTGATATTGGCCGCTACAGACGCTATAAGTTTGACAGTGTTCGTGACTTGTTACGGGTCATTCGTAACAAATTGAATCATTATAGGGAACTTTCTCAAGAAATACAAGGCATTTTAGGACAGGTTCCGGAGGGATTTGATAGTTATTTCTCAAGCCGATTTCCGCACCTTTTAATTGAGGTTTATAAAGTCATTAACAGGTATTGTGGGGAGGAGGAATTATTACGCAAGTATTTCAAGAGCAATTGAATCTGATTCTCTGTTCTATATGACTAACTGCTTGAAGGTTTTGTAAATACAAGTTCTTTGTTTTGGCTAATTACATAGTGAAATGGGGTAGTTGATAGATTAATGTGTGCTGCTCCTGTCCCCATTGTATCTTGTTCCAACTGTATTCATCAGGTTTTTTTTTTTTGATTGACAAAATTAAATTTTATTAAAGGGGTTAGGGGAAAGGGGTTCCAACCTGTTGGGAATGCCTTGAATTTTGTTTGTCCCACATTGGTAAACTCTATTGTTGTGGGTTTTGCACCCTAGTATAACT
>JAOTQK010000021.1:658425-668769 GCA_025642025.1 Rhododendron ferrugineum
AGCGCACGCCAGTGCATCACCAGCGTACACAGGTAGGGTTTTGCTGAGGCCATTTGGCTCTGGCTCGATGGGTTCGACAAGGTTTAGATGAGGTTCGGGAAGCTCAAAGCTCAAACGCACTGACAACCTCGGGACGTTCTTGATCTTACTCATCATTGGGGAATCAAAGACCGTAAGTAAACTAATCTGGACAGTCCAGAATAGGGTGTCTACACATATTTTTTTTATTGTTGCTTAGTATGTAAATTTGTCATATTCTCTCATGGCCCATGGAGCTGAGTCGACCATTGCGACGAGGGCATAACCATGTGAAAGGGCAACACAAATTCTATAACAAAGTTAATGATTTAGCATTTTTTATCTTTATTCAAATTTTTTTTGCGTTTGTTAATTTTGTGCTAATTTTTTGTGGATTATTGATTTATCTCATAAAAGTAAATTTTTTAAACTTTTACTCAAATATTTAAATATTCATCCTCTTTATCCATCCCATGTAAGAATTCATCCCATCATTTTTCCATGCTTACGATTTCATCCTTTTAGTGTGTGAATTACCTTTCTTACCCTTTTCACTATGATATACATATATTATGTTATATTGTTTTCCTAATTTAGTGGGATTGGATTAGATTGTTTTCTCAGTTTAGTGGGATCGAATTGGATTATTTTCCTAATTCAATGGGATTTGGTAAATTTCAATATCATTGATTACTTCTTCTTTTTTTAATCATGGAATGTATTTGAGGAATTGATATTTTTAGAAATATAACATGATAAATTGACCACATTTTTGCAATTTTTTTTTTCATTCTTCGAGTTAGCCAACAAGACCACAAAAAGTCATATTTTTCATTGATCTTATTACCCGGAACGTGGCTAAATTACCATAAAAAATATATAATATAACATACTCAAACCGTTACATGGTTAAATTACATGAAAAAATGTGGTTAACTTATCATGTTAATTTCATAAAACATGGCTACTTTATCATGTCTGGTTGACCAATACCTATAATCCACAAAGCTAAAATGTGGTCAACTTATCATGTTATTTTCATAAAGCACGACCACTTTATCACCAACACAGAAGCACGTAATACAATTCTTATCCATGAAAACATAAGAATTCATGGAATCTGACAAAACAACCAAAAAATCCAATTTTCTGCTTTACTATGTAACCGTTACATAAAACCACGAACCAAATTGATCATTACGGTTCAATAACTTCGGAGAAAAAAAAACTAGCAGACAAGGTACCGTTCTGGTTTGAAATAGCCTGCCATGGTTCATTTCAAAGACCAAAACTTTTTCTTCCTCGTTTCGTGAACCCTCTCGAAACACCTGGTTATTGCCACCGGTCATTGGTAGACGTGCGACCAGTGGTGGCGACGAAGGCGATGAAATCGATGGTGGCTTTCCAGTCGGCATCTCTGTCTTCCTCCCGCTACTGTTGCTGCCAACACCGTTACTCCGCCGACGTGGATGCAACGTACAGGGACAGGGATGCGAGCGACGAGGACGGGGATGTGGAGGACGTCGATGGGGATGGATTTACGACGGGGATGGCCGTCGGAGGGATGGGAGACGGTTTGTGAGACAGATATGTTTTGAATTTGGTGATAATGGAAAGGGGTTTCATCCCCTATGGGAATAGTTGCACCAGATAAGGAAATCCTAAAAATTTGTTGAAATTTTAGGAATTAAATGTCCACTGATCGCCGGTTCTTTCGCGGGACGAGAGGCATTATTTTCCAATCCCAAAATTTGGTGCGTGTATATATATATATAAGGGCACCTCCGGAATTAAAAAAGAGTGAAGATGAAAACATAAGTGCCAAAATTGAGCAGGATGAAAACTTAAAGAGAGTGGGCCTGAGGATGATTCTTTTAAGTATCCCTAATTTTTAACAATCACAGCACAACATGAACCATGTTTCACCTTTTATTATAGAATGAAATGAAAAAGGCTCCAAAGTGGGATACACAGATCTTGCTTCTACCTTAAACAATCTAAAGTGGAATTCAAATTTTTTACTTAATTAAAATAATAGAATTTACCCCTTCCAATTTAATTTTATTTAGGTTTGAGTTTGTCTACTGAAATGTTTAATGTCTATTTGGATGATTTTTGAAAAAATTTTAGTTTGGTTTTGAGGTAATGAATAGAGAGATAAATTAGGGTAATAATTGGAAATATGAGTAATGAGTGGAGAGAGATAAAAAAAGAAATGAGAATAATAATTGAAAGTAAAAATAATGAGTATTTTTTTAGTTGAATTTTTTCCCTTCAAACTACCATCCAAACAAAGCATAAACTTGAGTAACATATAAACAAGGGCCAATGTCGTTTCAGTTTCCCTTCTTTTTCTAAAAGTTCTTTTTCTTCAATTTTCAAACTTAAATATAATGAAAATGAAAAATAATTTTTTAATTTTTTTTTGTACCGTATAAAAGATCTCAATGAGATCTATCAAACAAGATCCATATTGGTAAGAAAATTATTTGCGTAAACACATGATTTTTGAGCTTGAAATTACTTTCATTTTCTAAAAGTTCTTTTTTATAGAAACCGGAACACCCCTACGTGTTTTGTCATCATATGTTTGAAACTCATTGAGGTAAAATATTTTAAACCTTAGAGATATTGGAGGCCGGAGGATTTACGCCGGTCGTTAACTTTAAAACCCCGAAATTAGTTGATGTGCACACAAGCTGATCCGAACATCCGATTATAAAAAAATGGCCTAAAAGACTCGTATAGTATTGAATTAAAAATGGTGTTAACATAACCAATGGTGTAAAAATTTACTCGTATAGTAATATTGAATTACAATTTTTTTCCCCTCACCCTCCTTGTCCTTGAGTTCCAAACAAAGCATTAACAAAATTAGTCTCTCTTTTTTTTTCACGGAAATAATTAACAAAATTAGTCCAATGGTGTTAAAATCTACTCCATTTTTTTTTGGTCGCCCTTTGATCCATTTATTTTCAAAAAAGTATGGTCAACTGCCCCGACGACGACGAGGCTCCGTCATTCACGGCGGTGCCCAATTTTGTCAAATAGTGCCCGGTTTAGTTGACGAACCGGGCCCAAACCAGTAGCACTGCACTGTGTGCTAGAGAGAGAGAGAGAGAGAGAGAGACGAAGGACAAAGAAATGACAAAGATGAGAGTGGAGTCACTGGCCTGGCTTCTCACCATTCTGGCCATTTTCTCAGCCGCTGCTTCCATTGATGATAAATGTGCTGCTTGTAACGCTGTTGCGGTAAAACCCTAAACCCCAACTCCGTTGACATTGTTTCGATCGCAACAGATCTATTTGTCTCTCCCTCTCTACTTTCGAGCGATCTGTTCTTGAATCGCTTTGAATTCAGACAACCTTGAATCGGAGTACATTACATTACATTTATTCATCTAATAATAAACATTCATAATATATTAGCATAAAATTCATAAATGTTGTATGAATTAAGGGCGATTCAAGTTATATGACTTGAGGGCAGTTTATAAATTCACACAATATTATGGAAGTTTATAGGAATAGTATCGCATTTATAGAATTTAGATAAAATTCATAACATTGGGTGGTCTGTTGTCTTTATTCTTGACTTTCGCAAGATCCGAACTTGATTCGGGTTTGCGTTGTGCTAGATGCTAATAGAGCGTTAGGCTTGCGTCTAAGCAAAGGAATAGAGCTCGCAACCGATTGTCTCGATGCTATAAAAATATTAATCCGTGTGTTAGATTGGTTGTGTAGACTTCTACCAGTGTTGTCGTGATGGAATCCTGTAAGTGCCATTAGGCTTTTCTTTCTAGTTTTCTATAGGAAACTTCTCCACGTAAAAAAAATCTAAATAACATGTTTTTCAAGAGTTCGTAGATCCTTGATCTGATTTCCATGTTAAATTTTTTGCAGGAAGAGCTAGAAATTGGACTTTCCAATGTAAGTATTCAATATCTATCCTGCATTGTTCACTTGTTCTTTAATTTGAATACACTTCTAAGTTCTAAAGATGGAAGCAAGAACTTCTTCTGTGTTTATGGATCTGAATACCATGACGTCGTAGTTTGCATTACAACTTATGTACCCTTTCCAAGTCGATTTTGTGTACATCGCCCGATTCAACAGCACAGATGCATTACAATTCCTATAGTACAAATGGTTGTACTTGATTGTTGAATTCTATTGTCATGGAGATGATCTTTTTTCATTGCTTCTACCTGTAGGGATGGGCAAACATCCTTACACCGTACTTGTAAACTTCCAAAATTTGTAGGTATAAATGACGTGTCTAAGGCATGTAAACTCTGTATACTGAAAGGAAATGAGACACCTCAACCACTCCAATGGGGAAAGCCCTGGCCACCATAACCGAGGAAAAGATCAAGTCAACAACTTCATTCCATCACATGCCTTACTCCGATCAATTGTCAATATTAAGAATTTTTCTAGAGTTGTGCACCACATGAATTTAGGAACGTTCTTTGTTGCGCATTGAATAAGTCGCCACCGCATAGAATACCCATGAATAGAGCTGTCATATGGAGGTTATGTGTACAACTGGTATTTTTTTTCCCTTGAGATCACTCACTCAACTTCTAGCAGATAAGTAGAAGAATTCAATTAGCAGTTAAATGTTGGGCCTTGAAACTATGTGTTTTCACATTATTCACATTTCTCTCTTTGTGAATAGTGTTTCAGTGATTCTACATTTTATGCAGGAGAAACCGAGGAATCATTTGGACATGAGGCATCGGTTGGACTCAAAAGGTCAACGCGAAGGAAAAGTGATTGATTATAGGTAGACCTTATGCTATCTCTGATCGAAAATTGGAGGCGATAATAAGTGGCTACCACTCGTGAACAAACCTTGTACTATTGAACTTATACGATTGTGTTTGTTTCTCATATATGATACCTTATTTGTCTCTTAGTTGGTTCTAATTCTATTGAAACATAGGTTGCAAATTGATAGAGTGGGTCAAAATATGTTGCTTGACCTTTATGAACTTTAGCCCCAAGAATGTAACTGGTATTGACTGAAAGAAGTAGGTGGCATTGACTTTGTTGGGTTAATTGAATTTTGTGACTAGATTGAGATCACGTGGTAGTTAGAGCATTTTGAGATTTTCACAATTGAGATACGCCATGGTGCAGTGTTCTAAGTTATTCTACTATGTGATGACTCTCTTGAGTTAACAATTATCAGTTATCCCAACAGCTAAAGTCATTAGAGAATGGGCTCAGCAATGTATATCTGCTCCAATGTTTATTTGTCCAGTGTATTTATAAAAACAAAAGCGTTTATTTGTCAACTGTAGCTCTTCATCTCTCCGATTTATACTAAGCAATGAACATATTCTCCTTATTTTTCTTCTCTTCTCCCTCAATTTTATTCCTCCTCCTCCTTCTCCTTCTTCTGTTGATAGAAGTTTCTTATTACTGCATCATCTGCAAATATCGTAAAACAGAGTCAGTGAGCTGAGAGTTGTTGAACTTCTGGATGGACTCTGTGAGAAAATGCAAGACTACACTCTTAAAAAGGTAAGCCTTTCTCCAAATTTGTTTCTTTTCCCCCAACTTGTAAAGTGACACCACAAATAATTTTGTAGTTGGGAGGTGACTTCAGTTAGTATTCTACTTATGATTTGTTTCAGTTTGGTGACAATTGTAAATGATATGTTCATTCCCTTTTTCCTGCTACTAGCTTGCCAACTATTTTTTCGTGAAACCATATGAGCAGAAAAGGTGTATAATTCAAACTTTTAAGCTCATGGCGAATCCTCTTTGACATTGCAGATAGATAAAACCAAACAAGAATGGGTCAAAGTTGATGATTGGGATAACCTTACAACTGGTATGTAACCATGTATGATATATTTTCATTTTATATGATCCATAGCTCATATAACCAGAATTCATTGCTAACCGAAATTGCATAATTTGGTACGAGTGATGATCTTTTTCATTTTGACATAATGTTGGATTGCAATGTTCTTGTGCACTTTTTGTTAGGGTCATGCATGTTGTCTGACTGGACAAGGTTGTTGAGGTCAATAAGATGTAGTAGAAAAGGCATGAAGGAAATGCCAGTCAGTCATTTCTTGAATGTGTATGACATGGAAGTAGATAACTCTTTGATCCACATCTGACATAGTCGTGGGATCATCCTTATAAGCTGATTTGGGGGGGAAAACTGAGCGAAACTCGATTGGGCACATGAAATTGCATATAGCTTTCTCTTTTTCTTCATTTCTTTTCCCCTTGGCATCAAAAGGGACACTTCACAGACAGTTGTTTCTTGGATGAAATATAAAAGGCAAAAGGGTTTTCAGGGTCTGAGGCTCTACATGACTTCTTTGTTTAGAGTCTTTTGGAGGCCATCAAAAGACTGAGGAATGGAAAATTGGTCGTTGAGGTTCGCGTAAATGGTGGTTTGCCTATATTCCAGGTATAAGTATAATTATGTGCAATTAACAGGATGAAGGCTGTAGCTGAGTGTTAGTGTCGGATGTGTTGTAAGTGAAAATTGTCAATTGCAACCCATCTACCCTATCTGGTGCTTGTGTCAATTGTCCAGCAATTTCTCGTTTTCTCGGTTTTCATTGCTTTCATCCTCTGTGGTGCTGGAATGCGGTTAATTATTTGATGGCCTGGGTTTTCATTGGTTTTACCGAGGATTTTGCGTCTTGCTTGGGTTTCCTCATAAACTTCTTTTAATGTTGTTACAGATAGACAAATAGCCCGAGCTTATTCTAAAGATATATCAACTTATTGTGGAAGGTGAGACATGGAACTAGACATCCTTCTCTGATTCCAGGGGTCATCTACGAAATTTCCTTCCATTAGGCCTTGTGTTCTCTCAAATTCTTATACATGCCAAAGAGTTAAAATTTGGAAAAAGTTGATAATGTTAATCATTGTGTATTCCGTGGCACAGGCTGCTTGAGGAAACTGAAGATGAGGTGAGTTTTCGTGCCAAACATCTTATTGTATATCCCCTAAATGTGGTTTACAATGTAAAAATTAAACCTCTATTTATTCCCTTTGGTCTATCCAGCTAGCAGAATTAATAAAGAAAGGACATGTTAAACTAGGAGAAGTGAATCAAGTTCTGTGTCAAGAATTGAGCCAGCACTGTAGCAAGACAAGGTAAATTTAGGCCCCTGTATGCGATTCTCTTGTGTACTACATGTTTTCGTCCAGGTGTGGCTCGTTGTCAATAATTGTACCATGCCCAATCTCTGAGAATTCGTTGGTGTTTTTTTTTTTGGTCCTGATGTTTATTAAGTAGTGTTGACCTAGGTAAAAAAAATGAAGTGCTGACTTGTTTTATTAGTCAATCAACTGCCTCTAATCTACATGGATAATTGATAGCCATATACTTTTAAATATATCGGAAACTGGTTCATTAAGGTTTGTTTTTCCGTCTACAGAGGTTACCGGGAAACAGGCATCAACAGCGACGATGACACTGAAAGAGAACTTTGAAGCACTCAGATTATCTGGTTGGTTGTAACCCGTTTTTAGTTCAAGAGCTTCTGATTAGCTCCCATATACTAAAATTGTTTCAACTTTTGTTGTCTTGACAAGTACTGATAAAATTGGGAAAAACTAATTTTCAGAATCCCAAATGAGATAAAACAGAAATAAGTTGCAAGGAAGAATTGTTTCTTGGAGTGGATATACCCCCGTGTCAATAACATAAAACATGCTGCTGCCAAATACCCCCGTGTCAATAACATAAAACATGCTGCTGCCAAAAGCACTAACAGGCTGTAAAGAGTGAGGAGGCTATAATTTGACGATAGTAAAACAATAGTGATCGATGTTTTCGGATTTCCCCTACGGACTAAACAGGCTAAAGCTCCGTAAAATACGGATTTCGAGCTCGTTTTGCCGGCAACCGACCACGGGGGCACTGAATGGGAAGTAGGTCGAATGGCGTAATCATCCCTTTGGACTTGGGAGTCATATTACTGAAAACAATGGGTCTTGTCTTGGGTCCACCAAGTACTGTAATTATCCACCATACTAGAGTACCCTTTTCGTTCTTTTTTTCTAACATCACCAAATTTCATTTTAAGTGGAAAGCAATTGTACAGGCTGTGGAATGAACAGAAACTTGTATTTGTCCATCTAGAAATTAGAATCAAGAATTATAGACTGAAAGCGAAGAGGCCGTGACTAATGGCTGTTAAAGAAAAAAGGTTATATATGGAAATATAAATCAAAATAAAATTCTGAGCAACAAAATGGGCCAATTGCCAAAGCAATGAATAGCAAACCAAACATATTTCTCTATTTCAAACCTAGCCCAAGAGCCTCAAGTTTCGAACTCTGAACGTGTGAATTTCACAATTCATCTCTTTTGCCGCTTGAGCTATCCTTGGGTTTACCAGACTACATTTTAGTAGGGTTGGACTAGTAGTGGGTTTCACCGTGGACTTCATTTGAATTATTCGTGGAAATTAGCACCCATCGATGTTCATAATTAATCAATCAAGGTTCTTTAATTTTTTTTATCTCATCACCGTACTGTAACCGCAGTTGTTTAACCTTTTTTCAAATGCTAAAATTTAAACTTTCATGTGGAGTTAAGTGCCCATTTAGGTGCCTTTGCTTATTTCGAAGTCCAAATCGGATTTGCTATTGTCAGCGCACTGGGCTGACAATAAGCACACTAGAATGCAAAGAAAATATGTATTTTTATTTATTTTTTACACCATTTAATACACATTCACACACCCACTATTGTCAGCTCATTGGGCTGATTTTAAAATTTTCCTAGTTGAAATGATCTGATCTAAGCAAAATTTAGTACCACGGATATTCTTGATGCGTAATGTTCTTGAAGAGTTTAACAAAATAAATAATTCCTTTGTAATCTTGGCATACCATCGCGCAGTTTTCAACGCTCGTCACATTCTTACATTATTGTGGAGTTTATATACAGTTTTGATATCTACACTCCTTTTTTTATTTTTTAGTGTTGAAAGTGTATGTATGTTTTTCACTAAAAGACGAAAAGAGAGTGTGGATATAAAAAAAGAGGTGTGAAAATCAATTCCCTTATTACTAATATTAGAGTATGTTCCACTTAAATTTTAGGAAAATAAGTTGGTTTTGTCCTTATTTGATTTTTTTTTTTTTGCATTAATTAGTTTTGCGACAAAATTTTTTGGATTATTAATTCATCTCAGAGTTGGGGGGGCTGTTGTCCCTTAAAGAGATAGCAGCTCTGCTGTCTCAGCCAAGGGAGCCATGCTCTGGTCTTGTTCCAATGATCGGAAATGTTCACTTCGTAGAGCTCATTGAGTTGAACAGATATGCTAAAAATCAGTTCGATCGGATATCATTAAGTGCCTAATCGAAACATTTTTCTTTTGAAAAGAATGGATCCGAAACACTGGATCAAATCTACTAGAACCCATTATTGGCATGTTTTATGTGTTCCGATCAGGCACTTAATATATCCGATGAAATTGAATTCTTTGCATATTGGTTCAACTCGACGAGTTCTACGAAGTGAACGTTTTCAATTATCGGAGTAAGATCGGAGCGGAGCCCCCTCGGCCGGGACAACACGCTGGCACGCTGCTGTCCCTTGAAAGGGACAGCAGCTCCCCTAGTCCGATTCATCTCGATGCGAGGAATTTGAAGAGTAATTTTTTTTTACTTTTACCTTCTTTTTTTATATAGAAATAATCACTTTCCAGCAAGGAAAAGTCAATTTTTTTTAACTTTTTTTCTTCTATAAAGTGGTTATTTCCTAAAAATATTTGGATAAAAGTTAAAAAATTCTACTTTTTCGATTCGTCTCGAGTCGTCTTGATGAATCAATAATCCACAAAAATTTAGTAAAAAACTAACAATCGTGAAAAAAATTTGAATAAAAACAAAAAGTGCTAAAAGTGAAACGAAACGGGATCATATCTCGAGTTAGCTGATGCCTCGGGATGTACAAAAATATACCAGTCGGACGGCTGTTAGAAAAGCTTGGGAGAAAAAGTATAGGTGGGGGCCGGGCGGTCCATGAATCATAACCATGATTATTAAGTACGTATCATCTTCGAAAACAAATACTCCCTACAGTCAAGAGTTGTTAAGTAGGAGAGTAGAGTAGAGTAGACACATGAAAGAAAGAAAAAGGAAACAATGTTGTACACAACAAAAGGCGGAGCCTATGCCGTATTGGAACAGATATTGGAAAGAGTGAACAAGGAGCTGATGAGAGAGAGTGAGAGAGAGAGAGAGAGAGAGAGAGAGAGAGAAAAGCGCTGAACCGTCGCTTTTACTATTACTAGCAGCGGCTGTATCGCTTTACTAATTTCCAGA
>JAOTQK010000021.1:668869-689011 GCA_025642025.1 Rhododendron ferrugineum
CCCCCCACCCACCATTACTCCATCTTCACTCTCTCTCTCTCACACACACACACACACACTGACACACAGGATCCTTGCAAACACGCGAAAGATATGATTGTAAAATAACTAGCTATCTGATCTCTTTGTTCTCTGAACCTAATCATTCAGCTCGAAGCTCGCTGAAAATTGTTTGAATTCTGTTAATGCTGTTCGATCTCACCTCAGATTCACCTTCAACCGCTGCTCAATCGAGCAACGGTTCAACCATAATCCACAGGTACGGTTGCTCCACTTGAATTTTACTCGTCTCTCGCGCTCTAGAAATGTGTTCGTTGATTTGCATCTGGCGTAATCTGTGGCTTTGACTTCGTTTGATTATACTATTTCGTGGATTCTGTGTACAAATAGTTGTGTTATCGGATAGCCTGTTTTTTAGTTTCTGTTCAAGTAATTAATTAACGGATTTTGCGATGTGATCTGGATTTAACGGTGTTTGTTAATGGGCGTTGTGCGACGTGATTCTTGAATGTACATGATTATTTTCCTTCGATTTCATAACTTCGCGTTTCTTGGATCTCTTTTTGGCTCATAAGAAATTGTCTAAACTTCAAGCTTTTTTCTTTTTCAATTTGAACCTCAAAAACAATTTGCTAAAGAACGAAATAAGAAAGAGATGTTTTATTTCACCTGACTGAACGTATACGGAAAGTTAATTAGGGGGATCACTGGATCCCCAATAATGGGGAAAAAAATCCAAGATTTGTAATGTAACAAGAAATCATGTTATTCAAAATGAGAATTCTTCAATTACACTCTGCATCTGTGTTTTATCAGCAAACAAGAGGAATATCAAGTTTCGTTTTTTTACTAGGTCTTAAACTTCCTCACATGGGATCCTGTAAGGCTGTACCTAATATTTCTGTTTACTGTCCATTCCAACTTCCCAATTATAATGCATGAAATGAAGTTTCTCGGGTGGTTCTAAATTTTCAGAACGTTCGCTTTGTGATAGATGAATCATGTTTGCACTGTCGTTGAGGAATCATGAATAAGCCGGGTTAGGATGATACTGATGGATGCAAATTGCAATGTAGAAATGCATCAACTGCTCTCTTTGCCAAACAAGGGAAAAGGATGGTTTCTGAAAGACTAATGGGAGAAGCATCTCTTCGCCAAGATTTTGAGGCTTTGAGTTTGTCTCGACGTCTCATCAGAAATGTTAGCCAAAAGTTGAAAAGAAAGAACCACGAAGGTGAAGGGGATGAAGATGACAATATGAGAGGGGTTTCCATTAGATGTCTTACTTTGTATGGTAGGGGTGGAGGCTGCAAAGTAGGTGCCGACACAAGTGATGAGTTTGGGGATCCTGGTGATAGAAGGCGATCAAGTTCCAGTGAAGAAGGCAAGGGGTACCATGCTATTTGTGGAGCTGAAGAGACCTCTGTGGATTGTTTTCCTTATGTAGTGAGGGAGAAGTTTTGGAGAAGGAATAACAAGAAGGTGTTAGAACTTGAAGAATCACCTCACAGCAGCAGAATGCACGTGTTTCTTCCGGATGACATTCTGGAAATGTGCTTAGCGAGACTCCCGCTGACCAGTCTCAATAATGCCCGCCTTGTGTGCAGAAAATGGAGAAATCTGACTACAACTGCGCGGTTCATGCAAATTAGACGAGAAGGTTTTTATCAGAGTCCGTGGTTGTTTGTGTTTGGTTTTGTTAAAGATGGATATTGCTCAGGGGAGATACATGCGCTAGATGTCTCTCTTAGCCAGTGGCATAGATTAGATGCTGAATTCCTCAAAGGGAGATTCTTGTTTTCTGTTACCAGCATCCGGGATGATATTTACATAGTTGGAGGTCGTTCTAGCTTGACCAACTATGGGAGGGTGGATAGGAGTTCATTTAAGACGCACAAAGGAGTGCTTCTATTCAGCCCCTCTACTAAATCATGGCATAAAGTTGCATCCATGAAGCATGCAAGGTCATCACCAGTTTTGGGAATTTGCGAGATCAGTTCAGATTCTTTCATTATCCGAAACCAGCAAAATCGTCAGGAGAGACGTTTCCCCAGGTCAAGAGTTGGTGGGGTATCTGATGTTTACGAGGATCCCCATAGGCTTTCTGTGAGACGCCAGCTCTGGAATTCTGTCGATGAGAACGATTATTCATTGTTGCCGAATATAAAGCCATACAGGTTTGTTAGGCAAAAAAGTGACCACTCCAGCACCAAAGATGGTAAAAGGTTTGTGCTGATTGCTGTAGGAGGGCTTGGATCCTGGGATGAGCCTTTGGATTCTGGCGAAATTTATGACTCTGTATCAAATAAATGGATGGAGATTCAGAGGCTGGCTGTAGATTTTGGTGTAGTTTGCTCAGGGGCTGTTTGTGAAGGGGTGTTTTACGTTTATTCGGAAAATGACAAGCTTGCAGGGTATGACATAGAAAGGGGCTATTGGGTTGGAATTGAAACACGTCCATTTCCTCCTCGTGTTCACGAGTACTACCCAAAACTCATCTCTTGTAACGGTCGCCTTTTCATGCTGTCTGTCTCATGGTGTGAAGGGGATGGTCAAATAGGGAGGAGAAACAAAGCTGTTCGAAAGCTCTGGGAGCTCAATCCCATGTATCTGAATTGGAAAGAGGTTTCAACGCATCCGGATGCTCCAATGGACTGGAATGCTGCATTTGTTGCAGATAGGAACCTAATATTTGGTGTTGAAATGTTCAAAATATTTGGACAGGTATTAGACTTCTTGACTGTGTGTGATGTGTCCAATACCGAAATGAAGTGGAGCCACATCTCAAGGAATCATATGGCTCATGAACTGGATGCTTCTTCCTGCATGACAAAATCAATGGCAGTTCTACATCTCTAATATTCCCTATTTGGCGTCATCTCGAGAATTTGAACTAAGTTTCGCGGTGGAGAATGTGGGCTGCCTGATGTAATATTTCGGCCTCGATTAGTTTGTACCACACATGGTCTTCCTTATCATGGTTCTTGTTTGCTTTTGCTGCTTCAGCTTTCATGTAATTTGCTCACAAAAAGTTTGTCCGTTGACAGATGAATGTTTCGATCTGTTTCGATTGATATTGATCATTTATTTATCAAGTCAATTTCTTTAATATGCTTATTAATCAAGGGTCCTATACTTGATGTAAGTTTTTGTTAATATCTGCTCAAAACGGGTGAGCAGGTGTACCATCTTTTGGTTGCTGTAAAATTTCAGCGACTATTTATTTGAAATTTTGCATTACATTAGCAATCCAGCTATGGAGCTCAGACCGAATGAATATGCAACACGTGATCTCGGAATTGGAATAAGTTTGTTTGTGGATGGAGAAATCTGAGTGATCTTCTCCAATGAAGCTGGGGAGTTGGCACATTGATTCCAACTTCAGTTGACCAATCTGTCTTTGATCATTGACACCAAGATGAAGATTTTATTAGCAAACTTGCTTGATAAGGTATAGCTGTTGGTTGCGTTGACTTCTGTTTAGTCTTTGACCCGGGGATCCTATAGGGCAGATTCCTACAGGGCAAATCTCAGCCGTCCGTAAGTGTTCTCAACGGTCCGGACAAAAATGAAACTTTTCTGGGTAAGAGTTTAACTTTTTACCAGAAAAGTTTCATTTGAATCCGAACTGTTAAAAACACTCACGGACAGTTGCGATATGCCTTGCACGCCCTATAGTGCATTTCCGGATCCCTTGCAATGGATAGCTTCTGGTTAGTGCAAGAACAGTTTTAAACGTCACTTTTTTGGTATAAAAATCTTATTGGGGTTAAGTCTGTGAGGAGGAAAACTACTGCACAATTGGTACTGAATCTTCTGTTCAAAATCTGTTTATTCCCGATCTAAAAAAATAAAAAAATGTACAAAACCACTCAAAAGAAAGTACAGCATATGAAACCCTTGATTAACCCAACCAAATTAATAAGAACAAATGGACAGTTTGTAAAACCCTCTACAAATTTATAAAACAGAACAACATAATCCGCCTTCCCCGTGATGGTTGACAAGCCAGGATACTAGATTCAGACCAAACACCTTGACAAAGAAGGGGAAAATGCAGCAACAAACGCAAAGCGAAGCATTCAGAGGAGGCTCATCCCTTGTTTGGAAAGATCCCCGAGAAGTTAGGTATCTTATCAACATGCTTCAACGCACACTCAGCAATCTGTCGCGTTCGGTAGTCTCCATGCTGGAAAGCATCAACAAGTGCTGTACTCACATTTGGATCGCCAGAAACTTCATAAGCTATGTCCTCGGTCCTCAAAAGTCTCTCAACAACCCAAACTGCTCTCCGTCGGAGATTCTCTGTGCGATTCTCTTGTAACACATCCAATATAGGCTTGATTCCCTCAGCCTCACACAATACCGTCACCCCTTTCTCAATATCCACCCCATCATCTAACAAAGTTGACAATGCAGCAAGCGATGCCTCAACAACCTTCTCGTTAGTGTGGTCTAGAAGAGCCACCAGTTTCTCCACACCTTGCCCTTCCAAGAGACAAAATGTTTCTTTCAACGAACATGTCCCTTGGTGGACCCTACACAATCCTGTTATGACAGGCGGTTTGTGGCAACATGGAAAGAGAATTGCACTAAGACTCGGTTTAAGGTGAAACTCCGTCAGCTTTGTCAAATTCTTGGATTGTTGGGATAAGTTCTCTAGAGCAATGGCAGAAACCATTTGTACGTGATCAAGTCCGTTAGCCTGAAGCAGATCGGTGAAGAGCGTAGCAAGATTATGCTCGCGGCAGAGCGCGAGTGCATCAGGCTCGTCAGCCAAGACAAAAGTAACCCTAGAAAGAATGCGAACAAGCCCTTCTAGATAGGGTGTGACAAAACGGCTGCCTCTAGTCTCACCCTGCCGGATCTTGACGATTCTGGAAATGACTATCTGGAAAGCACCTTCATCTAGCATCTGGCGAGTCAGGCCCACATCCCTCTCCGGCAAATCTGCTAAAAGCCCCACTGCTGCTGCCTGCTCTTCTGTTATTCCAATGTTTTCTGATATGATTTTGATTAGGGTTCCAAGCTGGCCAGCTGTGCCACGTAAAGCGTCAGCTAATTCCTGACCCATGTGTGCAGAGAGATTCTGGAGGAGTTTAATGGAAGCCAAACGTAATTCCTTCTGTGGAGCCTCGATGAATTGAACCAAGCTTATGGTAGCACCAGAGCTTTTAATGGCGGCAACAACACTTGAGACAGTGGTGTAAGAACTGGTTAGACCGACAAGAACGTTGAGAAGCTTGCATTCTATTGCGGGACCAGTATTGCTAATAAGATGAAGTAGGTTATGAACTGTATCTTCTGACACAAGAGTCTGGTGGTTGGGCCCCACCAGAATGGAATCAAAATCGTAACCTGAGTTGACTAAATTGGAGAGAATCGTCGCAGAAACTTCCTTCAGTCGCATAGGGAGCTGATTCATGCCAACGGTGAATAGGTCCTTGACGAGAGGGGGAAGTATACCTGCCTCTATCAAAACCCGGGCACTTGCCTCGAATGCTGAGATCTGATTTAATGCTTTTAGAGCAGCTTCTCTGGACTGGATGTTACCACTTATCATGATATTATTGATTAGTGATGAACCAACAGTTCTGGCGACAAAGACTTTCACATCGTTGTTTAGAACCAGCTCACCGAGGTACGAAGCCATGGAAAGCTTAGTTTCTGGTGGGCCTGCCAAAATTGATGTGGCAATAAGACAACATTAGCTAAAAAGAACCCAACATGCCTTTATGAAACACAAGGAAATGTAATTAAGTCCAAATATAAATAGTCGCAACTATTTAACCAATCCAAGGCATATAGCCAGCAACTGACATACCAAACCGTTACCACAAGAGAAACAGCCACCAACCCTGCCCCTGCATAGGGCTTTAAAGAACCAAGCCCCTCGTGAACTATTCGAAGCTCGACTCGGTAAAGGCTTGTTCGAGTTCGATTCGTGTCCTAAACCAACTGAACTTGAGCCTCAATTTTAGGCTCGTTTAATAAATGAGCCGAACCTGAATCTGACAGTATTTGGCTCGATTAGGCTCGTGAACCTGGAGCATTTGTATGTTGTGAGAGCATGTGTATATCATGAGAATTTCATATATAAACTTGAATATGTCTAAACTTATAAAACTTGTATATGTATAATCTTATATATGTACATAATGAAAATATAATAACTTGCAGATTTATAAACTTTAACAAGTACTATAAACTAATAGATGCACATGTTTTTATAGTTTTATACATATATGAAGTATTTATGTACATAATAAAAACTTTATTTGCCGCTTTAGACCTGTGTGAGAGCATAAATACCTAATATTTTCAGCTCATTAAGGCTCGTGAACAAGCTCGAGTTCGACTCAAACCTTGACAAGCTAGGCTCGAGTTTGGCTCATCAAAATTTCATTTGGCTCAAGCTTGAACTCAAGTTCGCTAAAAAATATCAAATGAACCTGAGCATCTAAAGCTCGACTCAATCTGGCTCGTTTGCAGCCCTATGGCCCTACCCTTTTGAAGAAACGAATGGCTTTTTGAAACATATATGGCTCTCTTAAGCTAAAGTTGTTATGGATTAGTTATTGGTGAAACAAGATGGAAACAAACTGATCAGGAGACTACAAAATTGCTAAAAAAATTCAACAAGAATTGTACAAAGACTTTGGCTCAGGGACTTTGCATAATAGTGACACCCTACGTCCAGAACCCGTTTAGCCCTTCTACATAGTACCTCGTACAGTTGCATCTCTAACCCACATAAACCACAGGTACACCATAACAAAACCTTGAACTCAATTTGAATGGTTTTAATAATTCAGTCTCAAACAGATTCATTCAAAGAAGTGCTAATATTAGGGCAGGAATAAGTTTTCTCTTCTCCTACTTTCCTAATGTCTATCTTGAATTTTAATAGCAAACAAAAAGTATGCACCTGTTCTTCTTCAATACATTTACTTCAAGTTCTATCAACTAAGAGTTTCAACAAAAGAGGCACTTTAAGCATAAGTTTTCACTCCGAGGTCATCTTCACTACAATGAGGAAGATTGCGGGCAAATTAAAGGTTTATGTTTAGGGTTAACTGCCCCAGAAGACCTTTTTTAATGCACCATAATAGAGGCTTTAATGTTCTTTCTAACTCATCAATTGTCTAAAGATGTAAGCCAAGAAGTCTCTCTAAAACAAGTTGGGTGGCCCAGCTCTTGATATGGACCGAGTATTGAAACAGCAATTTACTAGACTAAAACAGTAGAAAGCTTTTCTTTTAAATCAAAAACAGTAGAAAGTTTGGTCCAAGGATATGAAGACCTAGATTAAAACAATCTAAAACACTATTGTGGGCAGTCCCAGAAAATTGAAAGTAAATGTATCAAGCATGCTGCATTTGAAAAAAGTGCAGAGGATGGGAGACAGGAAAAAAGGACCCCCGATGCGCTTTGTTTTGGAGAAAAAAAAAGTCAACTAAAAAGTAATCAAGATCACAAATCTGACCATAATGTCCAATGACCTATCTTCCCATGTTAAAAGAATCAAATGGGGCGTAAATACTTAAGCATTTCTTCTTCTTTTTTGGTAAGATAAACTACTTAAGCATTTACTAATTTCTGATTCTCTGATCTTCTTAATTGCGATCAACTCAACGCAACCCTAGAAGCCCCAACATCAACGTATGTCCCATTGAGTTTTGTAAGTTGTACAGCAAAAACAAGATAGAACCCTTTCCAACAGCAGACTATCATTCACATGAAAAATCGTGACATCCATTCTTGAAAAACAAAGATGGAACGTGCCTTATGCGCCTTCTGCAACTACAAAGTTGACCCAAAGAAATAATGATGGTAATTGCTTACCAGCCAAAAAAAAAAGTGCAGAACTATGTATGACAGTGGATATACCTTCAAGGAGTAACGTCAGAAGAGGTTGCAATCTACCATTTTCAGCCATCTGTCGAACATTACTCTCACAAACTGCCAGATTCTCCAGCGTTTTATCAGCATTCTCAACAGTCAAAAGATTTTCTGATTTGCTGCTGGTCATTCCAACCAATATAAGAATTGCTCCATTAACTGAACCAATCTTTTCACACAAAGTTTCAGACTTGGAGAGCTCAAACAGCAAAGCAACAGCCTCTTCCCTCTCTTTGGATTGCTCGTGAGACAAGAACTTAACGATGCTCCTCACAGTGTCCCCTTCAGCCAATATTTCCTACAAAACCCAATGAAAACATCAACACATAACTAAGAGGAAGCAATTGCATCTATGCCCATGTCGATGAGTAACCTGAACAATGTCCCCAAAAGAAAAGTTAACCACCTTATTATCAGAGTCTTCTTCTGCCACAATTCGAAGAGTTTCCAAAGCTTTACAGCGGACTCTACGACTGCTGCTCTTCAACAAGTCAACAATCATAGGTATCAGCTCTGCATTACGAATGACATGCTTATTTGACCGGCTTTTTTGGCAGAGGTACTGAACAAACATTAAAGCCTGTAGAATTTCACTCTCTGCACCGCCCAGAGATAGAGACCTGCGAGCCATATCAAGTTTAGCAGCTTCATTCCTGGCATCCCATTCTTCAATGGTGTTCCTTAGCGCTAGACTTGGATTTAATTCTGTGCTCCTTAGTTCTTTTAGCGTCAACGGGCAAACCAGCTTTCTTCCGCTCTCCCTGCACTCTGTAAACCACTTTTCAATTGCTTCCCGCTCAAAGGTTTGTCCATTTTCTAAGGTAACTGGATCGTGCATGATTTGTTTAGTTAAAGGGCATATAAATGCATCATAAATGGGTTCTATGTGTAGTCTCTCAAAGTGATAGCTCTCATCGGACTGGCTACCAGGATCAGTACTTCCATCCCAGCTTCCAGCCATCGAATAGTAAGTACCTGTCATCCAACCATATTCCAATTACTTAGATCAATCTTTGTATCAGAACAACTATTAGACCACTGATTAAAAAATGAACAGAAATGCAAATAGGTGAAGAGAATAATACATGGAGAAAACATAGGACAGGTGGTCTGCAAGCATAGTGAAAAGTGTAGTGGCATTCCATATCCTCATCAAACAAAAATTCCATAACATGAAGTGGGTAGCACAAAAAAGGAGGCCTTGGAATAAGTTCAGTGGCAAACCAATTTAGAGCATCTCCAACAGCCTCGCTATTTTGTCCAAACGGAGGTTTTGCCGAGCCAAGCCTCAGCAACTCCTCGCCAATTCCACCATTTGCTACAGTGCGCTGGTACAGGATGTGTTCGAGATTAACTCGGGCCGAATCGAACTGCCGAGTAACTTCGATGAGTCTCGGGTGGGAGACCAAGTCGAGTAAGATCTCGTTTAGTTCAGCAGCGAAGAATAAACATGGTGAGGTCGAGAGGAAGAAAGGCACTCCGTGGACAGAAGAAGAACACAGGTACATGCATATATGTACTCAATGTTGGCGTATATTCCTATACATATGTATGTATGGATGTATGTATGTGAACACTTTTGAATTAAAATCAAAATAGGTGTTGAATAGCCATTTTGGTTAGGCTGTTGGAGTGGGGATGGATTATGTGGCTGGCTACAATAAAATTTGGCACTTTGGGTAGGGATTTTGGTTAGGCACTGTTGGAGATGCTCTTACACCCTACTTCTATGATCAGAACTAGCGAGCTAAAGTCTCTCCCTCTCATACCGTCCAGTCAGCTTCACATAATCAAGCTCTCCATTTTGTCATGACTCGTGAGGAATATTAGGGATTTTTGTGGTATTCGCAATCACAAGCACATACAACCTTTACTTCCATCGAAAAACCCCTGCCATCCATTGTCCCTCCTCTACCTTTTTATTCTCGAAAAAACCCATACAACCACGACCTAACAAACCATCCCCATAACACCAAATTATACCCGTTAATTACACAATATGAGATTCTGAATAATTCAGCTAAGCATCGCCACAGCAGATGCAGATTAGAACTTTAAATCATGGATCTCAAACAATTGCAATTTTGGTCATTTAAATTGATATTCCGCTAGTATTAGTCAATGACAGCAGTACCAAAGCAAGTCGCAAACTTTACAAATATCCCGATTGAACCAACTAATACCCATGAATTATTGGCACAATACGAGGAATTCCAAATAATTCAGCTGAGCATCGCCGCAGCAGATACAGATTAAAGCTTACATCTTTGATCTCAACCCAATGGGAATTAGGTCATTAGATTGATATTCAGCTAGTATTAGTCAATGACAGTAGTATCAAAATCAAAAGAAAGTTACATACTCTCAAGCATATAATTCGCCAGCAATTACACGCACAGATTGGAAGAGAAATTGAGAAGCCAAGAAAACCGCTACCTTGGAGTGAATTCTTCAAACTACAGGGACTTATCGCCAAAGCTCAATTCTCATGCGGCGACACGCCATATTCTGTCACTGAAAGGTGGAAGCTATAACCGCGTAAAACAGCGAAGGAACTAGTAGCTTGATGAGTTCTGGAATTAGGGTTTTGTTGTTTTGTGCTTGCTTTTTTTTTTTGCTTTGGAATCGGGAGAGGCTGGATCCTGGATTGGTAGAGAGAAGGGGGGAGAAGTGTAAAAAGAAGAAAATGGCACTGCGTGCACTGTTGGAGAAAACAACAGAAGGAACACAACGAAAATTCTTTTAGAGAGAGAGAGTTGACTGATGCCCAATAGTCAGTCGTCGGCTCCAGTCGAAGTCGATTAGCCGAACAACAAGAGAGAGAGAGAGGCGGTTAGTCCGATTTGTTGCGTTCGATTCTTGGGATCATGCTGCAAATAAAAAATTACATGTAAATTTTTAAATTTTATTGCGAATTCAGACCATTAATTGAGATTTAAAATGCGCATAAGCTGTTCCGAACACTCGAGAGAGAGGGGAGAGAGCAAAAGACAGTGAGTGAAGCCAGCCACCCTCTCTCTCGACTTCCGGTGTCCCCACATAACTTGGAAAAACCAGCTGGCTGTTTTTTCGTGTATACGGTGTTTATGAGATCTTTTAATGTGAGATCTTCCTCTTGTATAATGATCTTTAAACGTGATCTTCAATTCATTTTGTAAACTTAGGTCCCATCCCCCCTAAGTTTCTTAGGAGTAGTATTTTTTAAGTACTTATTTTTCGTTTTTCGAGACAGATCATTTTTCTCATAATACATCACCTCTAATTCAAAAAATAAGTATTTATTTTCTTTAGCGGAACGGAGCCAATATCTTCGACATTTATGCGACAAATCAAACTTATTTAACATGAGTATCCACCTAAATGAAACATAATTCTCCCATAAAAATTTTTGGTTTGATTCTAACCGTTCAGTTTTACTATGGGCAATAGGATTCGATCAAGCTTTTACAGATGTTTGATCGTCAAGTGAAATTGTGATAAATCTTATTTTACATATGAAAATTACTACTTGAAAAAGAATCTTTCATAGTCCCGTCGTAACAAAATAAGAGTGGGATCAATTGTTCATGAGAGATTGAGGTCGAGATTGGGAATGGATTCGCAGTGATTCGGATGAATAGTGAAGTAAGTCCGCTCTCCGTGTTTATTTTGCATGGGATTGAACGATGTCAGTATTTATACTCTTTCCTTCTTTTGGTTAAACTCCATTAATTTTTTTTGATCATGTTGGAATAGAAAAAGGGTCTATCTAAAATAGAAGAGAAACAAATCTATTGTCAAAATTCATTAATAATGATCGCACTCCAAATAAAAGAGACGGCCCCGTTCCATAACTCGATTTAAGTACTTATTTTTTAAAAAGGCAATTTCAAGCTCAAAAATAATATATTTACGCAAATAATTTTTCTACCAATATAGATCTTGTTTGATAGATCTTATAGAGATATTTTATACGGTGCAAAAAAATAAAAAAATAATTATTTTTTTACATTATTTTTTAGTATGAAAATGTGAAATAAGTACTTATTTTTTAAGAAGGTGTTCTGAAACGGGAAATAGGACTACGAAAACACCATAAAAGCATTAGGAAACAACTTTTACAACTCATTAGAAATCGTGTATATATTCCCCAAACCTAATATTAGTTACTTTTGGAAGTTTTATTTTTTTCATGTATCTTTCCTCTTAAGAATGTCTTTTCAATCCTAAAATTATAAACACTTTTTTAATTGACTTTCTAGAGATGAAATAGACATAGGGACTATGATTACTTGAAAATCTTATCTTCTGAAAGTCTTGTTACTCTCCGCATTAAAACATTCATCCACAAAAGTTTTTATTTATAATATCAATGTGACCACGAAAGTTTTGTTACCACCTTTTTACCATTGAACTTGAACGTCCACAAAGAAATTTACCATGATCACAATTTTAGTGGGACCGAGGACCTCCAAGCAACTTTTATAAAATTAGTTTTCAAAACAACTAATTTTTAAAATATTTTATTTCGGATTGCTTTTGCAAGGAAAACATTTTAGACCACTTAGGCCCTGTTCCGTTAAGATTTAAGTATTTATTTTTTGAATTAAATGTAATGTATTATGAGAAAATTATCTGTCTCATAAAGTAAAAATAAGTACTTAAAAATAAGAATCTTAGTGAAACGGGACATTAGAAAGAATTTTAAAAGTTGTTTGGAAACTATTTCAATTGTTTTGAACTTAAAATGGAGATAAACAAGGCCAATCAAGCCCTAGAAGTCCAAAATGCGCCTCATAAAAGTCCAATTTTTAACCTTGCGCACTTGTTGTAAAAAGTTGCGGCCATAAGGAAAAAGTTTGCGTCCACGTCCTAATAACGCAAACTTATTTTTCCAACCTTGCGGCCAACTCCCACGAAATTTCCACCTTCGATTATAACTTACCCGAAGCCCCCGGGGAAAAAAAACCAGAGACGGTTTGGTTATTTCTCTGTAAAGAAATCAGAAGGTTTGACAGAGAGAATCCAACGTCAAAGACGCCTGATTTTCAATGGGAGAAGAAGAGGAAAGAAGCAATCTTGAGATTGGAAGCGATCAAAATCAAGAAGAAGAAAAAGGAGAGCACCAAGTCGTGAAGTTTCTTGATTCGGTTGATAGCTATCTGACCCTTTTCGAGTCATTATCCACAACACTTCGCCAGGTGAAAAACCCAAAACCCAATGAAGATTTAGTAAACCATTTCTCATCCTTGGTGCAATTAATTATTCGTTCACTTCCTGATTCGAGATTCCTATTTTCATGAACTAATGACTTGTTTTCACGATTCATTGTTTGTTTGTCTGTTTCTTTTTCTTTAGTTTATGTTTTACTTCCTATGAATACTATCTATATTGGATTCACAAATTCTGGATGTTGCGCGAAAAAGATTGCAGTATAAAGATTGAGTTCAACTGCATCAATTGATTTTCAATTCATGTTTTTGTGAACTGTTTACTTGAACAGTATTGTTGTTCTACGGGGATGATGTCTCCTTTAGCTTGTTTTAGATTGGTTACATGTTACCTAGAAATTCAGAAAGTCTTGAATACTTGACAGTGTTATGCTTCCACTTAATGTTTGGAAGAGATAAATGAAGAAATCACTTTGTTATTATCTTGGTCTTGGGACCTGTGGCAACAATGATAACTAGGACCACTGATTCTTCTAAACTTATCCTTAGTGTAGGGATATCTGGAATTAGCTGGTGCTCGACAATCCATGGGTGCTTCACGCATCAATAGTGCCTTGTTTGATCTCAAATACCACTGTGCTGCTACATCATTGCAAGTTATGCAAGAAGATGGTAATCATTCTTGAAACGATCATGTTGTTGTCATTGTTAATGGTAAATATTTTTGATTATGGGGTCTATGTTAGCACTTCTGCATATCTTGTGAGAACATGCATATAGTGGCCTAGCAACTTTTCCAAGGGGCATTCGGAAATTTTGTCTTAAATGGATTCCTCGACTCTATCTTTGGCACTTTGCCAGTTCAAGTTAGAACTTTCATACAATGTTAAGGACTGTTTCAAAGCTCTACCACTTTATAGATGGGTTTTTTAAGTTTGGATTGTTAGAGTCACCTTTTTATCCTAGAATACGATAAGCAAAGCTCCTTAAAGGAAAAAAAAGTTCTTTTTGTCGGTTCAATATATGTTCAATTTCCAACTTCCTTTAGCCCATCCTTCTCATCTGTGTAGGCGCACTTGCCCACAAGCTTACGGTCTTACATTCAAACCTTCTAACTGAACATATATTATTCACTAGTGTTGGTATATTGCAGTTTTCTTATCTGTTATTGTTGGTTGGCTCCACAGTTAAGGAACCTGATTTTAATTTGTGCAAGTGGGTGTCCCCTGATAATAACAAAAGCTGTTCTGAGGAAGCAAAATTTGACCAGGATGGGTTGTCTGAAAGGAAATCAAGTAATTCGCAGCTTCGGTACAGGGGAACATCCGGTATGTTTTTAATTTTTTGGTCTCTTTCTACTGGATTACTATTATGGTGCTGTGGCAAATTGCGGTGTTGTTTGGCAATCAACTTCTACTCACAACACCTTGGAACATGTATACGCAGTTTTGAAACCACATCTTTGGAATCTATCGATGTTTTTTTCTTAATATTTTAGTTTACCATCATTAAGGGAATTGCCCACTCGTGGTCAACTTTTGCCCGAAGGCATGTTCTGTGTCGTCGTAGAATGTCTGTGAGATTCTACTGTTCACTGCATTTTGTTTTCCTTTACTGGTTAGATTTGGAATCTTATGATCTCTTGTCTGTTTGTGCAAAGAAATTCAGGAGAAAATACCAGAAAGTAATGGTTCTACAGCTGCAGTCGAGGACCAAGTAAGTATTCCTCAACCCTGCTCTAGTTTGTTATTCAGTCTTAAAAATCAAATTCTTTTAAGAGTCATTCTTATTTTAGCTGGTGTTGCCTTGTTGGTGATTGATTTTCACTCTTATCACAATACTTTTTCTTGAGTTCAGCAATGCAAAATGCTTGTATACATAACGCCGGGGCCTAGATCAGTAGGGTAAGGACCATACCTAGAGAACGGAGTTCTGCATTGAACTCCTCTCAAGTCCTTGGGGCCACCTGCACTAGGTAACCATGGTTCTCACAGGCCTTGGCTTTGCCCGCTCTATGTGTATTCTGAGGTGTACATAGACCTGGGTTCCTTGACATAAAAAGAGGCGTGTATGCATAGAAGTTCCTTTCTATATATGGAAAACCAAAAAGTGGTTGCTCGGTGAGACAAAACAATTGAGTTGCTCAATTATACTGCTGAACCTTTTAAGTTACTGAAATCTAATTTTAGATTAAGGCTTGTATTCTTTAAAGTTTCATTATTGCTACACGTGTCAAACTTAAAAGGAGCTGTTTGGTTAGAACTTAGACTTAATTTTAATCTCTGATTTATGTCACTAAACCTTTTGAATTACACAAGTTAAACTCGAGGTCAACTTAGACAACTGTCCATAAACATGTTGGATGGGTGGGTTCTCTTGAGGGAGCGTTGGAGAGGGGGCTGGTTCACCAGCCGTGGGAAGTCTGGCATCCGCCAGATGAGATGATGATGCTTGGGCGGCAGGCTTTCCGCCCAACGAAAACACCTCATCCATATCCCGCTCCCGTGGCGGACTGGCCCAATTCAACAAGGCTCTGATACGACCAGAAGAAGAAGACGATGATTCCTCTGAACCAACCGACCAAATGACAGTCGATTGCGAAAACAAAGTAAAGCCAAACCATGAGCAACCGCACGTAATAATGATATGCCGTTGCTAGCGTTCTCTCATGCACTATTGAAGAATGGCAACAAATTTTCACTTTCCACTGTTTTGGGTATCGAACAGCCTCCAAGTTTGTAAATCTCTCAAAGAGAAGGTGACTTTAGCATAGGATTAAGATGAGAACATCGGTAAATCTTATGTTTTATTGGGCCTGTTTGAGTTGGGAAATGTGTATATGGATCAATTGCATATTATCTTCATTCTCGGTGTAGATTCAACAGGAACGGTCAAAATCATTGTCAATGTTTGGAAAATTGGTTTCACCAAAGCTTCGAGATGCCCAACTTTCGTTTGAGACAGGTAATAAGCGAGACACTAAATCCATCTATCTCATTATTCCTCCTCAATCCACCCATCATACATGTGTGCATGCACTGCTTGCATATCGATTTTGGACTTGATATCTTTGTTTCATGACATACAGCTCTGGATATCCTTATAGAAATAGCAAACATGAGATCATCACTGCTATCTGCTTATGATCAAGTGTGTAAAGATATGGAGAGCACTCAAGGTTGACAGGAAGTTGGTTTCTCCAAGTTAGCTGGTAATATTTCTGACCTTTGTCTTTTTTCTTTCTTTTCTTATTCTGGGTCACTCTTGGAACCAGAAACCACCGCTTATCGCCCTCTAACCAAACCAAACCGAGCCTTATGTCCCAATCACTTGGAGTCGGCTACATGAATCATTTTCCTTCATTGAGCTCTGTCTAGGGCCACTTGTTCACACAAACCCATTATCGCCCTCTAGAAAAAGAAAAAAGAAACAACTACTCAAATAAAATACGCACATATAAACACACAAACACGCCCACAGAATAATATTCTGACATATTCTACTTCGTATCGTGTATGCCATCTTATGCCGTCCTGTTTATGCGATACTTAGTTAAGCGATCTTCTCGTTTTCATAATATATAGATCTTCCACATTTCTAAGAAGGTTTATCACCGCTGCACAAGCTCACAAGTCCAAATAGGAGTGCTTTCAATTATCATTTTGGTGGTGATGAACATAAATATCATGGTGGCTTGGGCCATAGTGGATTTTCCTTTCCTTTCCTGTGTAGTATTTTATGTATTACAAGTTCTAGTTGCACAAAGTACTGGGTTCCTTTCTTTCCATGTAGTTTGTACAGTCCTATTATTTATTGGTGATGGTTTGAGGTTGTTGCGTTGTATTCATCTTGTTTCTTGCGGGAATCAATAGGACCATTTGTTGGATATCGTTATTTAATTCAGGTGGTCAAGGCATACTCTCCATTGTTTAACTGTAACTGGTTCACAATAAAATATAGAGTTAAGCGTCCTACAATGGCTAGGAAAAATTTGTGAAAGTGGTGTTATAAAGCTTCCTCAAGTGTTGGCACATATAACTGCCCTAGGCTTGTAAGTGAGCGCATTGGCTTAAGCGAGCCAATGATTTGCTTGGGCATTCTGTTATGCCACGAGGATGGTCATTCTGTACGTACTTTACATGTTGTGAGTGACCCCGGCCTCCATTCATTGCCATTGGGACTAAATATGGTTTTACTTTCAAAGGAGCACATTTAGGATTATGTTTCGGCATCACTTGGCTTATGGACCTTTTTATTTTGGTATGTGAATGCTTTGAGTTTGTTTTGCAGTAGTTTGCGTCCTACGGATAGAGCTAAGCCTGGAAATGCTGTGGAGGCCGAGAGAAGTGATAGGCCTGTTATAAAGGTGTTCGAAATGACTTGCTTTTTTTGCGTGGGAAGCCCATCTTGTGGCAAATTTTCTGCCGGTGAGTACATGGACTAGAGAAGGTTTTAATTGGATTGGCATGCACGCCGCCCTGAAGAGTGATTAGCAAAATGTTCTGTCAATAGTTTTATCTCATTGTATGGACTACGGATGCAAAGGGCACTCGACTATTCTTCTCATTTCTGCAAAATAGGTCCATGTTTGACACACTTGTTGGGTTCTAAATGATCTGAATAAAATTTGGGCAGTGCATCGGGTTTCCAATATGCGGGGTTGCCCCATGCAGAGAGTCATCTCTGTCGTTGCCATCTTATTGCCATTTTCCCCTCAAAAACTTGTTTGTAAAATCATCTCTCGGGTTGGATTGATCGAACTAAACTGAAATGTGAATGCAGAGCAAAAGATTACGAACCGAATCCTGATTAAAGCAGCTAGATGATTTATTCTTCTTCGTAAGAGAGTGGAAAATGATCAAATCCTCTTATTGATTCCCGTACATGGAGAAGGCTTAAGCACCCCCAACTTAATTTTTTCAGGCAGATTCTATGACATATGCTTGTTTTTAAGTTTTGGAATGCAACAATCATGGCCTTCCCATATTTACTAATATTAATTGCACACATTTGTTATTATTGTAAAGCCATTTCATAATATAATATACCAATTATAATCGCATATGTCCCCACCATCTTGTTGGGTTTGTGAAGCCTAATTCGGTTTTAATTGCGCTTGCACTTAATATTTGGGGCTCGGGGATAGCGCACCCAAAACCTATGCAAGGGTATTATGGCTATTGGTGACGTGAATTTGGTACTCTTTTGATTTAATATATATCGTAAAAATTACTCGTAGTATGAGTAGTAGATGTGCTCAACTACAAAGTTGGAAAATCACCTTAAAATCTCGGCAACTTTTCTGTGTGCGTTCTCTTCTTGATTGTTCTTCATGCATTACGCATGCAGTGATTTAACCGATTTCTCAATAGATTCAAAGTATTCGACTTCTCAATTTAGATTCCAGCTATATGATTCACTCAACACGGTAGCACACAATCTACAACACCACGATGACAAATAGTTTTTCTTGACCGTAATTTTTTCTTCTCTTTATCAGAGTTAAGTTCAATACTGTCAAAAGTCTTTCCGTTTAGAAGGACAGTGGTCGGAAGTAAGTAGCGATTGAGTTCCGCTAAGAGCATTTTGGGGTTTTTGGGCTTTTTACATGTTCTTATTTAAAAAAAATTCACAATTTTGTTCTTATTCAAATTTTTTTCGCGTTTGTTCGTTTTGCGACAAACTTTTGAAGATTATTGTTCAACTCGACGAGAAGAATCGTAAAAGTAAATTTTTTTTTTAATCTTTACCCTAATATTATTTTGTGATATCCAAGATAAAGCCGACTTTTTGGGCTTTTATCTTGGATATTTTCAAAAATATGAGTAAATGTCATAATTTTTTAATTTTCCAATTTCTCTCGTCGAGACGAATCAATAATCCACAAAAGTTTGTCGCAAAACAAAACAAACACGATTTTTTTTTTTGAATAAGGACAAAACGAAAAAAAGCCCAAAAAGCTTAACGGAACTTAAGACAGTCAATCCCCTCAGGAAGTGAGTAACCCTTCATTCTGTATCGCAAGTAAAATACAGAATTTCTTTTTCTTTTCGCTCGAAATAAGATGCAGAGCTTCTCATTAATTAAAAAAATAAAAGGTTCCAAGTGTTACTAAACGTGAAGAAATTGCTCTAGGATGGATTTATCCATCAGTAATCGCACATTGATCATATCCTTGATTAAAACTCATACCCAATCAACGTAGAAACAAGCAACTACTAGCAGCGAAACACAATTGACAAGCATAATCCACAGAGACATTTGGAAAATAACATCTGTTGAAATCAAGAAGTAGAGTCTGTTAGAATCCACAACACTTTACAACTGACATCTTCAACCGCGGATTCCACGAGCCTATTACGACTATATCGCCTTCACCTGCAAATTGCACAAGAGAATTTCACTACCTGCAAGAATAGGATGCAAACCAATACATAAAAAGGCTGCTACAGTCGCAATATTTCCCGTACAATCTGCTGCTGCTGCAGCAATATTCCCCACTACTTCCCTTTGAACATTTTAGCCACTTCTTATATGACATTATGCTACTTTTACTCGATGCAAATACTGTCCCACAAAACCCCCCAAATCATCAGATTTGCCATTCCTTGATTGATGCTGGAGAAGGGGAGAAGCAGAAGAGACCAACGAGCACTGAAGAGAAGAAGTAGAAGAGATCAAGTGAGGCACCGACCTTTTCCTCTTCGAATTTGGATGGACAGGCCTTATACGAAAGTACGGAAGGGGGAAACTATTTTTGGTTTGCGGTCTTGAAGAATATGGAACCATAGTGAAGTGCAAAGATTTTGAAAATATAATCTATTGATCTGGCTCAGCAACCATAAAAATTAGCAAAAAGCAGGGTTTTGCAAAATGGTGGGGGAAGAAATGCGGGAAAAAGTCGCTTTTGTACTAGTGAAGCCCTTGAGCCCAAGGAGGAAGACATTTGGTTCCCAATCCTTTCAACCTTCATAGTTTCTTTCATACGCAAAGAGCAAGTGGAAATCCGCTCAAAAAGGAAAGAATGATTTTCTCTTTGGTTCGGGGAGGGGGACTCTTAGAAGAGCCTTTGGATCCGTAGTATATCTCC
>JAOTQK010000021.1:715509-726457 GCA_025642025.1 Rhododendron ferrugineum
ACCCCATCTCCAGAACCAACCATTGAGTCTGATTCGGATGTTGAATCTACTGATTCTATGCCGACTCCTCATGTTTTATATTTCGGTGGTTAAAGGTGAGTCAGGACTCATCTTTCCTTTGCAAAGGACACCTGTGATTCCCTTATCATCCCATCGCGACACGTAGCATTCCGAGCCCGTTCGTTGCAATTCTGTCGGTACACGTTCGAGTTACAAGTCTCCGAAAAATCTAAAAAAATTTAACACAGACTAATAATAATTTAAGGGTCACCGTGGCGGTGTCGGATTTTTAAGGTATAATCCCAACGTTGCAATTGTCTCATTCCTTTCTTTCTAAAAATCAGAATGCTCCGCACTCTTTCCTTCTCTCTTCACTTGTCTAGTACGGAGTATTTATTTACCATACGGAGCAGGACAATCAGTCCAGAAAACTCAATATGAAAATTGAGTTTCCTAGAAGGTTTTATATTTTCTCTACCACGGGTCTGTTTGTTTACTTCTATTATTTATTGAGGGCCTTACTTCTTCTGGGCATAATACCCATATGAAAAATATTACTACGAGTAGGATATATTTAAAGCAATTTTACAAATGTCTGAATGAATCTTACCTTCTTTTATCTATTTTGCTTAAAGCCCGCTTAATAATTAAGACCAATTATTTTTTATTCTTAATTGAAAAAATATTCGCAATGAATTACAAAATTTGTCTTGACGAAAGAAATGTTGGCCATTAAATGCATAATTATTGCTTTGATGAACAACAAACTAAAATATCATCTCAAATAGAGATCATATCATCGTTGATCACAAGGAACCGTCACTCTTTTTGTTACTACTATCTTGTTTTAACTCTCCCCTTTATTTTTATCATTCTCCCATGATTAAATCCACAGCTACACAAGAACTCATAGCAGCTGCTAGCCCAAAGAAAAAATCCCTGTCGAATCAACCACAGCCAACACTCATGCATTATCCCATTTTTTGTTCTCTTGTATTCAAACTAGAACACAACAATAATACTAGTGTATAATACTAACAATGAGGGAGCTAGCTTTTCCCATGATTTCTGAAAGGGTTTCATAAAACACAAGACCATTCCAGCTTTACCCATGTTCTTAGAAACCAAACAAATTCAGATCCCAAGCATCAGTAGGATATTAAGATCTGAGCGCATTCCAAGATAAGGCATTATAAAAAGACCAGAGAGAAATGGTCCAAATAACACTATCAGGCCCTTGGGAAAGAGGCAGGTACAGTGAAAATACAAATTCCACTGATCAGTGAACATGGTGGCAGAAAACTGTCCCATAGCAGGGTATCATATCAAGCTCTTAATCAGCATGGCCAGTAGAACCTTAACAGAATTTGTAGGGGTACAAACGATATAAAATGACAAGTCCTTCGCCAGTGTTCATGCTCTTCTTAGACTCGAGGAGAAACAAAAGTGTACAAATCTGGAGTTCAAAATTTATAAGGGACAACAAACATGATATGAACACCGCTATAAAACCACACAATTACCAAGGGCATAAATGATACAAAGAATACACAGGAGCTGCACGTCTCGTAAGCAATTAACCTTTCTTTTCTCGTACGAGTCTTCGAACGAATTGGAATACCAAAGCAGCACAAGAGCATGAACCTTTTTCCCTTCAATCACGGCATGCCGGAAAAAGATATATATTTCAGGCATAAACACAGCAAGGCCAACACCAAAACTTTGCATAGTCCAACTCTGTTTAACTCTTGTTCACTCTATACAGAAAACAAAACTCGGCACGTCATCCATACGAAGAATGCGGACAGAAGAGGGAATGGAGGCTGATAAGCACCCATTTAGAAGGAGTTCCAGTTGTCCGAACCTTTCCTTGGATTTTGACTCTCCGACGAGACCTTGAACGGACCACTTGATCCAAACGGGTCATTATCGTCAAAAGAAGAGAACCTACTGCGGTCATAGCCTACATTACTGTTTATGGAATCAAACCTTGTGAGAGTTCCTTGATTACTGTTCATGGAGTCAAACCTTGAGAAGGTCTCCCGTCGAGGAGAAAATGCATCATCGGGCATACTGAAGGAATCAAACCTCGAGGAACTGTCGAAGAATGGGTCCACTGATCCAACACCGTAGCTTGGTGGGGAATTACCAGCCCTGGAAAATGGAGTGCTAGGGACAGAATCGTCAAAGAAATGCTTTTCATGACCCGAGTCCTGAAAGTTGCATGAGTTGAGGAGACAAAAATTAATGTGTGGAAGGCACAATCTGAACAGCCACTAAGCTACCAGCAGCAAGGCGGGCCCACCATATCCATTTGTGTGTCTGTTGTGTGGAAACTAAGAGAAACAAATTTTTACTCATCGTCGTCATTTTTTCAATGCTTTTTTCATAGAAGACAGATATTTGTTCATTTTTTGGCACAACCAAAACACCCAAAAGTATATTCGGTTGCGACGCGTTAATAAAGAATTTTGGGAAATCTTTCATGGCATAAGGTAAAAATAACTTAATTTTGAAGAGACCAAACTAAGTTTTCCAAAATAATTTGGAGACTACTTTACCATATATAGTGCAAATACTTTGATTCATAACTAGTTCGATTTCAAAAAAAAAAATCAATAAATAAATTGGTGTGGGAGCATGGCCCCCACTCCCGCAGAATCCCCAAAATGTAGTGCCAAATACCTTAGACAAACTCACCTTGGTATTAACAGGGTTAAAACCCCATATTGAATCTACATCGTCATTATTATCAAAGCTACCAAAGGATGGCTCATCAAATCCTCTGTCCATAAAAGATAAAATCAGAACCATGACAATTACAGAAGGAACACATACAAGAATAATAGAGAGATACAAGAAGTCATATACAAACAATTTGAATCTACAATCATACCTATGGCTTTCTGCATCTGCTTCAGGACTCTTTGAGAAATGGTTATCTGAGTAGTCTTGAGATGGACTTTTTCCTGATTCATCATCACTATGAGTGTATGCTGATTCACTCTCAAAGGCAGGACCACTTTTACTGAAAGATTTCTCTGACGCGACGTCAGCATGAGGCAATGAATCAGGAGATAAACTATCATTTGGATAACCATTTTCTTTCTCAACAGAAACGGAGTTGGTCTTGGCAGCGTCAAATGAAAACCCTGAAAGTAAATGTTACAATTTTTTAGATGTATATGCAACTCATAGACCTACTTGCCAAGTATCATATGCCATTGAATAAAAGAAGAGGTGTTGTATTATAGAGAATGGAAGTGGAAAAAGGGGGAAAAGACCAGCTCATAAAATTTCACATATAGAATTAAGGATGCCTACCTTCATCTTCGAATTTATCCCAGTCTTCATCCCAAACAGATGATACCTCTGGAATTCCAGGTTGCCAGCCTAAAAAGATCATCAGGACATAAAAGGTCAGAAGTATACAAGAGGCATCCAAGTGCAATGGAAAATATCGAACCAACATGAAAGTTTCCTCGGGGCCAGCTGACCATCTATCATCGTCTCTAAATAGTAAATAGTGAACCGAAAATTCAAGATTAGAATCCTGCTTCCATCAGGGCGGAAAGGTTTATGTACATCTGAATGGCTCAGTGCCAATGTATGCATGAACTGACACTGACGTCACATGTGCATGCTTGAGAGAGAGAGAGAGAGAGGTGAATTTTCTTAAGCAACTATTGAAGTCAGATATGATATAGTATTATATTCAGCAAAAGGTCAAACCCGGGCAGAATAGTTTTTTTGTCCTTTTTGATCGGTGAAAGTTAGTATTGTCAGAATAGTTAGATTAGCACCTTGGAGTTGAACTCCTAACCTCCTTTCTCCTGACACTAAAGTGTGCTCCTAATGACATTGGGCCAAACACCTCTTGGCCCCAGGCAGAATAGTTGACCTCATGTACTAAACCATTTTAGGGAAAAAAAAAAAAAGGATGACACAGAAATTCATAAAGAGATGCTAAGTTTATCTGTGAAACAAAACAGTTGAAGCACAATCACAAATTGCAACATTAAGAACCACCAAAGCGAACGTGAATGGCAAATCACAAAAACAAATTAGGCAACTCATTAAGACTTCTACTTCAGAGACTGTTACAACATTGTAAGCATGAAGCAGTTCCAATAGAAGTAATAAGAATGAAGTACAGAGGAGTAGAAGGTACCAGTGGGGAGTTCAATTACTGCCATGGATTTAATGTCCATCCCGTGTTTCTTGCAACGTTCAGTTAAAGCCTTAATTAACTCCTCAAGGTCTGATTGTATACGATCTGCACGAACCTATACTTGACAAGGAAACATTACAGTTGCATAATTTCGTGCAAGCTCCCCATAACCTATAACACCTGAGGGGTTAGATTACCTGAAGAATACCATCTGCACTGCCACCTTGTTCCATTTTAATGATTGCCTGATGCAACTCCGTCTTCCTCTCCTACGTATATTGAGGAGAATTCAAGTCAAGTGTTATAATAATTCGGTCCATTATGTAAGATATCTACAAGGCCACACTTTCAGTACAGAATGGCAAGGACAGTTAAAAAACAGCATCCCCATAAGAATTGGCAAGAACAAATCAAGATGTTGACGTGTACAAGAAAGGACAGAGTGTAAAACCAGAACATAAGCAAAAGAGAGTTTTAGCCCAACTTCTAAGGCAATAATCTGTATGGGAGAAGTCAACCAAGATGGTTCCAATCTTCTGCAAAAGATGCCAATAAATTAAACAGTAATCTGGTTCAGGTGGAAGAAGCTAAAGGGACAAGGAGAACGGTGAAGCAAATCCCACATCACTCGAGTACCAAAGTAATGTGAAGTAGGTGGGCGTGAGGACAACCTCACTTCAGTAGCTAGCTTTTGGGGTTGAGTTCTATAACAAGAATAAGAAATGATGGTCAATCTTTTCTCTAGAAACAGTAAACGTCCAAATTTGCCTCCACAGTTGGAAGTTTTAACTTGTAACCTATTGATAGTCACACAAAGGAAAGGATATACAACCTGAATTTCACGAAACGCGGCCTCTTCTATTGTTAATTTTGAGGCTGTCTCTGCAACTTGCTTGTACTTCTCTTCATATTTCTTACCAAGTAACTCGGCCTGAAATATAATGATCAACATATGTTTCTTAGGTAAAAGAAGGAAAACCAAACCACTGGCAAGAAATGAGAACAAAAACATAGAAAACCTCTACAACTAAGTGAACACAGTTCAGTAAATCCAATAAAACACCTCACGCTTATCTGCTAAGGCCCTTTCTGTTATCTCATTGAGTCGGTTTTCGCATCTGCTTTTGTATAGTACCTAGTATGAAAACAGAGAGAAACTCGTAACAAAAATGTAAAAGATGAAATACTTGAACAAAAAATTAGGCATCGTGAAGTTCAAGTTCCGGAATAATGTATATCTCTACAGTGTCATAAATTATAGACAAGTAGATATCTGTAACTCAGTAACTCATGAGATACAGAAGAAAACTAACCAGATCCTGCATTTTTGTCCGGTAGAACTCAATCTTGTCTCTAGAATCTAGAAGAACCTTCTCCTTGTTTTCAACCTACAAGATCAAAAATATTTTAATTTAGACCCAATTGACCACTTGACATCCTTCACAAATACTATAATGAGAATATTTTTGCACATCAAAAATTTGTTCATACTCTCAATCTCTAAAAGCAAGTGCATAAGACAAAGCCAAGTTACACAAGTTCGCTCACGGTCAGACTGGTCAGAAACTTGCGTTCCATATTGTTCATGAGGTAACCCCATCACTTAATCATAATTCTAAGGTTGTTCAATAACCAACTTCGATCCAAACCCAGAATGAACAAGGCTTAAGCTTCATTTAGGGAACAGATATCTCTTCAAGCGGAGCTTGAGCACACCAATGCCCATTCTTGGATTGACTCTGGTTCATTTCATTAAAAAGAAGTATGGAGGACCACGGGTGCAGGAAGGGTGTCAAAGAAATGTATTCATAACTCGGCAATTGTAAACATACCATCGGTATACTTTGTATTAGTATATATAGGGAATATGCATAAACCATCAGACAATGGAACTGAATGAAAGACAGTTCTATCTTTGATGATTGAGCAAATGAACATGCCACAAATGCCTGAAGAAAATCTTCAAGTTCAATGGATGTGATAATCAAATGAACTCAAAACTTAACACCTGAAGACATACCTTACTTTCAATGTTGGGGCTTCTTTGCAATTGTATCTACCTGATAAAAACCATACTTGAAGCCTTTGGGTAATTTCATAACAATGTGCCATTTAAGATATTATTGTATCTGATAATTCATGGCTCTAAATCACTCTAGTTCTCTACAAATTATATCCGATAAAGGATTAATTTAGGTCAGGTACACACAGACGGACTAATAAACATGTCCCACATCTGAGGCAGAAAAGGGAAGAAAAAAAACTCTGGTGGATAAAGCCAACCTATGTGAGAGCCGCGAAATATTAGCCCTATTAGGGAACGTCGGGCAACATAATTTAAAGAGGCAAAAGCCTATAATTGGAATCCACTCGCAATAGCTCAAGATTGGTCAAACCGAGTTCACAAGAGGGACTGAACAGCCAAAGTAAACATTTCACGTCAAATACAAGATAAAGTCACTGGATGCTTCACATGTTCTGTACCAGAAAGGACCCAACTACTCAGGACCTAATCCATCAGTTCGTGCTAGAGACATGCTAGTGTGCTTACTATGTCACCTAGCAACCAGACCAATTGGTTTCACACTGTTTCTCACTAATCAAGGAAACTAAGAAATATGATTTGTATTCATAGAAAATGGAGAATTTCCCTCGCTTTTGTCTAGTGAACCAAAAAAACTCCGTTTAACAGAGGTACAGGCAGAAATAAAACAATATGATTTACAAACAATTCCATATAGAGTGAAGAAACAAGAATCCTGTACATTTTTTTCTGTTTCTGCAGACTCGAGGAAATTTGTATCTGCCGAATTTTGTTCCCCATTACTGAGTTGGTTTGCTGGGGAACCTCCCATCAATGGCACTCTTGCATTCTGCTGAAGCATTCCAGGCACTGGAGGCCTCAAACCAGCTGCAGGTGCCATTGGTTGGACAACAGGCATCCCTTGCTGCTGTGGTCTGAAACCTAAAGAAAAATGATGAATTGGATCAGTTTTAAAGGATGGTGATGAAATTAATAATCCTTAAACTGCAATTTAAACCAATACCAGCAGGGTTTCCCCAAGTTGCATTTCCATAAGCAGCATTGGGCTGACCAGTCATAGACAAAAGAGCCTCATCAAGCAAAATATTACTTGGAAGCGCTGGTGGAAGAGGATTTCCTTCCCTGTATCGCTCCATCAGATAGAGAGCTATGCAGAACTCCCTCAAAGAGAGCATGCTGTCATTATCTTGATCAGATAAGTCCCAAACCTGCTTCAAGACCTCTGGAAAAAGCCAACAATTATAAAGATGAGGGTAATATAATCGGAAGACAAAAAGCACTAAGGCCACCAACCCCAAACTAACAAAGTAGAGAACTAGAAATTAATAAAAAAAAAAAATAGCACTAACGGTAATAACAACAATAACACAACAAACACCAGGAAGGCAGAAAACTTCGATAACAGGATAGTGGGAGTAAGGAAAAGGCACGAAAGATACGACAAAGATGTGAGCATATAAAGGAACAAGGTAAACACAATATCTTTTCCTATGTCAATCTCGCAAGCTTAGGAAATCTAGAATTTCTTGCTAACCCATCAGTATCCCACCATGGATGGTCATCAAATCTGGATAAGATCATTTCCACATCCAATGGTCCTGCAGGGTCGGTGTCTATCTCCTTCCCACCTTGCACCTTAACCACAAGCGAAATTCTTCGGCGATTATGGGCTAGGCCTTGTCCAAATCTAAGTGGCGAGTGAATGATTGGGCCTCCAGTCAATGACTCCCAAATCTTCCTGGGTAATCAGACAGAATGAATCCCGATGTGGGCTGACACATCCAAAGACATGTGAGCTTTGGATATCATAAAGGCTATTGGATTGATTAGTTAGTCTTAGTTGGCTTTTCCAAAAATAGCGCTGAAGGGGTTTGTCAAGAGCAAGCCGCAAGAACCACATCTTCATGATCCATGATGACACAATTAGATACTCCACATTTTATACCCCGCTAACATATACAAGATGAAAATTGCTAACACTCATGTACGTCCAAGATAATTTCAAGGCCTTCACATTGCCATTTGAATGTTCCACACCTCTCTGTATCCTCTTAGTCGAAAACAAATCAGAATGAAACTGATAATTAGATACCATTATACGCATATGAGTGCTACTTTGCACATCGCAACAACACTGCAGGGGAAGGGAAATGGAAAATGTAAGAAGAAACAAACATGAAAGTCTTAGAATCATCCAGAGTCTACCTCTTGGAAGTCTCCAACTCAAAAATAGGTTCCGTGCCTGATCACCAGTGATTTTCCCATCCCTGTCTGTGTCTACATCCAAAAACACTTTCGTATACTTTTGAATACCAGCTCGCGTCATTTTGGGCCATGAAAGCTGGGACTGGTTGGAAGCAGAATTTCCTGGCCCACCTGGAACTACTGATGGTGGAACTGAAGAAGCATTTTGAACTGAAACATGTTGGCTAGGTTTTGAAGGTGTCTGAGCGTGCTGCAACTGGTTTCCCACAGGCTGTTGCGAGAAAGAACTTTGCAGCAAATCAAAGGGGTCCGACTTAGTTGAAGATTGGGGCCCAGCAGATACTGGAACTGTGGATGATGCAGGTGAACTGCTCGCAGAATATGTTGGCGCCCCATGCTTTGGTAAAGGTTGGGTGGCAGAAAACACGTCACCTCCAAACATTGCGTCAGAAGCAATCCCATTCCTAGAACCAGCTGGTGTTTGAGAATCCTTCGTTGCTGGTAATGAAGGTGATGAAAGTAAATATGGTGGCCTAGCTCCAGCAGAGGGCATTGATTGAGTACTTCCTTGGTTAGGGACATGAGATGCACCGCTTGAAACTCCACCAAGCCAATTGTTTGCAATATTTGAGTTTGCAGTAGTAGGACCAGCCACACTAACTCCTCTTGAGAGATCAGGACTTGGAACGGCTTGAGGTGGTCGGGCAGCATTAACAGAAGACGGAGGAAGAGGCGGCCTCATTGTCTGATTCCCTTGAGATGGGTAATATTGTTGGTTCATAGTCGCATTTGGAGTTACTTGTCCTCTGAAACTAACGTTTTGCAAGGATGTTGGAGCAACTGGACCCATCTGCGGTGTAGGTGCAGGAGCTAATGAATTTTGCTGAGGTGCTGGGATGGCCGCAAGATTAATCTGCGGTGGAGGGATTTTAGCTGAGGCAGGCCCATATAAAGCCGCCTTTACCATATCCGGAGTTAGTTCACGCTTACTCTGTGCCACGGTTACTAGTTTAAGTGCATTGGAAAATTCAGCCCGGCCAAGGAAACCAGTACGGGCATGATCCGCATGCATCCATATCTGCAGCCAATAAATCAATCAATCACAGGACATCTTTTCTTCCTCAAGACGTAAACAGAACATTGTTCCGAAGTAAAAAGCAACAATTCACATGAAGTAAACCCTAAGAGGCTAAGAAACTTCGGAATTCGGGGACCTGTAGAATAACTGGTGGATTGGTCATTACGATAGACGGAATAGTTTCTCTCCAAACACAGATCTTGAACTGAAAACATTAAGCCATCCTTCAAGCTCCTTGACCAATATAAATAATAACCACAATATCTTTTACTATTGTAAAAGGAAAACCATCCCTTTAAAGGACTGAACGTCAGTTTTGAGACTAACTCGCACTTTTTGTTACCAAACTACTCCTACCATTTAACTACCTAAAGAAACAACCATAAAGAAACATATATATTATCTGAAAATTTTCTCCCTTCTTTTCTACTTTCCCACTCATACTTCATTCCATGTTAATCTCAGATCATGCTTTCCCTCTCCGTTTTTTGCATAACACGATTTGCACCCGCATCGCGTGTGTCCCGGCGTTTAATCATCCTAGCATACTAACATACCAAGCGGAAATACATCAACCAAACACGGAACCCTAGCTTAAACGAAATTTAGCAGATATAAACCAAATTCAGAAGACCTCCTATACAAATTTTTGCACGAAGTCGAATAGATATACATCCACAGAGAGATAGAGGGGCAACCTGAGCGAGAACTTGCTTGGGCAAGTTGGATCCTTGAAAGAAAGCAACAGCTTCAGCACCACTGATCCTGCCATCACGGTCCAAATCCGCTCTCTGAAAGTACGCTTCGAATTGATCCATAACTGTATTTTCCAGGTCAACCGCCGCTAATTGACGACGAATTTCGCGGAAATCTTCGCAGATCAACGCATTATTACACAGACACAAACCGCTACAAGATTGAAAAGTAAACGTTAAGTATATCAGGGTTCAAATAATCAGAATGAATAATAATAATTCCGTCAAAACAGCATAATTACCGGAGGGATGAAAAGGAAGTACGCCGATGGTTATTGGATCGATAAAGGCCGACAGAGTTCGAATTCAGCAATGTTCGAGATTTTATGGAGTTATATAAACAGGAGAGAGAATTTCTTGCGTATGAATCAGATGCGGAAAATTTCGTCTGAGTCTGGACCCCGATCGATATTAATGGGGATTAAAAGGTACTCCAGTACTAGTAAAAAGAAAAGTAAGACGAAAATGAAAAAGAAAACAGAGGGGACTAAAATGAATAATTTGGAAATGGGGCGACTATTCGCATCCCTCTATTTTCTTCCATAGCTCACTTCTTCATCTAGCCCCTTTTCAATATTTTAAAAACAAAAAATTTATCCATATAACCCATTAAATGTACCAGATCTTCCCATTATACCTTTTCCCTCTCAAAAATTACACTTCAACTCCCACCATAAGCCCCCACCCCATTGCCG
>JAOTQK010000021.1:732856-768535 GCA_025642025.1 Rhododendron ferrugineum
ATACCTTTGGTTTTGAGCTTGAAAGTGTGTTTGAACTTGAGTTGGAGGTTTGAAGGATGGATGGTGAATGTGAGGGTGTTGTAGTGTGTGAGGGTCTCTTGCTCACTCTTTCAATGGATGAAAGAGGAGGAAGCTAAGAAACAAGAAGGAAAGTGAAGAAAAGGGCTTGAAAGCTCTTGTGTTGGGTTAACCCTTTGCAAGGGTGAGGGAGAGGGGTATTTATAGGGGATGGAGTGATGGAGAGGGGGGCTGGTAACCAGGCTGGTTGGGGCTGGTTGGGTTAGAGGGAGAGGCTCCCATGCATTAAATGCATGGGACAAGGTGATGGAAGTTGTAGGGGAGAGGGGGGAGCAGTTCTGGACGAATGCCATCATCAGGGAGCTGTAGCCTACGTCAGGGTGCCACAAAAGTCCCGCTCAAACGGCTGGTTAAAGTTGATTTGACTAGGTTTGACTGGCGTGCGCCACATGTCTACTGGCGTGCGCCAGTGGAAGTTGATTCAATGCTCGATGACTGACACGTGGCAGCTTACTAGCGCACGCTAGTGAACTACCAGCGTACACAGGTATGGTTTTGTTGTGGCTTTTTGGTTCTGGCTTTGAAGGGTTTGAAATGGGGTTCGATAGGGTCTGGATGAGGTTAGGAACGCTCAAAGCTCAAACACACTAACAACCTCGGAATGTTCTCGACCTTTTTCATCATTGGGGAATCAAAGACCGTAAATAAACCATTCTAGCAAGTCCAAAATAGGGTGTCTACACATACTACTATCACTACCACCACATCCCTAAGACTACTAGCACCATCATTTTGCTTCACCACCACAATTGTCATCCTTCTACCACCCCCAATACCATCACAACCTCATAACCAGCATTTTACTTCTACCAGCATCGCACCACCTCCACCGCCATTACTTCACCATTACTATCACTATAACACCTCTAGTGTCGCTACCACATAATAGGCCATCACTTCACCACCATACCTCCACCCTATAATCGTCGTCGCCCTCGTTTCACCACCATCGACATCACTTCAAAAACAGTGCCACTACCACCATCTACACTCTATCACTACACCTCCACCATGCCAGATCTATCACTTAATCACAACCCACACCACCTACAGTTATCACCACACCTCCACCCAACGACCATGCCCTCATTTCACCACCACTGTAATCACTTCCCAACCACAACTATCACACCTCCAACGTCACCATCTTTTCACCACCACATAATTGTCATCCTTCCATCCTGCCATCTCCCAATCATTATTTTACTGCAGCTATCACCACCACCATCACTTCACCACATACACCACCAGCATTCCAACAATGCCTCACATAATCGCCTCCCCCTTCACCCTACCACCAATGACGCCATTGCTTCACCACCGTAACTATTGCCCTGCCAATAGAGCCACGAACATGATTGCTACGTCACACAACCACCATACTACCGCTACCACCATTGCACCATTTCCACCACCACTAATTCACTAGTTCTACCACCACTACACCTCACATCTATCCACCACCACCATCGCCTTTGTTTCACCACTGTCGACATCACTTTTACCACCACCTCCACCTACGCACTATCACTTCAACACCACTCATCTACCCATCCGGGATTAATCATACGTCTCAGCGAAATGATTTAAAAAATATGAAACCTTTGACCACAATTAAAAAAATTTCACCGCAATTGAAAAAAAATCATACTAGACAACAAATATACAAAAAATCTTGATTTTTTTTTTGGTATTTAGTAAACTTTCTTTTTTCTTTTTCCCTTTTGGTTATTTTTCCCCCCCCCCCCCCCCCGAAAATGTAGGGAGAAGGGAGATTCGAGAGTGGTGTAGTGCACCCCCTACACTACATGTGTAGTGTAGTACACGTGTAATGCGGTTAATCTGGCCGTCCATCTTGGCAATGGATGGCTTGGATTTTAATCCAAACAATGGGTGGCTCAAATTGGTAGGACTTTGGATTAAATGTGAGCCTTCCATATTGAGATAGATGGTCGGATCGACTACACTACACGCTACCGCACTACAGCCCCTCCCAATCCGGAGAAAGGGGACTTACGATTTCCAAGTTTGCTGTGTTTGGAATATTTTTTGAAAAAGTAGTAGGAATAATAAGTGGAGACTGGAGAGATAAAGAAAGAAATGATTAAAAGTAGAAGAAATCTAAAAAGAAACTTTTGAAAAATGCTTTTAAAAAGGAGAAGCGGATCAACCTAAAACAAACTTCCCACGGAAGCTACCCGCCACAAATGAAAACTCAAACTCCTCCCCGCCCAAACTCAACAGCCCTAATTCCCAAAATCCACCGGCAATATCACTCTCACCAAAAATATCGATGAAGAAGAACACGCAGAACTCAATCCCAAACCACACAGAGATGGACTCCTCAGCACCACCAATCAGAAACCCTAAAAACGCATACCACATCGGAGGCATCCCAGTCGAATTCCCGTACCAACCCTACGGATCCCAGCTGGCGTTCATGGGCAGAGTCATCTCAACGCTCGATCGAGCTCAACGGGACGGCAGCTGCCACGGCTTGCTTGAGTCGCCCACGGGTACCGGAAAGACGCTGTCGCTGCTCTGCTCGGTTCTCGCTTGGCAAAAGAATTACCAGTCGAAGAATATCAGTGCCAATCCTGCCGCGTATTTGAGGCCTGATCCGGAGGCCCGGACCGATCCTCTAGGTTATGGCGGCGGATTTGTTCCCGAATCGCAGCCTTCAGGTTCTACATCTATTCCCATTCTTAGCCTTTTAAAATTATTTGCAGTGTATTGCTAACCAACGTCCGCTAAGCCGTGGATAATATGCATATTATGCATACAACTTAGAATTTCAATACATTTTTCACGGATATCAATAAGCTTTCACTAAAGTTAAGATATTTTTGCGGATATCAATACACCTTATATGAATTATCCACCGCCTGGTGGTTGGCATTTCCTCATTTGCAAGGAAACATTGGTGAAAGAATATATGATATCTCAGTTTCGATAAATTAACTGTTTTTATTAGTCAAGAAAGAGCATATTATTACCCCTAATACTCTGTTTGGTTGATGAAATACCCGAGAAAAGAAAGTATAAGACTCCCCTACCTCTCCTCCCCAGCAAAGAATCAATTAGAAGTTCACGTCCGAAGAGAAAACTCAGATGGATCAGAAATGTATACATTCATTAGAAAAAACGTATCCCTAACTAATTTGGGTTAGACTTTTTACAGCAAAAAATGACAATTTTTGTCCTGCCAAGCTATCATATTTTGTGGGATCATTGGGACAAGGCAAGCTAACTCTGTATATTATGATATATGGGTAGTCATAAATTGTTTTATTGCTGTTGTTGTCCTATCAAGATTAGATAGTATTTTTCTAACTTGGAGATCTTCCGATGCTTTAGCTTCAGGAAATCCAGAGCCAGTTCCGTCCGCAACAAGCAACAGTAGTTTGAAGAAAAAGACTGCACCTACCATTTTCTATGCCTCGTAAGTTTAATCTGTCAGACAAGCACAAGGAAAACACATATTTCCGGAGTTGGTTAGAAGTTCGATTAGTGCAAGGGGAAATAAAAGTGTTTTCAAGACATTGACTTTACAAGTATTTATTCACTTATCATAGTGACAAAGTTCCTATAAAATTGTACATATCTTTCCTAATGTAATACTGTGGATTTTAGTCAGAGTTACCTAATATTTTATAAGAAGTTATAACTTGTTCTTTCCATGATTCCACCATGTTATAATTTTTTAATTCCTAAGAGTATATTAAGAGTAAACTTTTATAATTGCTGGATAGGATGATACAAGTTTAATTGACAAATTGGGAATGCTCATCATGCCACTCTTAAGTTAATGTTTTCTGGAACTTCCTGTATCATATTCTTGAACTTCTGGGATCACATAAAATGGTTGGAAAAACTGTTTTGAAGTTTTTGCAAGTATCCTTACAACTTACCAGCAATTGTCAAGCAAAAATTGTGCTGGTTTGGGAGTTAGATGAGGTTTAGCAGTTAAGTTATTTAACCAAGCACCGGGAATCGGAAAGCTTTTCATTTTCTAACAGGATTCTTTGTTTTCATAATCGTTCACTAATCACTAGATTCGTAGGTGATAGGTACTTGATTATTACTTGCAGGATATTTACCTGTTTCCTTTTTGCTAATTAATTAGGAGGACACACGCACAAATTACTCAGGTGATCCGTGAATACAAGAAAACAACTTACCGGGTGCCAATGGCAGTGTTGGTATGTTTATCCCAATTTTTATTTCATTTTGTGGAATCATGATTCCTATCTTCAAAGCTTGGTTTTGTCGCTCTTTGTTTACTTGTAGATAACCGAGATTGCAGGACTTCACTTTGGATTACTGGATTATTTACTCTTGAAAGCTTGCTATATATTACTTGGTTTTGAACTTTCAATTTAAGACCGAGTTTGGTACAAATAATTTTGTGACCTACAATCACAAAAGTAACCCAAAAGACATCAAAAAATAGTAATAATGATAATAATAGTATTAATAAAGATAATAAAAATTATAATAAAAGATAGGACAAATGTACATTAGGCGGCCTAGATGTGTACGCTTTGGCACTTATCGTTGATCTATTTTTGTAGTCATTTTGAATTATTGGTGTTGTTCCAGTTAAGGTTAAGCTGTTCACTTTTTGTCTGTATCTTTCCAGGCATCAAGGAAACATTACTGCACAAACACGCATGTGCATGGCCAAGACAATATCGATGAAGAATGGTAAATTTTTTACCGTTGGAAACTTTTCTGTCTGGATTCACTTGTTTTTTTCTCAGCTAACAGGTGTAATGATTTTGTTTCAGTAAGTTGCTTTTGAAAGATCCTGACGTAGGGTGCCCAGAATTCAAGTGAGTTTCGTTTTTATCAACACGCTTCTTTTTTTGGCTACACTGTCAATGGAATGGTCCTTAGCCTTTGCTTTCTTAAACAGAAACATGAACAAGGTCAAAGGCCATTTATCTCTCAAGAAAGGAGGTTGCCATGAGGTTCATGACATTGAAGATCTTGTGAAAGTTGGACAGGCTGTGAAAGGTTTGTTATTTTTTGGTTTTATTTGTAATGCTTTAGTAATTGTTCATGTTGCAGGCACATTGAGCCCCTAACAAATTTCTTCAATCCTCAGGTTGTGCCTATTTTGCTGCACGGTCCATGGCAGAAGATGCACAAATAGTTTTTTGCCCATACAACTACATTGTTAATCCAGTTATCCGCAGAGCAATGGAAGTTGATATTAAAGGGGCCATTCTCGTTCTCGATGAGGCGCAGTATGCCTTGCAATCCCTTTTTTTTTTTTGTCAATGTGGATAATTTACTAATAATTTTTCTGTAATTCGTGGCTTTTTTCACGGAGTTAAACCGCAGGAAACTCATTACTTAAAAGAAAACTTGGTCTGGTTATGTGGAAACAGAATACACATGGTGGGGGACTTTGTCTTGGTTAAATGACAGATTTCATTACAAAAACATAGAAAGAAGTTTATATTTACATAAGCCCATTGAGCAAAGACAATTCTATTGCCATGCAATCTTGAGAAAATGATAAGTTTCAAACTTTTCCTTCCAATTTACCATAATAGTTCCCTGTATCCCTTGATTCCAGTAACATAGAAGACATGTCTCGTGAGGCAGGTAGCGTGGATGTTGATGAAGATGTTTTACATAGTAAGTTTAAGGCTGTGAGCTGTTTTCTTTCTTGTTGCTTATAGGTATTCTGGTTAATTTTTTTTATGGCTCTTCTACTTTTTGAAAGAACTGCAGACAGAGCTAGGGCAATTGACTTTTGCTGATGCAACGATTTACCAACCTTTGTATGAAATGATACAGGTAATCTTTTATCAGGCAGTATTTGATAACTTTGGGTTCGAAAGAAATATTTGATTGTAATGACTTTTATCTTCGTAGGACATCGTAAGTTGGATGGAACGAAGAGAAAGTACCTTAGAAAAGCGTGAATTTCAGCATTACTTCTCATGGTGAGCCTATTTGGCTGTCAATCTTTATTATGTTGATGATTTTTTTGCAACATCTGTGCCTGACTGCCCGTATCACTTTATTTGGATATGCTCATATACAAATGGGCTGTTTTTTTGGGGAGAAACGAAGCTGAACTGTGTAATTAGGGTTAGGGAGTTTTGGGACGACCGCCTATTGTCCTTTATCATCACCTTTTTCTTTTCGGTATTAAAATCTCCTCATAGTCCCCTTTGGATGCAGGCTTTAAGCATAACCATATAAATATATTGTCTATTTTTGTGTTTAGAGTTTGCTATATCTTAGATCTTGCTTTGACACTTTAGAAGTTGTTATGGTTCTGTGGGGTGGTAGTTTGAGTATTCCTTCGGTAGATCCGAACACCTTTGCCTCCTCTTCCCTAGCTAGTCCGCAAGAGCAACAACCAATTAGCGCCGTCGAGCCGGAGTCAGCCCAATGACACTCCGACGATCAAGTTGGTATGTGGAGGAGGAGAAGTACTGTAGAACTATTGGGAACGACGTACCTTCTCAAGGGTTTATCCCTTGGTATCATAGTTGTTAGAATCGTATGATTCACGATTCGATACGATCTGGTGGGTAATCGATATTTACAGGCTGCCTGAATCGAAAATAGCTGCGAATCTTAAGTGAATTGGTGAATCAATGAATTGTTTGATTTGATTCACTTAAAATTTACACAAAATCCATTTTTTAATCTTTGTTTGCTTTTTTGTTGGTGGAAAAGGGTTCAAACTTCAAATTATTTTCTTAAGGTTTTTAGTATTGTTATATGCCATCTTTTGTCTATTTTTCTCCTTATGTAGTATTATAGGCACTAAGAAAGGAAGATTTATTATGAGAGTGGATCGAAAATGGGAAAGATAAAGGGACCACCTTATAGACCTTCTAAGGGGTTGTTTTGTACTTTTAACTCTTTTTTACAGAAAGGACTAAAAGTAGGATTACTGAATCCTCATCTCTTGGAAGTTGCAATAGAAGCAGCTTACCTAATACTCCACATAATTGTCAACTCATCATATAGAAGAAGGTTTTTATTGATTTTGGCCTGAAACTTTCATTTGTAATATATTTTTGTACCCTAATCAATAAATATATGTTTCCATGCATTATAGAAATCATGACCGAATCAGAGCGATTTCTGATTCGACAACCTTGCTTGGTACATGTAGACGGTTTGTACTTGCTCTCCAAGTGTGCAGGGCACGCGCCCGACGTCACACGTAGCCTTGATTAGTGACGTCATGGTGACAGCCGGCTAGCTCATGGCCTCCATGTGCCTCAAGCATAACTCTAGAAATCTCTCCAACTAACTCCCGGGTTGATACTTGGGTCGGGTGTGCCGTCGGTCTCTGACCGATCCCTAGGATAATGGGTCGTGGGCCTCTGGTCTGACAGAACATGTGGGCCGTTGGCCCAATACCATTCGGCCCACTGCTTCTCATGTGGACTGGGCTGCCCGTTCTGGCGAGCCCCATACGAATCATGTTCGGCCCATTGCCGAGTACGGGTTTGGCCCACTACAGGTACATTGAGCGTTCAGATTGAAGACAAGTCTACCGATATTTCCTTTTGAAGCCTACATCTGTACACTTTGAACTCCAGAGGAACCTAAAGCAATTTCTCTGTTGTAATCACTTTCACTAGTTGGAGCGGAGATAAGGCTTTAAGGGAGTTCGAAGAAGCAAACATTTCGCGGCAGTGCTTCCCTATATTGCTAGATTGTGCCACAAAGGTAATTTCTTAGATATCTTAATAGGGCTTGTGTCAACGTTTAAATGTTCACAAAGTCGTTTTTTATTTGTCATATTTGTTTTTGCATTACGTTACCTTTTTTAAAATTTTCCATTTTTTGTCTCTCTGTTTAGGCAATCAAAGCTGCTTCAGAGATGGAGATGGCCCATTTAACGGGCATGTCAGCTATAACATTGGAAGGTTGATGAGGTTTCCCATTTTCATGTTTCTTAGAATCTATCTACCAATACCAGTTTGTTTCTATCCTTTCAATTGACTCTGAGACATGTACAGGGTTGTTCTCATCACTTACCTATTTCTTCTCTGGAAATGGGGTGCACATAAATGATTTTCAGCTTGTACTACAACGATATGTCAAAAGAGATTATCAGCTTGGACTACAACGATATGTCAAAAGAGATGGTGGTATAGTGTTTATTTTTCACCCTTACCATACTATAGCACTACAAGTTCACCTTATGGAACTATAAGAATTCTCTTTTTCCATTTATCTCTGACATTTTTGGCTCATTTTCTCGTTTTTGTTTGATTTTGTGGAAGAAAGAAAAAGACTGATGCTAGTTGTATTTTGCTTTCAAGAATCTAGTTATTTTGCAAGTGATGCAAGGTATTTTGTAATGTTGGTGTAAATTATCATGAATGTTTCTTTCACGTATGCAGGAAATGTTGCTGCTGTCTGGACATATACCTTTAGTTTGTGGTGCATGAATCCAGCTGTTGTCTTCAGAGGCATTGCTGATCTTTCTTTATCTGTGATTCTAACGTCTGGGTTAGTATAGACACATTTAGCTGTGCATCCTAGATGAGATTAAGTTGTGATGTTTACTACCCACAAGCATAGTAAAAAAGATGTTTGTGCTCTATAAGAAAGCCTACATGTTTCACAGACCACATTTTTGTTCAAATGGTTCTTGCTAAGTTGTGGTGCCCCTCTTCATTGTACACATTCCCACCATTTCAGGCACATACATCTACCTTACTAGAAAGATACGTTATGCTTATCCCTTCTCAAATTAGCATCATTTTTGGGTGTTCTGTAGTTGTCCATTTCTTTGTTCATGTTTCTGTTATGCTTATGTCTTTTTAGGTTCCCACGTATTTCCTTTAGCTGCATGCCTAAAATGTTTTACTCTCCTTAGAGTACTTGTATCTCTTTCAATGATACAGGACCCTATCCCCAATGAACTCGTTCTCATCAGAACTTGGAGTTCAGTTTGGAACTTGTCTGGAAGCTCCACACGTGATAGATGTTGATTCTCAGGTACTAATGAATTTGCTTATCATGATAAGTGCTTTACAGATTAAATATGTGTCTGTAGATGTTTTTAAGTAGAAAATTTTCTATTGTAGGCGTGGGCTGCTGTAATCTCTACTGGCCCAGGTAATTTTCCATTGAATGCAAGTTATAAGACAGCTGATGGATTTGCCTTCCAGGTACGACCGGAAACTTTCTACTATGTTTCAATCAGTTGTTTGTTGGGTCTATTGTTGTCCAATACATGGTCTCATTATCACTATATTTGCTGAAGGATGCACTAGGCACATCGTTGGAGGAAATATGCAAGATTGTTCCTGGAGGTTCTCTTATTTTCTTCCCTAGCTATAAGTTGATGGAGAAACTATGCAATCGTTGGCGTGAAACAGGTCAATGGTCTCGATTAAGTGCTCGGAAATCCCTTTTTATTGGTAATACATTTGGATCCCTCTTGTTCTTATGAACGCTTAATGTAGTTGAGATCATACAGTGACTATAGAGAGATGGAGTCCAAGATCATTTGATTTTTGTGCGTTTAGTGAACCTGTTCCTCTGCATTCTGATTTGGGGTTTGCTTATCACCCACCCATTTCTTTGCCTTCCATGCTTTGGCGTCTTCTATGGCTGTGTTTTTGGTTGGAATGAGAATGCTAATGCCTTTTGTGATTTGTTTAGAGCCGAGAGGAGGAAGCCAGGATGATTTTGAGCCTATGTTGAAGGGTTATTACGATACGATTAGTGGAAGCAAAAAGCCTGCTGTTGAAAGAAAGAGAAGGGGTAAAAAACTTGGCCTTAATAACTGTGACAGTGTGGATTGTGCAGGCATTTCTAAGGAAGGAGCTGCTTTTCTAGCAGTTTGCCGAGGAAAGGTATACATACTAAAGTGAAACTATCGCGAACTCGGTCTCTTCTTATGCATCCTTAGTTTGAGCACTTTCCTTGATAGACAGAAGTATAGAAATGTCTTTGGTTTGATAGAAATGTCTGTTGCTCTAATGATGTGATTTCAGAAGACGGCTTTGTTTGTTCTGATATCCATAACCTCCTTATAGGTTTCAGAAGGACTTGATTTCTCCGATGAAAATGCTAGAGCGGTTGTATCCTTTTCTTCCTTAATTAAGCTTATCTGCCACTTGAATCATGGAAACATATCAGACTGGAAGACTCTGTATATGCTACGTTTATGGATCAGGTTGATTGTAGTGGATTCTTTGTAATGATGTTCAGAACAATTATATCCAGCTCTTTGGTGTTTTTAGTTGACCACTGCTCTCTATTATATTTCTTAAACTATAATTCAACTGGGAAAATTTAATTGTTGGCACTTACCTAGACGATTGTAGTTCATATTGTGTTATTCCTGAACTATGTCAGATAATTGTGGGCATTCCCTTTCCAAACATGTGGGTGTTCTCACATTTTTCCTTTCATTTGCTCTATTCCTTTTGACTAATTTGAACAAGTATTCGTTAGAACATGTTCATATATTTTGACATGATTCAATTCTATTGTCAGAAATGATATTCAAATTGCTCAGAAGAAGAAATATAATGACACATACAAGTCATCTAGAAACCTTCTGAGTGGGAGCGAGTGGTACTGTCAACAAACCTTCCGAGCTCTCAATCAAGCTGCAGGTTCGTCCTGTTATTTGTACCCCAAGCTAAGTGTTTGATCTGTATATTGGGTCATGATTTGTGAGTAGTTTGTTAAGTATCTACACCTGGACTAAGCTAGCTTGTTTCTGTCCATTTCTTGTTGCATCCCATTTGCCTCCTAGCAAATTACAATTGTTTTTCTTGGGGTTGGGGGAAGCATGTCTATTGATCATGCAAAGAGGCAGTGTGGTTCACAAGTATGTCACAAGTAATTCTTCTTTTCTCGTTGCGTACCAGCAGAGCTGCAGCCATCTCAGTCCTTCATTGTGCATTCAAGCTTTCCCCCTTTCTCTTTTTTCCTTGGTAGTAGCACATTATGAGATATGTGTGAAAAACCTAGTGGTTATAAGTTTAATTCATCTCTACGATTGATCCAGTTATTTCTGTTCCATAGCTTGTTGGAGTTGATTCTTGGTACCGTCAGTTTGGTCCATGTTTTTCAACTTTAAGTCGTCCTCTTTTGGATGGTTTCAACTTTTGACTAACAACTGGTTTTCCAAAGAAATACCCCTTCCCCAATTTCTGCTGCAATGCCTTCTCTGTTGTTAGTTGATACCAACGACCCTAGCATGGCTTTTTAGTTGTTTCCCTTGTGAGGGCAACCTGCAAATAGTTTTTGCTGGGCAGAGAGGCATGAAGGCTACTTGGCTAGATGCACTCACGGCCTTGTTGATTTTTGTTTTGTTGAAAATGTTGTTTTACTTTGTTGTGCACAAAATGCCGATCAGTTATAGCGTTACTGGATCTTCTTAACAGCGGTGATGTATTTAACAAGGTTATTTGCTGCCTTCTTTTCTGTAGGCCGTTGTATCCGACATCGGTTTGACTATGGAGCTATCATCCTGCTAGGTATTTACTTTCTATCTATGCCCAATTATTGTAGATTTTGGCAAGTGGAGATTGATGTCATTTAATTATATTGAGGGGCTTGGTGGCGGTGAGGAGCGTGGTTATCAAATTTGCCCGCCTGTCTGTTTTTTAGAGGGTTGTCTGCCACTTTTACGTTTTGCATGAAATATTGGTGTTGTTTAGCCTTTTGTTGGTACTGTATTTGTGGTGTAGGTTGTTCTCATAAATTTTGTTAGATTTCAATGATTTAGCTCATCTTCTGTAATCCAGCCATTGTTCTCCCAAGGGCATTGAGTTGAGCCAATCAGCCAATGCTATTGAGATTGTAGATGCGGTGGTACGCAAGACCGTTGTCTATCGGTTGACATTCCCTAATTAACCATGAGTGAACAGGAAGAGACCATAGAAGATACCTGTTAGATCTGTTAGATTAGGAGTCTTTCAAATGTATATTGTGAAAAGCAGTGATATTTTGTTGATAGATTAGCATTTTGTTCAACCAACACAGAAAAATACTTTGATTGGTTCAAAGTTACACCAACTCAGATCAACGTGTAGATAAAGTCAATCTGGTAACCAAACATCCAATCAAGAGGAAAGATAGGGGATGAGTTTTTCTTCTTGCAGAAGTCAAAAAACTTTCTGCTGTTATTCCTCAAACTTCTACTCATCCAGATGTGGGTCTTCTGCTACATATATTTGTGTTGAGGGCGAAGATGTGTAAAGTGATTGGGGGATACATTATGTGTGACCGTTGGACTATTTTTCCTGGTTCTTGGAAAGTGGGCATCTCGACTGTTCCTAATTCTTGCTTGCTTTTTAATTGTTTTGGCAAGCAGATGAACGGTTTCGTGAAGAAAGGAATAGAACTTATATTTCAAAATGGCTAAGGAAATCCATCAGGCAGTATGACAGCTTTGACAAGTCACTTGAGGAATTACAATCGTTTTTCAGAGATGTCAAGGTACTGCGTTAATCTCCGGTTGTCGAAAAATCACTTCCCGGTTTATAGTGTACCATTATGTCTGTCTGTTCTTTCTTAAGTTAGCGGATGCTAACATCAACCAAGTGTTTGCTCGATCTAAACTGATGCAGGAACGGGTTGGCAAAGTGACTGTTAGTGGTTTACCAAATCCTGAGATCGATGAGGAGAATATTTCTGGTATGCCTCAGGGCAAAGGGTCCACAAGAAAGAGAAATCAGAAATTGAGCAAACCTAATAAGTGTGGATCAAAATTAAATTCAAACGACATGACAGATATGGACGAAACTTCCAGTTTATGCCAATCTCCAACTTGTGCTACAAAGTATGATGCCACCTCTATAAAATCAAAATCAGAAGACAATGATGAAGTTCAAGTATTGCAGCTGACAGATGCAAAATATACCAACTGTTCCAGAGAGTATATTGATCTCAAAAGCAGTTCTCGGAATGATTTTAGGTGAGTTTTGACCTTGTTAAGAGTTATTTTTGAATTTGTTCAGCGCAATTAAATCTCCTTCGGTCATGCACTTACTGTGTACTGTCAGACTATGTTGCTGAGTCTTTCCATCTAGGTGTCAGTATTTGATGTGAGAAGCCGGGCAGCCGAATTGACATGGCAACAGTGTCTTTTTCCACAAAAGAAAAAGATTGATCAGAAACCATCATCACTTAGGTTTCCAATACTTTGGCACATCATCACTTAGTTTCGGCAACAGCAGTCTTGCAGCAGCCTAAGAAATGTTCGTTTTACTGGTTTACCCTAAAACTCCAGAAGGAGGGCAGCTCTGTTCTTTTGCGTCCGCTCTTTTCTGACATATTGAATGCTGGGTTCCAGAATACAATCTAGTGAGGATACCATTGTAGTACCCGATTTAGGAGAACTAAGAATGGATCTCTCTCTCTCTCCCCCCTCAACTTATGTTTTTTTTTTTTGCTTTTACTAATTTTGTTTTCCTTTATTGATCTCTTGAAAGTTTCTTAATCATTATTTTGACTAGGTTCTCTGATTGGTTAAACTATCCCTTTCATATTTCTGATCTCAATAAATAAAATGTCATACCAGCAGAACTTTGTTACATGGTGAATCCATCTCTATGCAGGTGCTCTGGGCCTTTATCCATGAAATTTACCGATGATGACCCCGAAGCAACCATTGTCAAAGAAACCCCTTCTGTGGATGTCAATCTCTCTCTAACCAGTCCACGATCCTTCTCTAAGGATGAAAATTCTTGTTCAACAATAATTCAGGCCCCTTCTGAGTTTCCGGACCACTTATTACATTCCACATCCCCATCAATTTCAAATGCAGGTCATTTTTTGTACAGTAGTCCATTGGCGGTCACCCCTGAAAGAAACTTCACTAGAGATGCAAACAGATTATTAGCTGATCCAGAAGGTGCCTTGAATTTGAGCGTCAATTCTCATATCCAGAAAAGGAGAAAGTCTGTAGGGTCAACATTAGTTAACCTTGCGCGAGCGCAACAGTTTGATGCTTCTGATTGCACATTCAATGATCCTCAATCCATCACGGGAAATGATTCTTTGGAATCATGTAAGTCTTCAAGTCATGTTTTGGAAAAGGGACTGCAAATATTTTGCTCACTCTGCAGGAATCCGTTGGGTCTTCCTGAGAACCATTTGTTTGTTAGATGCTCCGAAACTTCCTCATCAAAGACTTACTTGGCAGCTCTTTTGAAAGGAAGGTTTGAAGATTCTGGTGACAGTAAGTCAATTGATATACGTGTTGTGATATCAGACCTATCATCAGTTGATCAGCGGCTTTTTAATAGAACTCATGAAGGTGCTCTAGGACAGGGCATTTGGTGTAGGGAAGATGGTTGTGTGTTCAACACTATTTTCTGCCCCTTCTGCACTAGTCCAGAAAATTGTCTTGGTGTACGGGTAATGGCAACTGATGCGTCAAATCTTCATTTACTTGACAAGGTATGTGTTACTGTTGGCAGGTTACTTTTAGGAAACTCACCACTGCAGTGTAAATATGTAACTATGCTTGGTTCTTGCAATTATTTGATGCTTCAAATTAAGCATGCTATACCTTTGTGGTTGGTTTTGCTTTGGCAACTTTTTTCTTGTTGATGATTTCTTTCCTGATTATTGCTTCATGTGCAGGTATTGTTTTATCAGGATCGTTTGGAAATTAAGAATCTTGAAGCATCAAAAGAAAAGGTAAGTTTGTAACTATGTCTGCGTTATTTTGGGTTTTTGTTGGTGGGCAATTTGTAGAAATTATTTTGATTAAAGCACTATTCAGTTCGAGATTATTGCAGCAAAAGGTTGAAAGCTTAAAACTAATTGCTTACTGCAGGGATTGGGTTGTATGCCTTTCCTGGAAGGCAAATTAACACTTGTGAACTCAATTGTAGGATATATCACCAGTCAGTGGCTCCGTCTTCGATTGTGTGGCTCCCGTTTCAATTGAGAAATTCTCATACATCCCTTTACAGAAGAACCCAGAAGGCTGGAGGACTACTAGATCAAAGGTTAGAATTAACATATTCTTGAGCTCAAATTTTAGGGATCGCTATCCTGACCCTAGTTACATTTTTTTCATTAATCTTGCAGGTACAATTTTCAAAGAGAAGGCTTCTTCCTACCTCAAGGGTTTAAGGTTCAACCCATACAACTTTTGGGATCTATCGTAGCATTGTAATGTGCAATTACAAACCGGATTAGATGGAGCATTTGTCAGGACTGGAGATGTCAAAATGCTAAACTGGGTGAGATGTAGATATTTTTGAAGTGGGCATTTCAAAGCTTTTTGAGAGGGAAATAAGCCTTTGAAGGTACATTGGGGAGTTGCGTTTTCATCACGCTTCCTGCAACTTTGTAGCTCTTCCTTCAATCTCTAATAACCCTACGAGTTTTGGGACTGTCCTTGCAGTTTGCTGCCTTGACCTTGATTCTCGAAAGCTGAAGCAGGTGAATTTCTTGAGATTGTTCTAGTCCTGATGAGGTGTAGTTGAGCAGAGCCTGTTTGCATAAAGGGGGAGGATGACAGTATTCTTTATCTTTTAACTTATGTACAATGTGTCAAATGAGTTTTTGTGTCTTGAAACGAAATTTTGACCCAGATGAATGCTAGTGTTAACAGCATTCATGACAGTCCCTCACTAGCTATTCACAATCTCTTTTTCATAATGATGAAAGAGAGGTGTGTGACCAGACTGATGTGCACATGATTGGTCAAAAATGTGTTGAGAACTATTCGATGCTTGAGGATCACTCTTATTATTGGGTCTACGTGCATTGGACAACTCCATACAGATCTGTGTTTGGATTTATACACAAAAGTCTGCATGTATCGTTGCTTAATAATAATCTAGATCTAGATGCTGTATAATAAGAGAATTTGGTGGCTTACATCGTCCACTTTTAGGCCATGGATGCCGAAAATACCCTTAGTATGCTGCGGTTGGTTGGGAGTTGTTGAGGGGCAAAGTTGAGATTGGGTCTGTGTGGTGTCGCTTGGTTCTGAGTTGTATACTTCTGTTGCGCAGAGGAAAAGAAATGGGTGAGGGACTGTCCTAGGCAGAGTGGATTTGATTGTTGCGTGGGTAAAGAGGGGTTCTATTTTTCCCAGTGCATTCTCTGATTTTCTTTCTGGGTTATGGAGACACAGGTTAGGGTCTTTGTGGGCTTCTCCCGAGCTCACAACGATTAACGGAATTATTCATTTTGTAGAGTTTGTTGAGAATGCAATCGATGTAAAAAATTAACTTGATCGAATCTTGATAGGTATATAGATGACACAAATTTATACAATAAAAAATATGCAATTTTAATTATCAAATAATTTTGTCATCTCATTTTCATTGTACAAATCTGTTTCGTTTGACATACAAAGCAAGCTTTAAAAAATTAACGATTTCGATAATTGTTGTTGACCTAGAATAAGCTCACAATGGCCCACGGTAATGTTATGGTATATAAAACCTATCCATGACCCCTCAAAAGAAACCTATCCATGAAAAGGTCCAAAAAGGATAGTGGATGGTTTAGATTTACATTAACATAATTGAAAAGTAAGGGTTTGTTCATGACAACGGTAATAAGGAGCTTGGTCCGTCTAGTCAATGAATATATATCTTCTTTCCAACCTACATATATTCAGTGATTATCAGGCAAAACTGATTTCGATACTTCTAACCTCATTTGAAAACAGTTGATCTCAAGGAAATTATAAGTTGTCAAAGATAGTGCTCCTAAATTCGTACACTACCCAGTTTACGAATTGATAACAAAGGGAATGACGCAAATCCCTAAGCATTGCCTTTATTTGAACATTTATACAAATTGCTTGGCGTATGTTGCCCCTGAGCATTGCCTTCATTTGAACATTTATACAAATTGCTTGGCGTATGTTGCATTTGCCTTTATTTGTACATTTATGCAAATTGTTTGGCGTATGTCGCATTTGCCAACCACATTGTTAAATACGTACTAAAAGGGAAGAGGAAAGTACTATGAAATGCAATAAGTAAAAGGAGAGGGAGCCCAAAATAGTGATGAGATGCACAATCCAAATTGAGACAATCTTACGAGGCGTGAATTTGATTTTGAGTCCTTAGCCCATATGACAGTAGCGCTCCATAATTAGCAGAGATATCTTTGATACAATTCCTGCAAATGGGAATGCCTCCGTGCGTGCAATGGGGAGCAGTCAAACGAGGAAACACATTCCAATAGGCAGCTAGCTGTTTCGACACACATCCTTGATCTGACATACCACTAGCAATACTCAGAAAAGCAGAGATGGTTGCACCATGTAACAAAGCCCTGGCCAACAAGAAAAAGTTAAATTAGCGAGCGAGGTAGGCAAAATTTAGATGTACTAGAGAGCACTATATCGTTCATAGGAGTATTTACATTTCCTAATACTAACAGAATAAGCCACAAAGCAAGGAGCTTTCCTAAGCCAAGTAACCGAAATCACATTCTTTTCCACTCTTTATCAATTCATAACAAAAACCTGCCAGTGGTTTTTGGCTGGTGAATTTCGTCGGTCTTGGTATAAGCTGTCATACCATCACCTAGTCAAATTCTCAAAATTGAAAACCTCCACCTGAACACGTGTCTGAATAGTTTGGTTGTGAAAAAAACCGAGAAAAGAAGGGAGTAAAAGAGAAAAAATTCAACCCAAATCTTAAGGGAGAAGTAACAGAAACCTTTCTATGGCAACAGCTAAGCCTTGTCATATACAGGCCTAGGCAAGTTGGATTTTCTCTGCTATTGTGTCATGGTTAAGTCATCTCAAACTAATGACCAGGATCTGTTAGCCTTACTCGGATAGAAACCAAATAAGCGAGACTCCGTTACCATCACCTTGGTAGAAGAATAAATTACCATTCTTCAATCTTCCTTCTGCTTGTGTGTAATTTAAATAACCATTGATATGGCATTGACCTTTTTTTGGTTTTGAAGAGATAAGACATTGACCTCAAAGCACACAAGATGTCCATAAACGTCAAGACCAAGGACATGCATGTGGAAATCAGACACATTGGTTGTGAGGGTTTTAAAATAAGCACTTACTCGGGAAGCTCTTCTGATGGCCAAAATCACTTGCTACTTTCAGAACTCTCTGGCTTCCTGCCAGGAAAAGGGAAAATAGATATAACTAAACCACGAAAAGAGAGAGTTTGAATCACATAGAAGGTAAAGGGCAGGCTGACAAAATCATAACAGTTCTCGGATGGAAACCTGCAAGGACTTACTACGCGAAGAATAGCCTGGACGGACCAGGGGTGAATTATTGTCAATAGCCAGTCGAAAATTCCTACCAATTTCATTGTGCACCAACTTGGACAAAAAGAGAAAAGACGACATGCTCTAACATAGACATTAGCAACAGAAATCAGAATCTGCCCGCGGGATGGTGATAACCCATAACATATTTCTAGCTGGGCTATGTAATGTGTGCCATGTCAAATTTTCTCAGACAAGCACCTCCACAAGTAATGTTGAAGGAGATATCACAAAAGTGAGGTTCCTAACCAGAAAACGAGTCCTCCTTACAGCAAAATACCATTTACTGGGCACTGACAACATACCCAGGGACCTGCATTCTCGTATTACCTAAACCTTTCCCCTACAAGGCCTTTCTCTTGTCATTTTCAAACCTTCCATTTTTCATAAAAGCATCATCTTAAGTTATTACCAGATGACTCATCTCAAATTGAGCTAATCAGGCAAAAACAGATGAAACCACCAAGTTCAGCAATAGATAATGCTCATTTAGAATTATCTCCAACTTGCACCATTTTTGCACACTTCACCCAATTCCTACATCACATGGCTTTCTTGTTGACATCAATCGATGTCGCTAAACTTGTGTAAACTTTGATCTTGACTTGGAAAAGAAATGATACCATTGATGGGGAATACAATAAAACAAATGTCACTATCTTTTTGTTCTGGATTCTCACAGTCCAGCTGTTGCTTAGACACCACTTCAAGGTAAATGCCAGACTGAAAAGTTATGAATATCGAAGCTCGAGTTAATTGATTCGATTGTCCTTAATGGCGTGATGTGTTAATATAGTTCCTGGCTGGAAACTGACATAAAGGAATAGACAGTTGACGTATAATTAACCATGCCAAAATAAAACGGAAGCTAAATAGCTTATTATAAACCCCCACCTGTAATTTAGATTCAAATTCTTCAGGGGACCAGTTAATCAGTTCAAGTTCTCCTGCAGCAACCTAAAAACCAAGTACGGATTTAGCTCATAAATGAAAAACAATACATCCAAGAGCATATTACCTACCAGAAGCAAATCATATTACAACCAAGAGCATCATCAAAATAAGGAGTCAGCGAAATGAGCTATTAAAAAGCAACTTCTTCTAATTAGATCCGTGCATAGAGTAGAATAAAAAGCCTACCAGCTAAACTATCTCCCAAAATCAGCATCAGTAGTTACCCTTTGCCATATGATTCCATGCATTCGTCAGAGCCTGAATACGTGACCATAACAACAGCTGCAGAAATGTCTCCATAAGGCTGCAGAGTTGTCTCCAAAAGGCTAGGAAAAATAGCATCAACTCTAGAGTTTCCTACATCAAAGCAGCAACTTCAATTAAGCAATAGACCTTAGCAACAATCCTCTGTGGCAATAGACCTTTACATTATCCGCAACAGGGCAATCTACAATAGCATAAAAATGTCTACTAACACACACCTGAAAAAATACTTACAGCCTTCCCACACTCAACCCCCTTACCATAGTCTGCCCTACACCTCTATTCTTGCACACACCTTTGAACGAACTACACAGTTTTTAACCAAACGGTTAAAACCTTCTCAAATGACATGGCACTATAACATGTTGTGGGATAAAACCTTCCGAAATCACAATCGGGCTCCGTTCGGAAAGAACCGACCACAGCCAAAGATCCGGCAGCTAATCAAATGTAAGGCAATAACACTTCCAAATTCACCTATACTTGAAACTTATCCAAACACTCCGAGATATTCTATAGAGGTACATCTAAAGAAAGGGACAATGACACTTCCTTCCTCTGACCCATTTTATTTGCCTTGTTATGTAAAGTGGAGTCATTGACCTAAAAGATAAGGTGTTTTCGACAATAATTTTCTGAATGCAGATCGGTGCAAAAAAAAATTGAAAAAATTATCGCGGGAAGTAATTTATTTTTGAGGTAAAAATAACACGATTTTCCGTAGAGAGCAAACAAACGGGGCATATGAAGTAGTTTTGGTGATAAAGACAGGCCATAATAACAAGAGTTGCCAAAAATACCAAGCATAATTTGAATGAAGATTTAGTGAAAGGTAGTGATTTTACCATACCCTTTTTTGATAATGTCTGCAAGTGTATATCCAAAATGTGGTGTGACAAAATCATTTTCTTTGGTGAAATACAATTTGAATAAGACTTGAGGTTTTGTATACCTGAAAATCTGAGCCCATAATCAGTTTCCAGAGGGAGGGAGGGAGAGATCTTGTGGGAAAATGGGTACGACGATTGGAGTTCGGTTGGCACTCATCAGACACAGCGTCGCAACCGGGTTTCATTCAACGCTTGCGTCTTGAACGCTAGAGGTTTCTCCAAAACGGTGTCGCCCGTACTCATAAAGACTTCGCATCTTGAACTTGAGAAGTTTTTTGAAAACGTGAATTTGTCTAATTGTGAGCTTGTTCGGATTTATCTTTACAATCGAAATCGTTCATGTTTCAGATCTTATCAAGTTCATAAACCATATGAAAGGTAATTTGAATCAAATACCGATTGACATATGATCGGAGACAATAACAGTGAATTTGTTTTCCTACAAATAAATATGGCCACACTGGATTAAACCCATTAGATTGAAAATGACGTCGCTCGCTGAAACCTCATACGTTGAACCTGCGAGGTCCTTGGTAATTTGGAAGGGTTCTGTTCTATTGGTTTGTTGAGGCTGTTAACGAGACTTCTTCTAAGCCTCTGATTCTTTGGCTCAATGGAGGTGAATCTTTCAATTGGGAATATAGCTTTTTGTTCTTGCTTTTGACTTTAATTTGCTTTGTGGCTTTGGTTCTAGATTTTCCCAAGTTGTATCAATTGGATGGTAGAATTATTAGCTGTCGATGATTTCTTATTCTGATTTTGGCTCAATGGAGGTGAATCTTTCAATTAGAGACATGCTCTTTTGTTTCTGCTTTGAATTTGATTTGCAAAGTGACTTTGGTTCTAGATTCTCCTAAGTTGTATGAACTGGATGGTAGTATTATCAGTGGGCAATAATTACTTAATTATAAAGTTCTGATTTTGGCTCAATAGAGGTGAGTCTTTCGAGTAGAAAAACATCTTTTTGTTCTTGCCTTTATCGTGTTGCTTTGATTGAAGTTCGCTTTGTGGGTGCTTTTATTTTGGTTATGAATTTGTGTTAGTTGTACTAATTGGATGGTGATAGATTTTCATTTATAGCTAAGATTTGGATGGTAATAAGATTTCGAATAAGCACACTCTTGTTAATTTGTCTATGTGATACGTGGTACTATATATTCTCAATAGTTCCTAACAAAATCATTTTGTTTGTGAAATAATCTGAAGAAAATGATATTCACTTCCGCTGTCCATCCAATCCCCCTTTTTCCTCCTTGCATACACTATTCCATCTTCATATGTGTCTGTGGATAAATATACAGTATTTGTGCATAAAAGATTACATTTTGTGCAGTAATCTGAAGAAAATGATAATTACTTCCTGTGTCCTCCATCCCCCAGTTTATATATGAAAATACATGAATCCATCTTCACATCTGTCTATGGACTATGGGTAAGTATGCTTGTTTATGTAATATTCATATAGGATTACGGTATTTTATTTCCATATCATGCGGCAGGTTCAACTTTTTGGTTCCAGTCTATGTATGTGTACCTGGCGGTGCCAGCAAATGCATTCTTTTTTGATATAGTGCACACATGTTCATTAACTTGTAGTATCTATTATGTCCACCTATAACGTCTTAGTATGTCTTTCATACCTTTATCGGAAATGTACGGAGTTTTTCGCAGTGGTGTCCCTCTACTACATGATAGATATGCAGCTCGATCCTTTTCATTGTGGGCTAGATATCGTTACATTTCTAACATCAAACCACTTTACAGTGGATTACTTTTTCTTTTTTTCATTGGAACAGGAGTTCCTTCGCAAGCATAGAACAAAAGCAAATGATCCAAGTATTTGTTAACTGAAACGATTCCATTCCAAGAAGGAAAGCGAACATCAATTACCACGTAAAGGCTGACAGACTAAAGGAACTCCCATATGCAGTCTAACTGAGCCATCTTCTGAATCCAAAAGTAGTCATAAAAGAAAGTGAGGAGAACAAACACATAAAACAAAATAAAACTCCACAGCTACTAGGAGGTGAATCCAGCCTAAAAGCTAATCGTTAGATACGCACCCGCCCCCCCCCCCCCCCCAAAAAAAAAAAAAAAAAAAAAAAAGTTAGTAAGGCTGGTGTAGTTGACTCGACCTGCCATCTCTTTCCTTCAATAATGCCTTCGCTTCAAGACGCTATTTACCAATAAGAATAGGAAAAGGACACGAACTATTCTTATTGAGAACATAACATTGGGAGCGAGATCGGTCATCGGAGGGAGAGCTGAATTGTCCACGCTGAGTTGAACATCAAGCTGGTTGAGCACTTAGGCTGACTTTATACTGGTATGAATTTCACCAGTATTTTTTTTTTTTGTAATGTTTTTTTGGTCATGTTAATAGCTGCATTATTGGTCTTAGCAGTGAGTATCACTCCGTTTGTACCTTTCACGAGGGATAATATAAGCTTTGAAAACATACAGTTCATTCACTACTGTGCTGTTTCTTTCTTAATTATAACAGTTGTAACAGTTTGTTTTTTACTTTTGAACTTTCTATCATTTTCGCATTATTCTGTTTCTTTCTCAATTGTAACATTATTTATTCACATTAAATAAGAAACTCCAACCGCACGGTCTTTCAAATTGCCTTCTAATACTATATATATTAGTACTACCAAAGGCAATTTTTTTGAACCCCTCCACTAAACGGCGCCAATTTTTTTTTTTTTTTGAACAGAAGAAACCTCAAAGGGTGCCATTGGAGATCAGAACCTTGCAAGTTTAAGTAACTCGAGTAGGACTCCAAAGTTTATTATATGAGGATGACAACAACTATTCAAAAAAAATTAGTGTTTTGTTGAATAGTTGTTGTCATCCTCATATAATATGCACATGTCCTCCTGCCTCTTCTTTGTCAACAACAAAGATGATATTTTTTGGATGATCGGAGCAGACTTCAGTGGTGACGATTAAGGTGGTAGAAGAAATCAATTATGGAAGGGTGTGCGTGATGAATACTGACGGAAAATCTCTAGCACTGATGACTCCGTACAAGATGGGCCAATTTGATCTTTATCACAGGTCCGTTCTGATCCTTCCAAGGCTAATTGATCGTTCCAACCTAACCTAATGTTCCATCAAATACTTGCGTTAGTTTGTGTCTTCTTCTTCATGATTGACACATGATTTTTGTATGTTTGTAGGGTAGTTTTGGCACTGTTAACGAGAATGAGATCATACGATTTTGTGGCCCAACCACATGCCATTTTGTATTACTCCCAAAGAACAACAAAAGGTGGCTTTTTAATCGGTTGGAATTTCAGATACAGCTCAAGGGTAACAAATTGGGGTGATTGCTTATATGAATAGCCCCTCTCTCTCTCTCACTCATGTCGTTAGAGGCGTGTCATGAAAATTGATCTTCATGGCCATTTGGTGCAGAGCAATTTACAATTTGCCAATCAAAAAAAATATATCACAAGTTGTGTTTCTTCTTTTCCAATGATACAATCAAATAGTAGTATTTGTTTTGGTCCCATTTTGAAGATACCCAAACATGCCTGGGATTTGGATGAAAGAACATGTGGAGGCATGGAAGCCAGTTGTGGATGCTGTTCATGAGAAAGGAGGAATTTTCTTTTGCCAGCTTTTCCATGCTGGGAGAGTCTCTAACTATGGTAATACTAAAACCTAATACCATGATGGGAGAGTCTACACTACCTTACTAGGTCTCTTCCGGCATCAAATCCCGTTTACTCTTTTTTCTCTGTACCTCTATTCCCGTGTATTTTTTGGCATTGGATCACGTGAGAATTTTCAGACACTGAAGTTTAAGAGACACGATCCACAACCAAATACACATGAGAGCATGGGTACATAAGACCTGCTGCTATTTTTGCATACCATGCCCAAACTTCTAAGCATGGTTTTAAATATTACATTTATTTGCTTACAAATTGATCAGTCTAATCTCTGGCTTGACAGGCTATCAACCAAATGGTCAACCTCCAATCTCTTGTACCGACAAGCAGATACCCAGCGAATTCGACCTTGGTGACTCTGTAGGAGCAGAATTCTCACCTCCACACCGGTTATCAGTTGAAGAAATATCACATCTTATAAATGACTTCAGACTTGCAGCAAAGAATGCTATTGAAGCAGGTAATCATCAGGTTTAAATTTACTGTAATACCCTATTGGAAATCTGAATCTGATACCTGTTAGACCATAAAAGAGCAACCGGCCACGGCGGTATGGCAATGACACCAAAGGTATTACACTGAGATAGAATTCCCAGCCCGCCCTTCTGTTTTTGATCATGTACGTACTACAATTTTGGTCGAGGATATTTATAATGAAACGATTCATCTTCCTAACATCTTAAACTTCTAAATGAGTAATGGACTAAAAATTCCACATTCTGTTTTCATCTGGGGAGAAGTGAAAATTATGGAGTCAATGGATATAAATAACAGGATTTGATGGAGTGGAGATTCACGGAACCAACGGGTACCTAGTTGATCAATTCATGAAGGACCAAGTCAATGACAGGACAGACGAATATGGAGGGAGCTTAGAAAACCGTTGTTGTTTTCCACTAGAAGTTGTTAAAGCAATTACAGATGAGATTGGAGCAGAAAAAGTTGGCATCTGGCTTTCATCTGGCTTTCGCCTTTTGCAGACTACAACGACAGCAGAGACTCGAACCCAAATGCTCTTGGCCTTCACATGGCTAAGGCATTGAACCAATACGGTATACTCTACTGTCATGTGATAGAGCCAAGGATGGTCTCAGAGCTTGAGAGGAAAGAGACCAAAAAGAGCTTGCTTCCAATAAGGAAAGCTTTCGGGGGGACTTTCATTGTTTCCGGTGGCTATGATAGAGGAGACGGAAATGAAGTAATCGGCAATGGTGGTGCCCATCTGGTGGCGTTCGGGCGCTGGTTTTTGGCTAACCCGGATTTGCCAAAGAAGGTTTGAACTTAATGCTCCCCTCAACAAGTACGATAGGAGCACCTTCTACACACCTGACGCTGTCATTGGGTATACAGACTACCCATTTCTTGAATCCACTTATCAGATTCAGCATTAAGGTACAGAAAAGCAAATAGCAAGAATATGGGCCAGAGAAACCCAAACCCCACACTACCATATGTTCAAACAGATCAATGTATCAGATTATTCTGTCTTCACATTATAGTTTCTTCGTGAGAAAGAAAACAGTGAAAATGTTTGTCATTTCGCAATAATAACCATTAAATTCTACCAGATATAAATCAGCAGTTTGACACATTAGGGAAGGAAACAGAAATTCCATCAAACAGTCATGAAGGAAAGAATATTGATTCAAGGAAACATTACAAACAGCAAACTTACCATTTCGGGTCTAAGATTGCCGCTAAAAATTTAATCTGTAGAAAGACAGACTATTAAAGCCAAGGAAAATCTACACTAGGGGATCCGGATCAGCCTCCTCCCACCGTGCAATAATTTTCACTACAATACTTCGGCCAAATCCGCCCCACTGCAAAAACTTCAATTTTTGTGCATTGCCAACTTAAATGTGTTGCAACTAAAGACAACAACTTACACGTTTCCAAGGCATATTTTGTACTAACAAGCAGATTCTCCCTCCATCCTCCTTTTTCCAGCAAATAATTAAGCTGCACAGTTACTACCAAGGCCAAATTGGTTAGTGAACACCACAGTGACATTGAAACTAAAGAAGGATGGCTGAGTTTAACAAGGCAAAACAACAAAAGGCAATAAACTCAGCTTGCCTTTTTTTTTTAAAAACAGCATACCGAAAGAAGATTTATAGAGCTGTAAATCAATGGACTTGAGATTTGACTACAGTCAATTGAAACCCTTGTAGAAATGACCCTAGTTACAATAAATTTTAACTACTTAGTAATCTTTACTGGCTTTACACAGATCTCCACCTTAGAATTTACCAGAAAGCAAATAAGCAATTTACCTCCCATAGTATGCATATCTGGACCAGGAGTGCAAATGAGCCGAGCTGAGCTCCTTAGTGTTCGAGCAAAAGCTCGCTCATTTGTATAGGAGTCGAGCCCGGTTCGTTTACTAAACTAGCCTCTATAAACGAGCCAACCTTTAGAGTGTTGAGCTCGGCTCGTTTACTACACTTAACTAAAACTCGAGCTCAACCTCAGCTTATTAATTGCCGAGCCAAGCGCAAGCAGCTCAGTTGGTTTGCATCCCTATGCATTCCTTGGACTTCACAGAAATTCAACCCCAGATCCACCTCAGATTGAATAAGAAACTATATAAGTCTATAACTGTGAGTATTCTACATTAGTGCACCCATTCACACTGAATAAGAAACTCCAGTCGCACGGGGTTTGACCAAATTGGCTTATCACCAATCACCAAGTACCAACTAAGGCAATTTTAACAATACACTCCACTAATGGGTGTCATTCTTTTATTCTAAAGAAAGAAAGAGATACTTTAAAGGGTGCCCATTGGATTACAGATTTTAAAATGTTAAAGTAACTCGAATATGAATCGAAATTATACTATTATACATTGAACAGTTGCATCCGGAGCAATGCTACTAACACAACTTTAAAACATAATTTCGGGCACAACTGCATCCGGAGACGTTTGATGCACATGGGTCCACATGTATCAAGGGTCTCCGAACACAATTGTATCTGGAGTTGTGTTTTAAAATTGTGTTTGTAGACTATTTGTATATAGCATGCACATGATCACCTCATGTCTAACTTGTCAACATGTTCTGCCTCTTCTTTGATTTGACAATAAGAAAGATCATATTTGTGGTTGAGAGATGACCGGAGCAGATTTCGGGTGAGAGAATTAAGGTGGAAGAAGAAAGTAAATTAGGGAAGGAGGTGATGAATATGGAAGGAAAATCTCTAGCCCTGATGACTCCATACAAGATGGGCCAGTTTAATCTTTCTCACAGGTCAGTTCTGATCCCACCCAGAACTAATTAATCCCCTGTATTTCCTCTTCTAATACTAGCTTATCTCCACTCCTAATGGGGCAGAAATTGTTTAATTAGTTGGTCTTGTTTAGTACTTGTAGTTTCCCTACCCTTTTCAGTTAGATAGACTAGTTTGCATCACATGAGAAGATCTTGATTCGGTAGGGTAGATCTTACTTCATTGGTTAAGGTTAGTTGCGGGTTCGAGTTAGGGGACCCCTTTCCTGCCTTCTAATCTTTACGGCTCCGCGAAACTGGGTAGAGGAAATAACTCATATAGTTTTCTTTTGACGAGTTCTGATCAGCAAAAGAAAATTCTATTATCTCAAAACACAAAGTACAACGAGTTAAAAGGGTGATGGGTGATGGCACAGCATCAACACTGAGGTATAGAAATCCAACTAGGTTGGCATAACCACCAAGTAATTCATGTGCTAAACGAGTAACCAGAAGTTGGCCAGATGCCAACTCGAAAACAAGGCACCAAAATACGAGCAAGTTTTTGAGAGAATGTGAGAACTTCCTCGATAATATGAAAGATTGCGACAAGATACGCAAACCTTAATATGGAAACAACTAGAACCGAAACAAACAAAAACCAACAAGTAGCTAGGCCTACCACAACATAATTGCAAGAGCAACTACTAAGCGTGTACTTACTGAAACATCTCCTCTCCCACCTGCAAAGATCCATTAGCAAGAGAATGAACAACAGGTAACTAAAGGATACTCATGGAGCTCCGAAAACGTGAGGATGGTCGGAGCTATCATCAGTGGTATGAGATCTTTACACTTTGTCATGCATTATGTTAGAAGGCCCGCAGTACTTTCAAAATTGTCGAGGTGCTTAAGTCTTGATTTTCGCCTATGAGTCCTGCGATTGGTTGGAACAACTACAAGATTACCTAAATCCCCAGAATAGTTGTATGACTGTATCTAAAAGCAAGCTCAAAGTAGGAAATACACTGATAAAGTAACAAAAAGAGCAACTCTAGCCTTCACCATCTCCACGATCTGAAACCTAAACAGCAATAGATATTCCTTTGGTCAAGATTCACCCATTTCTTCTCTTGCAACAACAGCATATTAGTCCCCTTCCTCTGCTGACCTTCTTACCTGGTACGGTAATACCAGATCTAATCAGCTCCGGTTAATGGCAGATTCAGTTTTACGACTCATATAATTGATAGGAACTTTTACGATTCACACTAAATAGAGGTTGCTATAATTGGTGGCATCTCCTTAGACTTTTTCTATTATTTACTGATTTTTCCTACAGATTAGAGGAAGCCGTAGCGATAAGTTGATAACCGTTGTGGTCCTTTGAAAAATGTTTCACATGTTCAACCGAGTTTATCTGTTTGTGTGCTATTCTTCTTCATTGATTTATGGTTCTCTGTATGTGTGTAGGGTAGTTTTGGCACCGTTAACGAGACTGAGATCATACAATTGTGTGGCACAATCACATGCCATTTTGTATTACTCCCAGAGAGCAGCAAAAGGTGGCCTTTTGATCACCGAAGCCTCTTTAATTTCGGATACAGCTACAGGGTAACAATACACTCCATGCTTAATGCAGAACAGTTTAGAGGGATTGTTCTTTGTTCATGTCAATAACCTCTCTCTCTCTCTCTCTCTCACACACACACACACATTTGCTTTTGTTAATGTATAACAGTTAGGCATGGTCCCTTCGAGGACATCCGATAAAATTGGAACGAAACAGTTAGACATGTCATTTTAGCAAAAAATTGGGGCCCAAGGCGAACATCTTCCTCAAGGCTGGCTGGGTGCAAGAGGCGGCCTTAGGCCTCCAAAAAATTGTAAAATTAGGGCCTAAAACTATTTTCAGTTCCTAACATAAAAGCTCAAAAGGAAAAAAATTGTGACCGAGGGAAAAAATTAAGGCCCCTCTTTGAGGTTCGCCTTAGTCTCCGAAATATCATGCCGGTCTTGCTTGTCAAGTAAATTGATGGCGAAATATACTGAGGGATATTAAGTACCCCATAAAAAGTACTCAACTGTTGTTTTTGTCCCATCTTGTAGAGGCCCAAACATGCCTGGGATTTGGACGAAAGAATATGTGGAGGCATGGAAGCCAGTTGTGGATGCGGTTCATGAGAAAGGAGGCATTTTCTTTTGCCAGCTTTTCCATGCTGGGAGAGTCTCTAACTATGGTAACATACTCTACACTACCGTACTAGGTTTTTTCCGGCATCAAAACCCGTTTACTGTTTTTTCTCTGTACAACTGAAGTTAAGAGACACGACCCAACAACTAAAAACACATGAGGGCATGGGCGCATAGAAAAATGGGCACATTAGACTTGGTGCTATTTTTGCATACCATGCCCAAACTTCAAAGCTTGGTTTTGAATATTACGTTTATTTAGTTACATAGTCATTCTAATATTTGGTTTAACAGGTTATCAACCTAATGGTCAACCTCCAATCTCATGTACCGACAAGGCGATAATCAGCGAAGTCCACATTGGTGGCTCTGGAGGAGCAGAATACTCACCTCCGCATCGGTTATCAGTTGAAGAAATATCACAAGTTATCAATGACTTCAGAATTGCAGCAAAGAAAGCTATTGAAGCAGGTAAACATCAAGTTTAAATTTAATCTAATACCATATTATAAATCTGAATCTAATACTAACTATTAGATCATAAGTGAGCAACTGGCCATGGCAGCATGGCACCGAAAATATTACACAGAGATAGAATTCCCAGCCTTTACTGAAATTTGTACTATGTTTTCATCTGTTTAGCACTTACAACTCATGGTGTCTGGCTATGAATAACAGGTTTTGATGGGGTGGAGATTCACGGAGCCAATGGGTACCTAGTTGATCAATTCATGAAGGACCAAGTGAACGACAGAACAGATGAGTATGGAGGAAGCTTAGAAAACCGTTGTCGTTTTCCACTAGAAGTTGTTAAAGCAGTTGCAGATGAGATTGGAGCAGACAAGGTTGGGATTCGGCTTTCCCCTTTTGCAGACTACAACGAGAGTGGAGACTCGAACCCAGATGCTCTTGGCCTATACATGGCCCAGGCATTGAACCAATATGGAATACTCTATTGTCATGTGATAGAGCCAAGGATGATCACACAGTTTGAGAGGATAGAGACCAAAACTAGTTTGTTGCCCATGCGGAAAGCTTTCTGGGGAACTTTCATTGTTGCCGGCGGCTACAATAGAGATGATGGAAATGAAGTAATCGGCAATGGTGGTGCCGATCTGGTGGCGTTTGGGCGCTGGTTTTTGGCTAACCCAGATTTGCCAAAAAGGTTCGAACTTAATGCTCCCCTCAACAAGTACGATAGGAGCACCTTCTACACACCTCACCCTGTCATTGGGTATACAGACTATCCATTTCTTGAATCCACTTATCAGCATTAAGCTATGGGGAAGGAAACAGCAAGGGCTAGCAAAACCCAAACCCCACACTACACTTTACATTCAAACAGAACAATGTATGAGAATATTCTGCATTCACATACTGTAGTAGTTTCTGTATGAGAAGAGTACTGTGGAAATCTTTGTCATTTGACAATTACACCAGAAAACAGGAATTCCATCAAACATACATGAACGAGAAAATATCAATTTAAGGAGCATTACCAATAGGAAATTTACCATTTCAGGTGTAAGATTTCCAATAAACAATTCATGACAAACCAAGATAGAGCAGGGAAGAGAAGAGAAGCATGTTCATCTGACTGACCCCACTCTTTTGGATTCTCTACTTCAAGTGCAAAAGGAATAGAGTTCCGCATCGGGAAGCATACGATATTTTCATTTATTTATATGCGATGGATCCCCGTTTGGTTTGGTTCTCTTCGGGATGAGAAATGACCTACTTAACTCAAGGGTGCCGATAATGCCACGACACTTATTGTTAGTGCCACGACATGTTTTGTTCACAGACTGTTATGCCCTTGGCAGCAAAGCAAATGTTTCTCGTCTTATCTGCTCACATTCCTTCTCTCTGTGTCTCCTATTTCTTTTCCGAGTCTATAGAGCATCCCAGTCATCTTATCCCCGCTTCCCTTGCCGTTAATCACCATCAGCGTTGACACAAGAGATCCATCTCTGCATTGCCGCCAAAGGTTGAGTTTCCACCACCGCCCGATTCTTTTCTCTCTCTTTATGTTGGCTGAGGAAAAAGCAAAATCCATGCTCTATTAAATCTCCTGAAATTATTCAATTCGTCCCTCACCGAACCACAACGATGCATGCGTGCAGAGAATTTCCTGAGAGCAGCAACGCATTTGCCTGCATAAAACAAATTAAAACCCAATTAACTCTCTCTCTCTCTCTCTCTCTCTCTTTCTCCATATTTGATGGTGGGTCAGATCCCTTATTCCCCATTTCATGATATCGGGATTAATCACAAATTCATTGACGATTTCATCAAAAATCGACAAGTAGCAATTGGAATGAGAGTAGAAAAAGGAGCAATGAGAGGGAGAGGGAGAGGGAGAGGGAGAGGGAAAAATAGCAGGGGAGGCATCGGAGAGAGAGAGATGAGAGAGAAGGATTAGGGGTAGAAATGTAATACAACATGACATCATCGTGGCACTAAAAAAGGTCTTCGTGGCATTATCGCTAGCCTAACTCAATGGTTAAAGTATTGCTTTCATACGGCGGGAGACATTGATTCAAATCTAGTAGCAAGTATCCTGCTCCACCCACAATTGGACAAAAACATCTCTTTCATCAATACGGGAAGAAGCAGCCGAAGCAAAAGAAAGAAGAGAAGGCTAGTGGGAAGTGGGTGTTCGAAAAGGGAGTTACCCTCTTGGGTGAGGGGTTTCGTTTTTGATCTTCCTTTTGCCAAGTGAAGTCCTGTACTTCTTCGAGTTGGCCACGGGACAACCACCTCTGACACACCACTCCATTCTGACAGGAAGGGGCTTTCTGGATTGGAAGAATGTCAGGGAGTCAGTGCTTAAGTAAATAGGTTAGTCAATCCGTACTGTACCAATTGATATACCGATAATTAAGCCTTGAGCCGACTGGTGGAATACATGTTGGCGGGTCCCTTGAGTGTCGAAACCAAGGGGTGTTTGTTTTTTCTTGATCAGCTATCCAAAAGTTCCTTACACCAGGGATCTAGTGGAGCACCCTCCTCTTACAGAACCTCAGTTCTCACTATAGTACTTTGGCCCCACTGCCAAAATATTCTCTTGGGCATTGCCATTTGCCAACTTAACGACTTGCAATTAAAGACACCACCATACATGTTTTCAAGGCAATTTTTTGTTCGACTAGTAACAGACAGATTATCCCTCCATCCTTTTCCAACAAATAGTAATAAGAGCTGCACAGTTATCATCAAGAGAATTTCGTACTACTGTACTTAGAAAGATAAAGTAAGACAGGAGTACTAGAAACTACACCATATGAAATCATTACTTGCTCAAAAGATAGGATACACATGGAGGTTAGATGAGTTCTATCAACTATTTAAATGGAAAAACAAGTTTGAGAACGTGGGCAACATCATTTTTACTGGAAAGAGTAACCCTGTACTACAAATCCATTGACAGACAAAAACAAAACAAGAACACCTAACAGCCCACATGACTATGCTACCATCCATGCCCACATTTAGTCGTCCTCTTCCTCCTACAAAAACACACCGAACAAGAATTTAGTATGACTACAAGAATGTACTTGTTTAGTAAGACAATAAGAGTGCCAAAAATGTTCACAAACCTCTCCACTGCCATCCTCCTCATCGACTTCAGACCCATCATCTTCAGCTGCATTTGTACCTTGAGCCTGATATGTTTCAAAGGAACAGTTACCAACACAAATCAGCACAACCAATATCAACAGACATGAGATGGCTTGATTAATTTACCAGTTTCTTATTGTAGGCTTCCATGTTCTTCTCATAATCCGTCTTACGCTTGTCTGCCTTGGCTACATAAGGAGCCTTGTCCTAAACATCATGATCGCAACAGTCTCAATTAACGAACTGGTTTCTAATAAGCATTTGGTAAGTAAAATCCAGAATAAATTACACAAAGGACAAATCAATAATAAAAAAAAATGCTACTCACAGCTTCAGTCATTGATTTCCATTTGGCTCCACCAGCTTTAGCAACCTTATTTCCAAAACATACAACAATAGCATACATCAATTACTCAAAAAAATTTGAGCACTAGATTGGTGAACACCCAATGACTAGACTGAAGGAACAATTAAATTACTCACAAGAGCAACAGACTTGTTTCCAGGGTGTTTTTCCTTGTACTGTCCCCTGAACTCCTCCCTTCAACAAAGAACCAAAAAAACAACTCAGGTACTTATAAAGAATGAAGTCATAGGTACTAATTTTCACCAATGGAAACCAGAAACAAGGAGGCAAGTATATAACTATTTGATCGTGTATAAGGTAGGCTCACACTTTTTCCCCAAACTTTAAAAAAATGCAACCCGTTCTTCCCTCATTCCTACATTTTTTCCACAGACTCGAACCAAACCCTAGACCTCCCCCTTTGAAGCAAGGGGTACAACCAAATGGGCTAAGAGCTGCATCTCCCTCTTTTCTACTGTAACGTCCCAGATTGACCTCAATTCACAATTTCCCTAATTCCATCTTTATACATAGCACAATTTGCACATGAATCACACGTACACAAAATGAAATCATCATTACAAACTTTCACAAAAGGAAACCAGAAACAGCATATGCGAAGATATATATATTCATACATGAAAACGAAGAAAGCACTGGGAGGCCTCTTGGGCATGTTAGGGTCCTTATCCTTCTTAGTTGATTTCTTCACCGCGCCTTTCTTCACGGAAAGCCTGTCGCCACAAACCAAACATCATTGAAGACGACACATACACACTTACTATCGGCAAAACCTAAAACGATACAAAACCGTTGACTTACTTGGTGTCCTTCGCTTCAGCCTTTGATTTAGCTCCCTTCATGACGAAACCTGCAGTCGTAGTGGTAAATCGGTAGCAAAAACAGTAAGAATCGATGAAAATCGGAAGGAAAAAAGGGATTAATAGTTGATTCGGAGTCGAGAAAACCCTACCGCTCGGTGGTTTAGGGGAATAGAGTTTAGGGTTTGGGAGAGAGAGAGAGAGGGGGGGATGCGGAGGGAGTCTAGGAGGAAGAGAGAGAAAGGCGGAAGGGATAGATATAGTGGAGAGTTTGTGGGGGAAATTGAAATTCAATAGCGGGTGAAATGAAAAAGGCTTTTGGGTTTGGGCGGGATGTGAATTTTCATGTCACGTCACCAATCCGGGTGCTCTCGCGCTACTTGTACGCTGCTTCTCTCCCCCTCCCTTAAGGCTCTGTTTGGAATTTAAAGACTAGAAAGGAAAATTAAAAAAAAAATTCCTTCTATTGTTTGGTTGGAAAAGGAAGAGAGAAGAAAAAAGGAAAAAAAAATGAAAATTAGAAATTGTTTGGTTAGAAGAGAAAGGGAGAAAAAAATAAAAAAAATTAAATTTAGTGAATAGTAAATTTTTCCTCCCATTTTCCTTCTCTTTTCTTTTCATTTCCTTAAGTTCCAAACGGAGCCTTAATAATTGGATGGTTGGATTAGCTTGAGCTCACTTTGATTAATTTCAGAATTCTAAAGTTAACAATCTGGCAAAAACTTCGGTAGTTCTAAGGTTTGAAATGTTTGACTTTCGTAGAATTTGAACATGCGACTTTATGGAATATAAGCGTTCACTAATAGTTTTCTTATACTCACATGGCCAAATCCCTTGGTTTGAAAATGAAAGGGAATGTAGGGTACTTCGTCACCTACGTTAAAGAATATTGTCTCGCCACACCATACCACTATTGGTAAGGGATCCCACTGCACTTATTTCAAAACCAAAGATAGGGTCTCTCGATGTATAGATAGTGTTAGGAGTATTGGGCTATAAGGACTTAAACTTGGTCATTGTTGAACCAAGTCCAAGACTCCATGTTTCCAAATTGGGGTTTCCTAGGAGTATTTCACAGCCCAGTTTATCCAAATTCTACTTTCCAAGAAGCCCAGTCGAGCTTGGGCCTAATGGAATCAGCACCGCTATCTACTTTCCACATGGGTTTGGGCTCAATAACACCAGCCCTGATCTGTACAAACTCCACGAAGCCCATTTTGGGCTCTCTGTCCATCGAGGTTCTTGGAACGAGTTGAGTTTTGTTCACCCTCCACTTAAGAGGGTGAACATTACCCTTCTTCCTATTGGTTGAAATGATATGGGTTCCACCACAAAGTGATGTCATGCTTACCAAAAAGTGTATTGCATGGT
>JAOTQK010000021.1:768635-780669 GCA_025642025.1 Rhododendron ferrugineum
AAATCATGTGTTTACGCAAATAATTTTTCTATCACTATGGATCTTGTTTGATAGATCTCATTGAGATCTTTAATACAGTGTAAAAAAATTTTTTTTTTTCATTTATGTTATATTTGAGTTTGAAAATGTAAAAAAAACTTTTTGTTTGGAAAAAATAAGAAGTTAATGAAATAATTACTTATTTTTTAAGAAGGTTTCCGGAACGGAGCCTTAATTTGGTTGAATGGTAATCGATTTATTTATTAATTAGAGATAATTTGGTTGAATGGTAATCGATTTTATTCGTTTCGATGAGAGAAATTAGAAAAATTACTGAACCGATGGGTACCCGAATCGTAACCTAAATTTTTCCCCGAATCATAACCGAAAAATTTCCCATGGGTATGGTTGAGACCTTGGATAACCGAACGGGTATCGATTCGGTTATGGTTTGTCTGATGCCCAAACCGAACCGAAATGGTTTAATTACAAAAATGCCCCTTCATATATATACATACATATTTTTTACCAGTTTTAGGGTTATTTCTCATTCTCAATTTTTACAGAGCGGCGCCTCTCTCTCTCTCTCTCTCTCTCTCTCTCCCCCCGCAATCACTGTGTACTTCCTCACCCACCTCCACGCCGTCCACACCAGTGGCTCTCGAATCACGGCCAACCTCTTCCCCTTCAAGTTCCCTGGATTCAAGCTCTATCTGGTTCATGTTCTCGAGATCGGTCAATGGCACTCCATCTCTGTAGTATCTCCGACCAATGGATCTGCTACCACCGTCGATGTCATGGGCTTTGACTCTCACCACTGCCCCGGTACGCTCTCGGTCAGGCTTTTCGGTTCTGTTTGCATCTTGCTTCTGTTGCTCACAGGTTGTAAGTGAATGAGTTTCTTATGTAGGGCTGCAGACAAGTTTAGACATGGGTTAAGGGTGTCTCTGATTGCAGCGATTTTGGCGATTTCTCTCTCAAATGGGCCTCATCCAGACTTCTCCGTTCTTCTCTCGGTCTCTCTCTTTCTCTCTGGTCCGGTTACCCATTCGGTTCGGGGATTACCCGAAATCCGTTTGGTTCGGTTATGGTTCAGTCCTCCCCTCCCGTTCGAGTACCGGGGTGGATTCGGTTAGGTTTTCGGTTTCGGGGATCGGGTACGGATATGCCAATATCCGCCCCGAATGCCATCCTTAAATAGTATAAAAATTGAAAAAGTTCAGCTAAGACAATGCTAATGCAAATACAGACAAATGTTTTAAACTTTTATTGTCATCTATTTTTGTGGTATCTTTTGATAGTAATTTCTCAAATTTTGATAGTTATTAATTTTGAAAACTAACATAAATTTAATAAAACTTCAGATAAAAAACAAACATAAATAGCGACTATAAATTTTAGCGGAAGAGGTCCAGTCTAGTTTTTCTTATGTCCAGTCCGGTCCAGTTTTAGGCCCCTCCTGGGCCCACAATAAAGATTGAAATCGTTCTTTTTGTAACGCTCATTATGTATGTCATTCATGCAAAAAATTAACTTGATCAAACGTCGATAGGTACATGAACGAAATATATTTGTACAAGAAAAATGTGATGACAAAAATAAATTGAAACTCCTATTTGCCCCTTGATGAATTATTCCTAAAGGCTCACATCGAAATAGTGCTAGTTGATGAAAGCTATTTCGGAAACAAAAAGAGTAAAGTCAAATTCATTTGGGCTATTTTTTCAATTCCTATAAAATGCAATCAAATCAAGTATGGGTTGGCGATCAGAACATATATGGATAGAACTTATAAGGGGGCTTGAAAAACAAGTAATTTTTGCTGGGCCTTTATCCTTTTTTTTAGGTTCGTTAGGATTCAATAAATTGAAACTCGTAATTGCTCATATTGGAACTCCTAATTGTCCATTTTTTCTTGTACAAATATATTTCATTCATGTACTTATCGATATTCAATCAAGCTAATTTTTTGATTGGATGACATACTTGACGAGTTCTAGAAAATAAACGATTTCTTATTACTGGACCGGACTGAATATAAGTAAAACTTGGACCTCTCTTCCCAAATTTTAGGCTCTGTTTGGAACCCATGGAAAGAAAATGAAAAGAAAGTAAAATTAAAATAATTTTCCTTCCATTATTTGGTTGGAAGAGAAATAGTGAAGAAAATAAAAATTTTAAGTGTAATAAACAATAAATTTTCCCTCCCATTTTTCACTTATTTTCCTTTTATTTTATTTTATTTTATTTACCTTTCCTTTCCATGGATTCCAAACAGAGCGTTAGCCCAAGGGTGAAGATAAAACCTGCACTTGATGGTCGTTCAAGAAATACTAGTACGTACTAACAAGGGTTCGCCCATCATACACGAGCCGCCAGCCAGAGGAACCGCGCTTCGTATTCTGCCGCTGACTTCTCCCTACTTTGTCACTCTCATCAGAAACCTGCAAGGTACCTATGTTTTGTACTCCAGTAGCTATCAAGTTCCTCACTTCAACTTCTTATTCGCGGATCGATGGAATATATAGAGGTATTCGGTGAGAATCTCAGCATACCAACTTTTTTTTTTGGGGTAATTTAAGTTTTTATTCACAACAAACAGGATACAAAATCAAAGGGGCATTCCCCAGTGAACCAAGCCAAAAATTGCTCAGCAGAGCACTCTACCAACAAGCAACAGAAAAGATAACTCTACCAACTTATTATCACTATCTGTGATCTGGGTCTTTAGAGTTTTATTCTCTTTTTTGAAGGTTTCAATTTTATCGGTTACGTACTTCGTTTGAATTTGGCTTGTTAATTTTGTTTAATATAGCCAGGCTCGTGTCTAATTTGCTGGAAAGCGCAAAAGATTGAGTCTGTGAGAAGTTTATGGGCTTTAAATCTCCTTGTCAACCAGCATGCTACAATCAAGAGGCACGATGCTTTGTTGTTTATAGTATTTGCTGTCATTCTTTTAACTTTTGATCAGATGGGTACTACTCATTTAACTTGGTAGCCCCTCATGGCTAGTTATCTTTTTTGTTCGGAGTAATGATGTAGAGGAGAACGTACACACTACAGTGGCTTTGTTCCCTCACCTTAGAGGCACGTCCTCTTGGTCTGATACATTGAGTTCCAGTTGTTACATAGTATTTCACAGTTGAAGTCTAGGGAAGTTCCGCAGGAGTTTTGAATCATGTTTTTGACTTCTCAATCCCTTCGTAGTTGTATGTCATACAACAATTTTCCGGTGTTGATTTTTGAGTAGTGTAATCGGTATATTGGTGCAAAGACTCTGCATATGATGGCTTACACTTGATCTCTGAACTTCAGGTAAGTTCTGTTGAGAAATCTACACGACTGATGCCCTTCTCTATGCACCCATTTTTTTGTTGTTGTTTGGCATGTTCTTGTGAATGTTGATTTTCATTTTAAACAGTTCTTGTCTTCCTCTTTCGAACGATGATGGAGAGGAGTTGTTTGTCCACGTCTAGAGGCATGTCCAAATGTTTTATGTTCTTAGTTTTAGTTGTTACATATCTCCAATTGTTAGGTCTAGGTACGGAATCTTCACATGAGTTGTTACTTACTTTTGACTTCTGAATCTCTACGCAATGCTAGGGCATACGTTGTTCTCTCGGTGTTTATTTCTTGTGTCATTTTTGTTAGTTTTTTTGGTTTGTTGGTGCAAAGACTGCATATGATGGCTTACACTTGATCTCTGAACTTCAGGTAAGTTCCTTGTTGACAAGTCTATGTGACTGATGCCCTTGTCGACACACGTCTTGTTAAAGGAACTTTTTTAAGTTATATTTTGCATATTCTTTTTTGCATGTCATGTAACGCATCTTTGTCCCTTATGGGTTACCGCTTCTTTCAGTTGGGAGTGGTGATGTAGAGGAGAGCCTACTACCTACAATTGCTTTGTTCCTCCACCTCTAGAGGCATGTTCATGCGGTCTGAGTTTAACTTGTTGCGTGTTCCAATCTCTTAGGTCTAGGGAAGCTTCTCATGAATCAACTTTGACTTGTGTAACTCTTTGTGATGGTATGATCCTTTTGGTTAGTTTTTTTCGTGCTTTGTATGTCTTGGGTATGTTGGTGCAAAGACTGCATATGATGGCTTACACTTGATCTCTGAACATCAGGTAAGTTTTCTTGTTGATGCGTACACGACTCATGCTGTCTTTGTGCTCTAATTAAAGGGATTGTTTTTCTCCCCATACGCTTATGTATTGTTGGTTACTCCCTCCGTCCCAATTTGTTTGTCAACGTTTATACTATTCTATGTCCTAAAATGGTTGTCCAAATCTAAATTGACTTTGCAATATTCCATTAATACCCTCTCTATGGAGAGAGTGCACTCTCATCCAATATCAAAATGTTAAGGTTATTCTTGGAAAATTCCATTTTTTCATAGGTAATCATTTTGTCTAATTAATAAGTTGAAATTTCAAGAGCGAACAACTCATACTTAGTTAGTCTTTTCTCTCTTAAGAATGACGATGTGGAGGAGAGCATACCGTGGCTTTATTTCTTCGATTGGTCGAAATGGTCTAGTTTCGGTCGTTGCAAGGTTCAAACTTTTAGGGGGACTAATGTTTGGTCGGCTTATTTTTTCTGCTAATCAGATCATGTTTCAATCTGGTCCAGCGTTCCACTTTTTCTTTGGAGTACGTGTATATCTCGCTGGTAATTGCATCTCCTAGATTAACTCGGATTCATGCTATAGAAAATGTGGCAGATTCATTCAAGATATATGTAATCCATTTGAAGTGTTGTGAAATTTGAAATGACATGGAATATATAGTTGTTCTTTTTGCCCTTATACAGTCTTGAACTTACTCATTAGGGTTTTTCAGAGTTGATTTTGCAGAGCCTCTGTTGGGCTTAGAAACGACCGCTATGCGTTTCGGATGATTATGTTTTTGAGGGCCTTACCGACTTAGGTCTTGCAGCAGATGTGGTAGAAGCAATCCGCCATTACCATTTGCCGTGGTTTGACTTGCTTGTTGCTTAGTAGATTGACGCAAATTTGGGGCCATTGAATTAGAAGCTGGAATTCCCTTGAAAGCTTATATTACTCTGAAAGATGGAATGACAACTATACTCTGGAACTGAAAGTGGATTCAATGAGTGGGAAAATCTTACATTTGCTTGTGTTGCCCTTACTTGAAGGGCTTGAAAGAGTCGTTCTTTAAGCTTGCTGGACAGTGAAGCAGTCATGAAAGTTTCCACAAGGCTCGGCAAAATCAAAATTGCAGTCTTTTCAATGGTTGACTAAATGGAGATACAGCTTGTAGCCTTGTTATTCTTGAACCAACAATATGTAGTTTTGTTCATGGTCCCTTTCACCAGAACGGTTATACTGATGTCTTAACAGATAGTATTGTTTCTCCAAACATTAGGCAGTTTATGAAATGATACCACTCTTGTTTGGTACCTACATTATTTCTGGGCTGGTACCGTAGTAAACGGAAGCAAATACGGTGGCATCAAGTTTATGTTTAGGGTGTCATTTTATCAATTTGCTTAACAAGGCCTATTTTACAGCTGAATTTGATGTCCACGGATCTAGAAAGGACCTACTTGGGTTTCACTCACAGCTCTGGCCAGTCTCTGTGAAATGTATGGCTTTGGTGTATTTTGTATAGTTTAAATGGAAAATGCTAACTACGGATGGTGGTTAAAGGGAAAAAAATGTGTCCATGATCTGGATATTCGGGATATAGTATTGGAATGTATGAGACGAGTATTCAAATTTTAAACTTCTTTGGCATGATTGGCTCCTTAACCACTGCCGGGTGGGCATTTGTTTGCATAACTTTTTAGTTTGAGAGATTGAAATTTGAGTGTGCAAACAGGTCACAGGTTCTAGTCTGCCCTCCTTCTAGGGATAATTTGTGGAAAGAAATCATGTATTCCCTCAGGTCATATGTCGGTGCCCGCCTCTGAAATGAATGTTGAATGCCAATACGTATATATGCAAAGATGTAATTTTATATATTCCTACAAGGTGAGCTTACATAAATCTTTGCTTAAAAAGTTTTAGGAATTACAAATACAGCAGATCCTGTAACCTCGTTACTCTGTCTTTAATACTGTAGGACTGAAATAGAGAAACCACGAAAGAGAGCTCATAATATACCAGGGCAGACTGATTTCCTAGAGATGCAGACATCTATGGCATCCTTTCTGCGTCCATCTTCTTCGGTTTAGCTATCTGGTATGTGACTGTTTGCTCCCTCCACTTTTCGCTCTCCAGATACATCTCATAGAAGTTCACTTCCCCTCCGTCTGTAACGGTCAACGCGGCGGTGCTTCTAGTCCCGTAACGCCCCTGTGCATGACAGACAAGTACCCCGTATAGGCACTTCTTTAGTACTAACAATGAATGCAATATGTTTGTGTTTTTAATTTTAAATTCATTATGGTACTCCACCCCATGGCATTCTTTAGTACTAACCGAGTTGCTCGAATCGAGTTTTGGGCTTGTTTAGTAAATGATCTAAGCTTAAAATTCCAAAGCTCGGCTCAAAAAAGTAGGCTCGGCTCATTTAAAGAGAATTATTCAGTAAATGAAGCCGAGCTTGAGTTTTTAACTCTTTCAGTAAACGAGCTGAGCTCGAACACTACAAATCTTGACTCGACTTGTTTGCAGCCCTACACATAGGCAACGCCATTTACCACTTAATACTTCGGGAATGCTGAATAATTACATCAACCATTTGATGACACATTTAATGATATCATCTCACCATCAATAAGTTGGTTCGTTCACTTTTGGCAAATAATGTAGTATCATTAATGGTTCCTTAACAAGTTTCTGTTGGGATTTGCCTTGCATTAATGGGAGAGTAATTGACAGTGATACATACCAGTGGTGTGTCAACTTCAACAAAAATGGAGCTCAAACTTAGTTCCCAATCCGGTGAACAAATGCGAGGCAGCTTGCTTTCCTCAGCTTTGACTCTGTCTCTCATCAGTTTTTCCACCATCTCATTCACTGGAATTTCACCTTCACCATATTCTCCAACCAGATCATTGAAATTCAGTTCCAAACGCTGGACCTGGAAGATAGAAGGAGAACAATAATCAACACACACACACTCTCTCTCTCTCTCTACATGTATATAACGTATATATGCTGACCTTATGCCAAGGCGAGTTGAGCTTTGCATTTGAGAGGACATGAGTACCCGGGGGAACGTCCTGAATCGAGATGGGTTCCCCTTTTGGCCTGTTGGAGACATAGACCATTGCTTTGGAGGAAAGATCAGCCACTATGAGGTTAAACCCATTGTAGTGATGCCCTTCTCTGGCAACTTCCTCCGCGAATTCTCTAGGACTCTTTCCGCTCTGCAAAACCCACCATTCATCATGTCAAAAATCAATTTACAGGCTTTTATAATCTTTGAAATGAAACAAATTAATCTTGCAAAGTGTGGAGCTTGATAGTACACCAAGTCAAGCGTTTATAACAAGTTAACCGGAGTTCAAGGGCAACGATTTATTGCCCATAACAAATCAATCTTGCTAAGTGTGGAGCTTGATGGTACTGTACAGTAACGTTTTATGGTCGCAGAAGGCACCCGTTTCGATTACGTCTATGAACACGTAGGGTAAGTCAATGGAATCTCATGTTTTTGTGGAGTTTTCATTTTGATTTCTTAAGTTTCTGCATTTGTATACCTCAGATCATGTGGTAGGATTACAGGAATGCCTAACCATTGAAGTGAGTTTTGGTACTTACCTCTAAGAAACGCACAGGGAGGTCTCCTCTGCTTTTGCCCTCAGGAAGGGTATGAAGTTCCAACACATTGGTAATGAAAGCCAGTCTCCCTCCTCTTGAACAGGCTAGCCATGTCCCCCCTGCAACCTCATCTCTCCCTCCCAATATCTCCCCTCCTTCCCACCATGCTGCCGGCTTCGTAGGCCTGAAAACACAAAAATCAACAACAAACCCATCATTCGCAAGCCAAGAATCCAGCTCACCTCCGGTCTTCCAATCCTCCAGTGCCGTCTAGTTTTCGGCTTTTCCGAACGCATTCCAGGCTCGCAAGAGACATTCAAACGACCATTAAAAAAAACAACAGCTTGATTGAATATCTGTAGCTGCATGAACAGATCACACTTGTGAAGGAGAAAATAATTGGTTTAGAGTAAAAATCATAGAAGCCGTCCATTTTTTTCTTGCGCAAGTTCAATCTGTTCATATATTTCAATCACTCTGATTTTTGGCATGGTGATTCTTATTTGCGAGGTTTACTAGTTGATTCTTATTTGCCGGGTGGGTATATTCCATGTGGTATCCGCTCGGCACATACCCACCCGGGTACAACGTACCTGGGATATACCCATCCGGTATTGAAATTTTTTTCCTTAAGGTGGGCTTCAAAAGCTAAAAACTGACAAGCGGGAAATCATCAAACATGCATGTGAGAGAGAGAGAGAGAGAGAGAGAGAGAGAGAGAGAGAGAGAGAGAGAGAGAGAGAGAGAGAGTTGCCTGTTGTGGTATTCATCTCTGTTGTGCAAGAGGAGAAATGGGTAGAGAGGGTGAGCTTGCCAAATGAAGACTGCAATGCACATTTTATCGGTCCAATTAAGCGATGAAGAAATGCAACAATTGTGAGAAGAGAAGAAGAAGATGATGATAATGAAGAAGAAAGAGTTGCTTCGGTGGGCGTTGTCTTTTGGCCTCTCTGTCGGTTTAAGGTGGTTACAGTATAAATATACATGCACACACTGACACGGTGGGCGACTTTGCATAATCCGGGTGGTTTTGAACAAAGACGTGGGTAGGATTCCTTTGTTTTGTAACCATCGAACTGATCCGTATTAACCTTCCGGATTATATCAACTTCTACTACTACAAATAAAATACACAAACTCACCCACAATACACACGGCCCTACACACATTGCATGCTTCTAATGTGTGTGGGCTCCACAATTTCTGTGCGTGGGTTTGTGTATTTGTTTGTGGTTCTAAAATGATTGTCGTCAAAATTCAAGGGATTGAGTACTTTTCTGTGGTCTCGTACACTTCGTACGGACTCACACAGAAACGAGTGGTAGATACGGCTATTGGGTACCACGTAACGGTATTTCAAGACCACCAAATAATTGTTCAGAGTCAAAAGTATGTGACTTGATAAAACATTAAAAAATGAAAACCTTATGTTTAACACGTATGTTTAATCCTATCACTTCCTTCACGGCTTCACACAACAGCAAACAAATAAAGTTAAAGAAACGAAAAAAAAAAACACGTAAGTGAAAAAAAGCTACAAGAAACGCGTGTCATTTCGTTATGATAAAGTACCATGATATCCGCTGTGATTTTGAAGATTTTAATAATATAGGCATTTGGCTAAGGGGTGGCACGTACTTTTCAATGGAAATTCGCTAATAATTATTTTATGTTTTTTTTGTAAAAATATGAAGGAAAAGTGTATTATAAAATCATTGATGGAAATCCGCTAATAGTTATTGTCTGTTTTTTCGTAAAAATACGAAAGACAAGTGTATTACTCCGTATAAAATCAGCACTTCTTGAGGGTTTTTTTTTTTTTGAAAAGGTAATAAGCTTTTGGTTGAACTATATCGTGATCTTTGAACGGAAGTCATAAAGATGTTATTCATATGATCCAAATCGTTTATTATTATTTGAAAGCAATCGCTATTTTTTTATTATTTGTGTGAAAAATCAAGTTGTTAGAGTACTGATATGTACCAAATCGATTTCGGTTAATATATAAAAAAATTGTTTTTGGGAACCGGGATGGCATGTGCCGCACCCACCCAGGTCTTCAAAAGCCTCTTTTATGGAAAATGCTACCCACACAACGTAAGGACACACACAACTCACACAACCGCTGATGTCATACCCAAAACGATGTCGTTTTGTTAAAAAAAAAAAAACAACCCAGTCGCCCTTCCCTTCTCCTTCTCCTTCTCCCTTCTCCCTTCTCCTTCAGTTCAGTCCTCCTAACAATCGCGAACACAAAACCCCCTTTCCCCTTCTTCCTCCATTGACGCTCAAAATTTCCAAAGAAGAGAGAGAGGGTTTCTCATATTTTCGAATTAGGGGTTTCTCATATTTTTGAATTAGGTTTTTTTTTTTTTGCAGCACAACAGTTTAGGGTTTCTCAATTTAAAACCCTCTAATTGATGAGGATGAGGAGTAAATAGTGTGGATAATCTATCTATCTAAAACAAGGAGAGAGAGAGAAGAGTACCAGTTGTTCGATCGAAGTGGCGTCCAAGAATACGGAAGGAGAGACACTCAACGGTCGTCTCTAGGTGTTCTTGTCGTCTTTGTTTGTGAGTCTTGGAGGGGTTTTCGGTCATAACCAAGGAGAGGAGGAGGAGGAAGAAGAAGAACCAGAGTTGGATATGGCTTCGAGAGCTGCTGCTGTTCCAAAGAACCAGAGTCAAACAGTAGGGGGTTTTTAGCGTCAATGAAGAAACCCTCTTTCTTCTCTGGAAAATATGAGAAACCCTCTCTCTTCTCTGGAAATTTTTATCGTCAATGGAGGAAGAGGGGAAAGGGGGTTCTCTGTTCGCGATTGTGAGGAGAAGGCGACTGAACTAAAGGAGAAGGGAAAAGGAGAAGGGCAGAGCGACTAGGTTTTTTTTTTTTTTTTAAACAAAACGACGTCGTTTTGGATATGACGTCAGCGGTTGTGTGAGTTGTGTGTGTCCGTACGTTGTGTGGGTAGCATTTTCCCTCTTTTATCACCACTCAACTACCTAACCAAGGGTTACATTTTACAATTAGATTTGTAGTGATAGCATAATGCATGTATCAAAAAGTCGAGGAATACAACTCTAGAAATAAATGTGTTCGGAACCATTGAATGCATGTAGACCCACATGCATCTAACGGTTTCGGACACAATTGTGTCCGAAGTTGTGCATATATCATTGCTCTAGTGGTAATCGTGAGTGGAATAGATATAGTTCACAATTTTCTTAAACATTTCGTTTCTTTGTAGATTGAACCAGCTATCAATACATGGGAATTAAATCCCTACTTAGTTGAGTTCAATTTTGTTCACCCACCTTTAAAAGTGGATGAACATTTTACCCACTATGTTCCCAGTCTTATTTCGTAAAATCACCAAATTTTCGATTTAGAAGTTCACATAAATCTGAATTTTGAAGATTGTAACAATATAGGTCTTCGAAAGCCTCTTTATCACCCCTCGACTACCTAACCAAGGGTTACATTTTTTAACATCTAGATTTGTAATGATAGCATACTCGTAATCGTGAGTGGAAATCTAACTTTCACGTACGGCACGACTCTATCGAGCAAAAATTAGATTTCTTCAGTCGTTTGGCTTCAATCGATCGTGCTTTCACGTTCCGTGGCTAATGCTCGAAAAAAAAGACCGAAATCGGCATGCTCTTTCAACCGGTCTAGCCAAGGCATGACATGACTCTATCGAGCAAAAACTAGATTTCCTCGGCCGTTTGGGTTCAATTGCTTGTGCTTTCATGTCCCGGGATAATGCTAAAAAAAAGACAGAAAACAGCATACTATTTTAATCGGTTTATGCCAAGGCATGGCAAGCCAATTGCTTGTCACCGAGCAAGGCAAGCCATGACACGACTTTATCGAGCAAAAATTTCTTTGAGAAATGAAGCATCTAGTAATCTAGCATTTCGGGTACTCTCATTAAGATCTTATACCCGAGAAACAGATAGTAGCTGACAACTGAATTAAAATTTTCATTTCTTTATAGATTGATCCAGTACTCAATTACGTACGTGGGAATATAATCCTTACTTAGGTTAAAATGTGGCTGTTGGTTAATTATATCATTAGAATCACGTACATATTACAAAGTCCATTCAGGACCCGGAGGCCCAGTGGTGCACTACAGGAGTGTAGTGCAGCATCTCAGTTGTTCCAAAGTGTTTTCGATAACCCGGATATAAAAAAAGACTCATCACGAGAAAAGTCATTTTTAGTTACAGGTTCTGTTTTTGTAGAGACTCGTAAATTATTTTAGATTTCGGGAATTGTTTAGTGCATAAAAGAATCGATTTATTATTAAAGTTGT
>JAOTQK010000021.1:784000-794998 GCA_025642025.1 Rhododendron ferrugineum
ATCCCCTATTTATACTCACAAATCTTTAAATCACACATTCTCCCTCCAAACTTCTATTCTTTCACTTTAATCCCCAAATCAAATATTCCCCAATAAATCCACATTTTTCTCAATTAGGCATTTAATAGACATTTCAAAAATTAAAATTATTCGGGTCTCTACAATGCTTCACCCCGCGTTAATATGTGATTGTGGAAGCTACCTAGAACATCACGTCGTGGTATTCTTGGAGCACTCTAATAGTGTTTCCTAACCACTCCGATCAAAAAGGAAAGGAAAATTTTAAAATCAGCCCAATTGGCTGACAATAGTAAGTGTGTGGATGTGTATTAAATGGTGTAAAAAGTGCACAGAAATAAGTATTTTTCTTGTCTTCTAGTGTGTTTATCGTCAGCCCAGTGGGCTGACAATAGCAAGACCGGTGAATATTTCGAAAGATGATTTATCAAATTACAAAATCCTGATAACGTGATCAATTATTTATATACTATGGTTTGCCCGTACCTGAAGGTACATCGCAACGTATTTTGAACACAACTAAAATGAATTACGAAACTGTTGACCACCCCTGCCAACGAAACTGATCTATACGATGATATTTTTTTAAAATTAGGGTTCAAACAGAGTTCTTTTAGTGCATGCTTGTGCCCAAAGATGCGGATCAAACAATCAGCACACATGCAAATCAACACTGTAACCGTGAACAAAGTATCAACATGTTCATGTAACACCAAGGGGTCGTTCAAAATTTCAAAATAGCACACAAACACAGAGAATATGGAATGTTTGGTTATTATTATTATTATTTTTTGGGGGGAGGGGGAAGGGAATCATTGCAAAATCAAACTTCGACCCAAAGATAGACAATCCTGTTACAGATTGAATAATGGTGGGAGTTTTGCAATCGAAATAGCCAAAAAAAATGGAGTCAATCTGGTTTCGAATTTGATGCCATTGGGAATGTGTGTATTTAAGAGAGAGAGCGCCTAAAATAGACTTGCTTCGTGATTGAAATGACAGAGAGAAAGAGGATGAGGAGTCATTGATTGGATTCGTGACCAAAACTGATCTAGAGGGGTGTTCGTTCTCAAAGAAAATCACATGGGGCGTCGACTCTGGGAGCGGAGAGCTAGAAGAAGACGTGTGTGTGTGTGTGAAAGAGAGAGAGGAGGAGAGAGAGTAAGATATGAATTTTGAACGTGAGATCTAATTAGTGGTAATTGTGCAATTACTATTGTTTGAGAGAGAGGGAGGGAGGGAGAGTCGTAGGATTTATGATACAAATCAATGGTTAGGATTTATTGAATAAATAAGATTTAAAAACCGTTTTCTCTTATTACGTACATTTTTCCTTTTTGTTCTTGTTGTAATCTAAAAACGCATGGAAAACACATATGTGTGTCATTCTTTGCCCAAGTATGCTTAAAAAAAAAAAGTCTGCTTTGTGTATATACGATTTTGAAGATCCGTTAGTGGATTATTCAGGCAGGGCTTCGTGAATTTATACTGATACCAAAATAAATACTCCTGCCACACCGCCGCAATATTATAATCGATACGGTATTTGAAATCTTATCCTGATTTATTGGATTAGTCACTCCCTCCAGGGGTGGAAATAACACAACTTCCCATTGGTTAGGTGTAATTTTTTTTATTTTGATTTGAAATTTTATAAACTTTATACAATAGTATATTCTTGCCCCAAAGAGTACGCAAAAATTGCGACTCCTTGCCCTATTACAACTCACACTTCTCTCTCTCTCTCTCTCCTTGAAAAATTAAACCCGTCAAATATTGTATTTGTTCCTGATTTTCAATTACTAAAAGAAATTTTACATCTTGTAAGTAATTAATTAACTCCATTGCTAGTAAATCGTGCCTCCACCTTTGCCTCCCTCCTTTTATTTTATTGTGTGGAATTACAAATATAGTGTTTATTTACTGAAAATTTCCATGAAAACGCCTATATATATCCAGTGTCATTTACCATCGACTGTACCAACAAAACAACAACAAAAATTAGAATATTTGGAATTGGAAACAAGAGACATTAATAGGTTCTGTTACGTTAAGGTTTTTATTTTTAAGTACCTATTTTTTATTTTACGAGATAAATCATTCATTCATAATAAATACATTACATTTAATTTAAAATAATAAATACGTATTTTTCCTTAGCGAAACGGGGACATACTCCTCGATGCAACAAACAATTAGTCACGTGCCAGACAACATCCGACCTGCCCTTCCTTTAATACGTGCGCGACTCTCACGTACGAGCCCCCATTCCCTAGGGAAAGCAAACGAAAATTAAAATTTAATAAAAATAATTAGCCGCGTTCCGTTTCGAGAGAGAGAGAGAGAGAGAGAAGAGAGAGGAGAGAGAGAGAGCAAGAAATCGGTAAGGCAGCAGCGGAGAGATATGATGAAGAAGAAGAAAGGCCGTCCCTCTCTCTCTAACCTCCGTAAGCGCAACCTCGACCAACAAGAACAAGAACAAGAACAAGAAACCCTTATTCCTCCCAACCCTAATTTCAACACCCCCGGCAGCCGTCGATCTAAACCTAATACTAATAACCCCAACGGAATCTCCCCCGGTTCCGACTGGATTTCCGGCGACGACGACGACGACGACGAGCGCAAGGAGAAAAAGGTCAAACTCGTGGTCCGCCTTCCTTCTCTGTCCGTGAATTCGGCTTCTAAATCCAACGGCTCCGATTTGAACGCCGACGGTGATAAACCCCAGATCAATGACAGATCTGGCGACCTCTCCACTGCTGATCAGGTGAGGATTTACCGTCTGGATATATCCGTTAATTTTTTTTGGCTACTTTAATAAATGTGATCATTGGGGTTTCTATTATTAGAAAATCGGCGCTTGTTCTATTTTTTCTATTTTGGAAAAAGTTTCTAGTGCGTCGATGCGGTTTAAATTCGTTGGGATTTCGCGCGTAATTCGAAGCTTCTTTATTGGTACCAAGATCTGGACCGAGCATTACTTGTGTTTTGACCGGTCAAGGCTTTTGGATATATACGTACACCACTATATACTTCTATTAATAATAAATATACGGTATATATAGGTGTCTTTTTTTTTTTTTTGGGGTGTAAGATTTTGAGATATATCTGGGTTTTAGTTTCCACTTTCTAAAATGTAAACCCTTTACTGATGCACTATTGTCCGGCCCGGCCGCAAGAAAGTAATTTCTTGTAAATTTTATAGTTCTTGCATAGATGGCATGCCTTTAACCAGGGTGGGGAGTGCGCATAAGCTGTCCGGGACAACCCCTGACTGTTGAACAAAAAAAGAAAAAAGATACAGTACTATTATAGTGCTTTTTTTTATTTTTTTGATCTGTTATTATAGTGCTTCATTCCTCGTATTCAATCGATCTCTATTTATGTGCACATAAATGTCTTGGAAAAAGTTTTAATTTGTCTGTACTCTGATATTCTCTGTTGTTTTGACGCGTACTTTCCTATCTGTCGCTGTTTATTTATCCACTTCTTGTGATACTGTAACTTTCCTTTGATGAGTTCTGTTCAGTGATTGTTTGGTGATCTGTACGTATATAGTATCCCCCTCTGACCCAACCACTGGGTATTGGATTGGTTTCGTGCAGGTTGAAATGGATGAGAAAGCGACGGACATTCTACATGGTACCTTCAACCTCTCCATTCTTTTGCAAAAGGCGGTGTTTTGGGGTATTTCAAGTAGTTATATTTAGTTCAATTTGCTTATGTGCTTTGTTTGTGGACAGGGTTGCCGTTGGAGTCTGGCCCCACACCACATTTGCCAGAGAAAAAGTTGTTGGTGTTCATTCTTGACAGGCTTCAAAAGTGTGTATTTGACTATTTCCTTTTCGGGATTCATAGATTATTTTAATTTGTTTTTCGTTTACTGTTCCGTTTGGGTAGAATTTTATTGGTTATTTGAACTCAACTGCAGGAAAGACACTCACGGGGTCTTCTCAGAGCCTGTTGATCCCAAAGAGGTGCTTATAATGGAAATACGCTGTGATGATTGTGTTCTTAACTGATACATTTCTCATGTTGGTACTTAAATATAGTTTTGATGCAGCTTCCTGATTACAATGAAATTATAGAGCACCCAATGGATTTTGGAACGGTGAGGAAGAAACTTGACAAGGGGCGTTATTCCTACTTGGAGGAATTTGAGGTGGGTTATGGGCTGTATTCACTAATTCACTGGATGTTTGCTGTGTGTTGTGGCTGTGACACTGCATTTTGTATTGCTAGAAATATTGCCATGGAGTTACTTTATGGGTTGAATGCAGGATTTTACTGTTCTTGCGACAATGACCACTTCTTTCGTGCACAGAAATATGGTTTTGGGTGTTTCTACGCTTACTAAAAAGACATTAGATACTGATGCCATGAGGAATATGGTAACTAGAAACTAGATTTGGTAATTGGCACTGATATGTTGAGTGTGTGGTTCTTACCTAAGCCTAGCCAGAATATCATTAAGCACATTTTTGTGCTTTTGGAAGGTTAATTGTACAAATTACAAAAATGGGGACATTTGAGAACTCCATACAGCAGTCGGTAGTTGGTATTCAGGACAGATGGCCAATATCACTTGAGCATTACGTCCAACGATTATGGTGGAGTCTTTTGGTGTTTTGGGGAAATTAGTTACTGTACAAAAATTACAAAACCAGTCTAACCAGAGAAATTTGAGTATTTGTTTCTTGTAGCAAGTAGTTCTTTAGAAATGATTGCCAAGATCACTTGAGCATTGAAGGAGGAGGGATAAAAGAGTTATAGTTTCAAAGAAGGGACTTGTGATCATAGGCATATTATCTGTTTAGTCGCATTAGCATCTTATTACCATCACTAAATTAGATTGTGGATTTATTTGAGGAGTTCATGGATCCTCTTAGGTGTTTACTGATGGTAATGTGTGAACTGACTGAACTTAGGTTTTGTTGTGACTGGAGTTTAATGTGCAACATTTAAATTCAGACAGACGAACTGGTTATATTTCTATTATTACTTACAATAATATTAGGTTCTCGAACTTGAAAGATCTGAGGCTGTTGTTTCTTCCATCACTTCTTGTCCTTCTAAAATGATTCTTCATCATGAATGCTCCCCTTGTGGAGTAAACTTGGTTATGTCAGGCTATGGTTCGACTATGTAAAATATTTTGATGATGGTTTTTAGGTTTCTGATCTCTATTCTATTCTGCAGGCAGATGTGTTTTTGATATGTTCAAATGCAATGCAGTATAATTCTCCAAATACCATTTACTTTCGACAGGTATGGCTTTGTTTGCACTCACTCCTAGGTTTGCAAATTTGCATATACTTTCTAATGTTGGGATTTTCTATAGGCACGATCCATACAGGAGCTAGCAAAAAGGGACTTTGAAAATTTGAGACAAGTCAATGATGATGGTGTACCACAACCAAGAATAGTGAAGAGGGGCAGGCCACCAGGCAAGAATTTGAAGAAGCTTCTGGGAAATCCTCCATTTGATCGTGTTGCTCCCGAGTCTACCTCTGATGCAACTCTTGCTACTGTGGGAGATAATGCGACTGGGTCCAACTCTTACAATCTTAGAAAAGCACCTACTGTGTCATTGAGAGTTCGGTCCAATGATGAATTTTTGGGGGCCTCTCATCTGTCACGCAATTACGAAAGTTACTCTGAATGGTTGTCTGAATTGAATAGTGAATTTCCAGGTTTGCAACTCTCATTACTGTCTTTTTATGTCTTGTGCACCATGCCTCCACTTGATTACTTTTTATTTAGATATCTGGCCTCTGTTTGTAGTTTTAAGCATTTGTGGATCCAATTTGCAGCTTCCGTTTTGAAGGCAGAGGCAAAACATGGGAAGAAACAAACTATTGTAGACGAGAACAGACGTGCCACCTACAGAGATTTCCATCCTTCAGCTTTTGGCCATAACCAATCTGCATTGACTACTCTCAATGGAAACACGAAGCAGTTAATGGCGGTATGTATTTTTGCAGCGTTATTATCTTATTTGGATGCTAGTTGGTGGCTGGAAGCCTGGAATCGCTTTGTTGTATAACATAACAACGTACAAATATCAAGCACCATCATTCAAATGTCTCTTATCATGCAGTATTATCCTGTGTTTGGTTTTTGGGCAAGGGTGGAGACTGCTTTGTACTACCTATCCTCAGGCTTTGTTGTACTTGGGACTAGGAACCTTGCCTTTTGCATTTGGTACAAAACAATTTTATTATCTTGGATGAGTTTTGGGTTCAAGGCCAGCTGGTGCTTTCCACAAAACTATTTGGCCTAGTATTATTAACAGGAGGTGTGGAGAATATTTGGGCTGCACAGTCTCCATTTGCATTATTATAATCTTCGGCCGAAGTTGAAGAATCTTGGTATTTACATTCTTGAAATAATCATGTATGGTGGGGTACTGGTTATGCTTGATGAGTATGTGTAAAAAGTGTGTGAAAGACTGAAAGTGTATATGGATATTTACAAGGTCTCGAAATATGTGAAATCTTTATTGAGATGCTATATTTCTTGGGTTTGTGTCCTACTTAAGTTGCGTAACCACTGCCGTAGCAATACCTTTGATAATCAATATCAGTGTAGTACATTTTGAATGTTACAAGGATTTGGTTAAACTACCAGGATGCTTAGTAATTTTTCAATACTGACATGTCTATTCTGAAAAGTTACACGGAATTCTTTTTGGTTATATTGCTTTGATTTAGATTGTTGGGTCCATTTCCCAGTTTAAGGACATTTGGTCACTTAACACCCTATGTTTTTTTTTTTTCCTTTTGGGCCCTATACTATCAGGTAACCTGAGCGCATAACGTTTATTTCTACCAAATTCAGGTGGGTGTACATTCTGAGCATGGTTATGCAAGAAGCCTAGCTCGATTTGCTGCAAATCTTGGGCCGGGTGTTTGGACTATTGCTTCCAAGAAAATTGAGCGTGCTTTGCCAAGTGGAGAAAAGTATGGTCCGGGATGGGTAGGAGAGTATGAGGCATTTCCGCAGCCACGCTCTGCATTACATGAGCAGAATTCTTTGCCTTGTAGAGAAGACACGGTTGAAGCTGCTAGTGTACAAGATTCAAATAACGAGTCAGCTTTATTGAGGAGTGGTGCCGGTGAAATATCCCATAGATTACCCATCCAGACTCAGCAGAAACACATGCTTCACTCTAATCGGAATGGTTTCAATGGTGTGTCGGGCTACGGTCTTTTGTCTCAAACGGTACAAGCGAACTTATCCATGCCCACTGGACAGTCTCAGTTGGATGAACTTTCCAGAAGCAAAAACGGGTTTTCAACTCCTCCAATGGTTCCAAACCATGTAATTTCAGAATCCAAGTTACCAGATAGTTCAAGAACTGCAAAATATGAAAATATTTCTGGGGTGCAAGCTTGGCAGGGATTGCCATCACAACATAGACAGTACTCGTTTCCAGTTCAACCTGACCTGAATGTCAGGTTTCAGGCTCCCGGTTCACCGGGTTCTAGTTTCCGGAATGATTCTCCGCAGCAGCCAGATTTGGTATTGCAGCTGTGAGTTGAGATTTGGTATTGTTTCTTACTATTTGACTTGGGGACGATAGGAGAGAGGATATGCAGCTTCTCGGAATAATTTATAAGTTGTATTCTCCCATTTGTTTCAAGTCATAATACCTTGATTTTGGGAGAAACCTTGTACAGATTAATGTACCAATTTTTTAAGTTCAAACCACAGAATTCTAATTCATGTCGAAAAAGAAAAATCTTATTTGTAATCTATTTGAGGTAGCTTTGCTGGGATGCTTTATTTTAGTTCTCTATACTAAAAGAAAAGGCAGGAAACTATTGCATCGATAACGTGAATGCGTTGCTCATTTATGATAGTTTCAGAAGTTATTGAATGAGTCTTGCTAGGGGTAAATATGTTATGTACATATCATGCACATATGAAATTTGTGGGGTCCATCTCGGGTCCCCTAGAGATGATTTGAACCATCCATTATTTTTAAAATATTTTTTTATAGAGTCCTGTAAAAAATCAACTGAACCCGATATCGGTAAGGATTTTTCTTGAATTTGTAGGAGCGAAATTGAGCAGTTAAGTACTTTCGCCCATACAAATTCCGAAAAAATCCTTACTGATATCGGGTTGAGCTGATTTTTTACAGGGTTCCATAACAAAATATTTTAAAAATAATGGGCGGTTCGAATCATCTTAGTGGGACCCGAGGTGGGCCCCACAAAATCCATATGTGCACGATATGTACATGTTTGTATGTACCCCTAGTTTTTTCGTTATTGAATCCATTCGGAAAACAGAGCACTAAAAGTTTGAATTCTACGGCGTTTTATCAGATTCTTAAATCTCCAATCTCATAATCTTATACTAATATAGGTCGTGAAACCCAAGAGGGAATGTTGTATAGGTTTGCCAGATCATTAACTTTCGGATATCGAGGTTAGTCGAAAAGACTCGACTCTCGAGGGTGGACGTAAACGGACTCCAATAACCGGTTGTTTGAGAAAATAATAGTACTCCGTACTAGTAATGTTCGGTTTGGGAAAGAATTGTACTTTTAGAAAACACTTGTCATCATGTTGCTAGTATAACTTTGAGAGGGCGAAGAAGAAGTCAACAAAATCTAAAACTAGTCATTAAATGTCGAAACAACAAAACAAAGAAAATGATGTAATGAGAGAACATATTAGGTGCGTGGGAACCATTGAACCTGCTCGATCTACCCAATTCTAGTTCATATTTGTTTCTTAAGTACGCAACTAGATGAAGATTGAAAATTACATTTCCTTGATGGACAATTCTGTCGTCTAAACTCAGCAACTTATTAGTAGGAGTAGTAGTTAGTAACCAACCAATCAACTTAATACACCATCCACCCCTTGTAAGTATTACTATAATGAATTTGAGGTTTTAAATATTCCATATGTACCCATTAGGATTAGAGCCGATAACGGAGTGGTCGAGCACTAACTTGTTAAGTGTAACTTCATTAAACTTGATTTAAAAACTTCACGAGTTTCAAAAAAGATGTTAAAACTAAAGCGATCTTTGTCCAATCAGATACTCCACCAAGTATGATTATGAGGACATTCTCTCGTCTGTGTTATTTTTACCGTAATTGCATGCTACGGATACATGCGAAAATGCATGTACGTGGATATATATGTGTTTTGAACCGTTTAAATTCTGATGCACATAAGTACTATACAATAGATGTGAGGCCTTTGTTCTGAACGTATACACACCTGGATTAATACTTTTGTCACGCATATTATTATTATCTTTTAAAATGCTTGTCGTATTCACAAGGCCTTTCTCAGGGATTAACTGAGACAGGTCACAACCAAAATTAACAAATACTACTAATAGTAAATAGGAACGTGCCAAAAGGTTGTGACCTTACTAACCAAGGCATACGTATATGTTTATCTACTTCCAACATTGTGGCAGACTCTGGACATTTTTCTTAAAGAAACCACCAGATTCCTTCCGGACCAACCTTAGACCTAATTGTCTCTAATTCCAACATGTAAGGCACAACTCCATCTCACCTGGGTGATTTAAATCGTTCATTATGTAAATCTTAACGAACATATCATTGGCAAAAAAAAGGTAAGTTGATTACATTTTCCGAACTACTGTAACTCAAAAATCAGATTTCTACAAACATCTTTTAGTTTTTCCTCTTGCACCACGAGATAGCGTTAGAATTAGTTTATGATCAAATTTCGACACTCCCCATGACCTCAAGCCTCCAACCTCACCCTTGAAATCAGTGGTACCTGTTAGATTTCTTGGAGGATTTCAACCTAAAACCAATTGGCATTAGGTGGAGTAGCCTCTAGATTTTATTAACCAAGCCTGGATGGTTTAGATGAGCGACGTGAGATAAAGTCTAACACTCCACCTTACGTGCAGTTCGGATGCATGTGGCGGTACGAATTGAGGAAACTAGAAAATTTTACTCGGGTGCAAGAGACTCGACCTAACTCTGATACCATATATGTTAGATTTCTTGGAGGATTCTAACCTAAAATCAATTGGCTGCACCACCTAAGTTGGAAGTGTTTATTGATAATTTACATGGGAACTTAAAGAATGGAAGGTTGGTAGAAAACATTAGAGAGGAATATGGGCGTGAGTCCCTGACCGCAGCCTGAACATGGAGATTGAAGCCAGATCACAACAGCAAACATTTATAGGTGAAGAGAAGAGCAGCCCCCCTGGCCACAGACAGAAGGTCTGATTTGTGAACTGATTATTCGTTGCCGATCCTTAAACTATATATATTCGTGATCAACACCTCAACACACATTATTCTATTCTCGTGTGCTATATGACCACATGGCGTTTTGCGATTGGTGGAACTACCGTAAGCCAAATAAGTGGGTATGATTTTTACAATAGTCAATGGTCTCTACAGCTCCATATAATAGTGAATTTTTTCCAAGATTAGGATTTAGCCAAAGGGAAAATTTGAGAAAGCTAGTCTGTACCACTTTTCTTTTGTTCTATTGTTTCAACCAAAAAATATAAACTAGGGGTGCTCGCGGTCCCGTTAGGTTCGAATTCCTAAGAATCCGAGGACCGAACCGCTAGTCATGGTTTTTACAAAATGAAATCCGTGTCCGGATCAAAAGTCCTACGGTTCGGTTCCAATCCAATCCGTAAATCGCGGATCGATTATGATTTTGTCCACGGATTTTAGCAAAAATAAAGTTCAAGCTTATATCTCACACTAAAAAGGAAGAAGGTTACATTTAGAATTAAGTTTAACACCGGCCACCAGAAAGTACTTTTTACTTTGAAGAAAGAGAGAGAGAGAGAGAGAGAGAGAGAGAGAGAAAGGAGGAGGAGGAAGAGGCGAAGAAGTAAGAACGGTGCGACGGCGACTTGAACAAGGAATGAAAATTAGGAAAACTGGAAAAGAAACGAACTAGTGAAACTAAACTAGGGTTACCCGTAACTTATATAAAAAAA
>JAOTQK010000021.1:807691-829305 GCA_025642025.1 Rhododendron ferrugineum
TTGAACGGGTGTGAAGATCTTTTTATTTTGATCATATTATTCTAAAGAGATATAATTAAATTTTGTCTCTAGGGCTCTCATAATCACGTTTCTGCTTCACAGGATTGCAAATTGGTGGTAAATTTTTTTTTTTAAAACAAAACGTTACGGTTTTGATGGTGTGGGCAGGGCCTACCGTGCCCATGGCGCAGTAGAGCCCCGGGTCCGAGGGGGAGAGAGAGATATGTGGGGGAGGAAAAGACGAGTGATCCGAGAGGGACGGGAGAGAGTGTGAGCTGCAAACAATCATCACAGAGAGAGAGAGAGAGAGAGAGAGAGAGGCTTTAAATGCAACTCATCACCATCATGGCCCCACCCACCTTCCTCACTCTCTCAACAGTCCACAAACACCATGTAGAGAGAGAAAAGAAAAGAGGGATCCAAAAGAGAGAGAAAGAAAGGGGATGGATATCTTGACGCAAAAAGGGGAGCAAAAGAAAGCCTCGTCAAAATTTTGCGTTCAACTTAAATAGTAGGAGTAAAACATAACCTCTTGGTCTTCGTCTTCCTCACCGGAATTTCCTGCATTATTATTACCTTTTTTAGCCCTTCTGTTCTGTCCTGCAGGTCTTTCCCTTTGAGTCGATTATTAGTATTCATCTTCTTGCCTTTCTGATTAAATCTTGGTGATTCTCATTACCTTTAGTAATTTTTTGGCTAATTTCTTCTTTGGGTACAAGTTTTATTTAAGAATTACTAAGTTTAATTCTGTTGTCTTTTTCCTAATTATAGGCCACTCGGTTTTGGGTTCATCTACATCTCCTCTGTCAGCCTCTGGTTTCCTCAGGGTTTCCGTTCTTCGATCTCTGCTTGTACGAGAATACAGAATTCTGCTCTCTCTCTCTCTCTCTCTCTCTCTCTAGGACATCAGAGTGCACCAGGCTAAAAAGGATAATCTTTTCCCTCTTAGGGTTGGGGGCAATCTTTGATTTCTTTGTTATTAATCAAATTGGTCATCACAAAATTAAAAGTTATTTCATCTCTCTCTCTCTCTCTATAACGCTCTTGCAAAAGGCAGATGAGTTGTTTTTCTTGCGTGAATAGTCGCCGAAAGGATGTCAGGGATGTTGACGACGATATGGCCGTTAGGCCAGCCGATTCTTCAGGTTTGAACTCTTTATTATACATCTCTCTATGGTTTACTAGTATTAATTGACTTTCATTAAGTTTAGCGGTTTTGCTTGGTTTTTCTGCTTAACAAGATTTTGTATTTACAGTTAGTGGCAGAGGAAATGCAAATGGCAGTGGCAGTGGTAAGATTCATACATTACATCCACAAATCACGAAATTCTTGTCGAAATTTTTGTTATCGAGTCATTTACTGTAGTGGGTGTTGTTTTATTTGGATTTGAATTAGAAGTTTTATGTGCAGATCATGGGAGTGGAGCGCATTCTTTGAGCGGTAAAGGCTGGGAAAGTCGTGGCCAAAAGGGTAATGTGGCACGTAGCTTTACGTTCCGCGAGCTTGCCACTGCGACAAGAAACTTTAGGGAGGTTAATTTGATTGGGGAAGGGGGTTTTGGAATGGTTTTCAAGGGCCGCCTGGAATCAGGGCAGGCAAGTTTTGCATTTCCAACCAACCCTTGTCATTTGAATTGAGTTTCTTTGATTAGTTTGCGTCCAAAATCAGCATTCTCTTAGGCTCCGTTTTGGTAGATGTTGATTTCGAATGTAAAGGATGTGGCATTGTTATGCGTAGCTTAAATTTAGTTTTCTTAGCTTACATGGAGATTTGGAAATTTAGTGTTGGGAGCTCTATCATCTTGAATTTGAAATAACACTATTTCAAGTTGACAGATTTGAAATCCTTCGTTTTAAGGATTTTAGTTATACAAGGATCCTAAAATTACATGGATTCTACCTCCTATCTTCTGCTAAGATTGAACACGGAACATAAATCCTTTCATTTGAGATCCACATCTTTCCAATGGCGCCTTATTTTATTGTTATTGGAAGAATCAAAAATTGGTTTCTCAAGTGATCGAGATATTATTTTCTTTAGTGATGCCTTAAAACAGTCGTAAGTTTGTCTGTGAAGTGCCCATTGTAATTTGTTGTATTGGTTTCAGCAAATATTAATCCATTCCGATTCCTTAACAGATTGTTGCAATCAAACAACTTAATCTCGATGGCCACCAAGGAAACCAGGAATTTATAGTGGAGGTTCTTATGCTGAGTCTACTTCACCATCCCAACCTTGTCACCTTGATTGGCTATTGCACTGATGGAGATCAAAGACTTTTGGTTTATGAGTTCATGTCAATGGGCAGTTTAGAGGATCACCTTTTTGGTAATTATGAACTACATTATACAATCCTTGATTTATTTTTATGTTATGCAATTCCAGTTCTGTTCCTTTTCAATTTCTCCTTATTAATGCATTGATATCTTGCTGTGTGGCACGCTAGAAGTAGTTTTCTCTGAGTTTGTTTGTCTTATCCCTTCTTCTTTCCTAACTGAATTGCAGGTATTTGGTTTAGGAATTGGCATTAAGAATTGATATGCTTGAATTTTTTTGTTGAGAGAAGCAATAGTAAATGGGATTTTAGACGCTTGCAAGCATGCATGCAAGCCCTCTTCTCCTGCTCGTGGTGTTAATTCGTACCTTGGCACTTAGGAAATACGCAAGGTTGAAGTCCTAGTTTGGACTTGGGTTGGGGATCTTATTATTCAAATTACAATGAAACAACTTCCTTTTTTCTTTAATGGTTTCCTCTCTCTCCCAGCTTCCTTTTCTCTTTTCTCTTTCCCTGGAGTGTATGTATTGTTGCCAAATGATGGCAATGGCAAAGGATATAGCTGCTCTAACGAGAGTGCCTAATAGAAATCTTGTACCCTTTCTCGTGTGTTTCCTTTTTTCTTTCGTTAGAGTGCACAACGATCCTGTTTTGCTTCTAAACCACTGCTTGCTTTCCATAAGTAAAAGAAATACTAGAGCATGATAAGAAGAACACAGGTGATCTTTTTTATTTTCGCCTAAATGCTTTTGTTTGCTCATTGTTGAATTGAGAACGAAACATACATTAGCACAGATTGTGTAGTGACTGTAGTCTTAATTGTTAACTGGCCATTGAAGGTGCTTCATATTGTCAGATGTTGAACCTGATAAAGAGCCATTGAGTTGGAGCACAAGAATGAAGATTGCTGTTGGCGCTGCACGGGGCCTCGAGTACCTCCATTGTAAAGCAAATCCACCAGTTATCTACCGTGACTTGAAATCTGCAAATATTTTATTGGACGAAAACTTCAATCCTAAGCTCTCAGATTTTGGACTTGCTAAACTGGGTCCTGTGGGTGACAATACTCATGTCTCAACCAGAGTAATGGGAACATACGGATACTGTGCCCCAGAATATGCCATGAGTGGGAAACTAACTCTAAAATCGGATATCTATAGCTTTGGTGTCGTTATGTTGGAGCTGATCACTGGGCGTAAGGCGATTGACTCCACTCAAAAGCCAGGAGAGCAGAACCTTATAGTTTGGGTGAGTTAAAATGTCTTTTCTCATGTTTAATCACTTGATGTTGATAGACAGAAGCCTTTCAGTATGTTGGAACCTTAAATCCGGTAGCCGTAGTTATGTGGCCGTGGTGGCTGTGTAGTTTTCTCTGTGCTCCCATTACAGTTTCTTTCACAAGATTATTACATGGATTTCTCTTTCTCTTGTACATTCTGATTGGGCTTTTTCATCCATCAAACTCAAATAATCTTTGGCTGCATTTCAGTGATTAATGGCATATAGGATGATAGTTTTGCTGTCCTTTGGATGCTTTAACATTGTAGAGGTGCTCCTTGAATTAGGTAATAGTAACATTTTCTTAGCTACCCTTAAGGAGATGAACTTCGTAGACCAGAATTTCTGTCCAATGGTAAATTTGCACCTTATGAAGGGGTGACTACTGGTTTAGTGTTAGAATCCTCAACCGACTAAGTTCTAGGTTCTGGTTTTGAGTCCGAGGACAACCACTTTTTTGCATTTAGTACCAATGGTGAGGTCTCTCCTAATCTACCCCTCCCAGGCACCCATTAGTTGGTACCCCCATTAATGTAGCTCTTCTTCTCAAGAAGTTTTTATCTCATTTGTGCAGGCTCGTCCTTTCTTAAAAGACAAGAGGAAGTTCGTTCAGCTGGTTGATCCCTTGCTGCAAGGACGCTTCCCTCTTCGTAGTTTGCACCATGCAGTTGCCATTACAGCAATGTGTCTCCAGGAGCATGCACATTTCCGCCCCCTCATTGGTGACATTGTTGTAGCACTCGAGTACTTGGCCTCTCAATCACAGAAAGAGTCGCCGAGGGGTGTGGCCCGCTCTCCCTCGTCGTCATCACCTTTACAGCCCAACAATGGCTCGTTTTCTTGAGGGTGGGACTTTGGAAGCCATTTCTTATTCTATTCAAAGCTTCTTGGCGCAAGTTGTTTTAATCACTCTGATCACTGTGATGCACCACCCCACCTAAATACTGGATTTCGCAAAATTTGGGTCCAAATCCAAAAGGCTTTGTTCCATGAGGAATCGAAGGAAAGAGTTGGGTCTTCTGGTGGAAACATGAGGTATGAAGATGCTCTGTTTATACATCAATGCTTCCGATGTTTCTTTCTAAGTGTCAGCTATCCGTGTAGGTGTGTACTTTGCAGGCGGAAAAATTGTTGAATTAGCGATATGAAATGAATTTTTTTATTAGCTGCTGTGACCTTTTGTTGGAGGATTGCTTATTTTTGCTTCTTGTTCTTTGTATAATTAGGACTAGTCTCTGGTAGTGCTTCAAACGTAAATATCACCATAAAATACATTTGTGCGCATCGGCTTGTTGATTGTCATGCTGATCTCTTTGTGCCTTCATTTAGATTAGTGGAGTGTTAATACCCAGTTATATGAGAAGTTTTTCGGTGCCGAGTGGGTACCACGTGGTGCCTGCTCGGCGAATCTGGGTCCATTTATGTTTTGGACTGCTTGGATTTGGAGAGAGAGAGAGAGAGAGAGAGAGAGAGAGAGAGAGAGGCTCAATTTGGGCTGTTCAATACACTTTTAAACGGCAGATGTGTTGCTCGGGCACCACGTTAGCTGGGTGACGTGGTACCCACCTGGCACCCAAAAATTTCTCCAGTTATATTGCTTGTGCTTGGTTTATGCCATCTATCATGGGCCATTAGTGAACAAATTCAGAAGTCCGAGACTGGACAGGTCACAGGAATTTGGTACTAGTGTTTCTTTGATGATGGGTAGGCCCAATCACGATCCGTTTAGATGGGCCCAATCTGGTGGATGCCCAAGTAGGCCCAACAGCCAGTGCCCAAACGGTCGAGCGGGCCGACCAAGTCGGTGGCGTCATGTACAGGGGGCAGGGTATTGTGCCGAGTCACAGACAGTGACGTGTACTAGAGGTAAGGCCACGACACTGTCAAATGGCTCGGTTCAGCCATGTGGCACCAATCACTTTTAAAGTGCCTTAAAAAGTATAAAAAAGTACATTAGAAATTGTGTTTTTTAATTTTTCTTTGTTTTATTGATAATTTAGTGGGCTGTCAATAACATAACCAGAATTTGGAGTAAATATAATTTAAAAAATTTAGGTTGTTGCCCGTCCAATGACAATCTGCAAAACAAATGTGCTTTTTCCTGCCTGGTCCAAAATTGACAAAAAGTTATTTTAGTTTAGTATATAAGTACACTATCTAGTCAAGGAGCTAGCTCTCACATTGATATTTAAATAGTAGTAGTAGTGAAATTTACAACTACTTTTAGCCGATGATGAGGCCAAATGATTGTTTAGCCGATGATGTATTTCGTTGATCGAATCATCTTTGTCTAGGAAGAAATGAACGATCAGAGTTTGGACATCCATTTCTCCTGTTCGATTGACTTGACTCTTTGCATAAATGATAGATACATTAATACCCATGAAATAAACGACTCGGATCATCAAATAAGACTGGTGTGTCCAATTTAACATCACATGAGGGTTCATGGGACTCTGTTGCGCTTTTTTTTCTTTGACCGCCGACTCTTTCTCCCTTCACCTTCTCAAACTTCACGGTAACGTTTATATGGGCTGCAAGTGGAGTGGTAGTCAAGTGGTAAGCATTATTTACTTCCATTTATTTAACATGTCGTTCTAACCTCGCTAATTACAACTAACAATGTTGACTTTTGCTAGAAAGGAAAAAAGTTTATATGTGGGCCAACGGATTAGATGAGCTGGGCCTCCTCATACAAAGTCGAGGACTCACGGCCCAGTCAAGAGGCATCAAACCAGGACCGAAACACAATTATATAACCATTACTGTGTGAGTTTTTTTTTCTTTTTTTTTTTGATCCTCTACTTTGTGAGTTTGTTCAAAATTAAGAATGAGAAAATCACTAGAAGGTAGCAATAGCGTGTATCCGGTTTGGAGGTTGGACTAGTCATGTGTTTTGAAAAAAGAGGAAATGCATTCTTTACTCTTTGGCCTCGTCTGATAACTGTGATAGATGAGTGAGATTCGTAAAGAGATGAAATTAGAATTAAGATTGATAATTTGCATGTTTGTTTGGCACGAGATTAGATGATGAGATTATTAATATCATGTTTGTTTTGCACAAGTAGGATAGGATTACGACATTGAATTTTCAACATTGCCCTTGGTCATAATTTTTTTTCCCAAGCTTTACCTGAATTGTTTCCACCCGCTTGGAAGCCAACTGATTGTCCAGTACTTTTCATTGCATATATATACTACCCATTCTAGAATTCATGTCTCGGGGGGTTCACTGTTGGACTCTTGAACAAATCAAGGCCGTTTATCTAATGTTAAGTGTACCCCCACCGTACCAATTCACCGCTCCACTCACCTCATATATACTACTCATTCTAGAATTCATGTATCGGGGGTTCACTGTTGGACTCTTGGACAAATCAAGGCCGTTTATCTAATGTTAAGTGTACCCCCACCGTACCAATTCACCGCTCCACTCACCTCATACAAAACGGCACCGTTTTGGTGTAAGGGCAAATGCCCTGCGCTTGCTTCCTTCCCTGTTTGGTGCCGAAGAAATGGGCATGATTTTGTGGGGCTATTCCGGGTCCCACAAAGATGATTCAAATCGCAAGTTATTTATAAATATTTTTTATGGGTTCTTGTAAAAAATTAGCTCAATCCGATATCGGTAACGGTTTTTTCAGCATTCGTAGAGGCTATAGGAATTTTGAAACAACCCTTATCGATATCGGATTGAGCTAGTTTTTTTCAAAACTCCATAACAAAATATTTTAAGAATAACTTGCGGTTTTAAAACATCATTGTATTATAGGACTCGGAATGGGCCGCGCAAAAATCAAAAAAAATCATTGCGCATTTAATGGATACCAAACAGGAAGTTGACTACTTCAGATTTTTATTTTATTTTTGCAAAGCCCATTACAGGTTCTACAAAGTTGATTGAAATCGCAAGTTATTCTTAAAATAATTTTTTTTATAGATTTTTAAAAAAAATTAGTTCAATCCGATATTTGTAAGAATTGTTTCAGAATTCGTAGGGCAATATAATCAAACAATTTTAACGAGGTGGAATAGGATTTTGGGGATTGATAATACCATCGGATTGTTAGTCGGTGAACACCAAACATGGTATTAATGGACCCACATAATTAATAATCCTAGTACATTTATCAAACTGGGCCTTTAATTACTTGTTAGTCATTGACTCTTTAAGTACTTGTTAGTCATGTCTCGTGAAAAAGAGGAAATGCATTCATCTGGGAATTTTTCCTAAACTACAGTCTGGAAGGTTGATGATATGGTGTTTGCTTCGGCGGTTAGCCTAGTGTTAATACTTAGAACTTAGGAGTTATCTATTTTTTTAAAGTCTCAGGTTCGAAACTTCTTAGTACTATCGATTTCTTTGGAGTCAGAGCTTTGTTCCGACTTTAATTTGAAACCATGCAAGTGGACAGTAGAATTGATCATTCTGAATTAATCGAGGTGTGCGCTGACTGGGACGTCCGAGTTATAAAAAAATAGAAAATTGATAACATGGGTTGCAAATGCAGGGCCCATTGCTCCCAGAATCTATGAAAATGGGGAACGCGTTGACAGTTTCAGGGCATAGTGGAGTATTACCGTGCATTTCACTCTGAAATCTAAATTGAAGTTGCCCCGCACTGGTTTGACATTCCATGAACAAACAATTTCTACGTGTTAATGTGTCTCTCTCGCTATAATTACTTTGAAATCACCAACGAAACCGTGTCAAATCTGACAAAAATGAACATCACATCAACAAATCGAGCAAATTATGGTTTTTTAACATGTCGTAATCGTAATTGTAGGCTAGCTTACCTAAAACAGTGCTAGAGTTTTTCCGACACTGGTTAATAATCAGCTCTAAAAATGATACTATATGAGTCTCGACAGTCTCTTTACACTATCAATTGATTTTAAGTTGAATATTTTAACATAGTAATCACACCTTGTTTTGTTGTGATTCCTGTAAACCTTTTTTTTTTACCACTGCACTACAAGAAAACGTGGATTAATCGGTGGTTTTTCCAAGACATTTTTAAGAGGCGTCACAAGGTCAACCAATGATGACGTTCGGAAAACGTCGGATAACATATCCTCGAACAATCATTTTACAAGCACAAATATTTATACAAATTCACTCACATTAGGGTCCACATACACTACGCCTCCAATGTGTATAGAACCCACAAAAAAATGTGAATTTGTATGTGGTTGTGGTTGAATAATGATTGATTCTCGAAACCATGTGGCTTAAGTTAACTCCGTTAGCTTCCCAAGGCCAGAGACACGCGTCTAAGTTTACAGCTGTGTAAGTTTACATCTCCCATCTCTCTCTCAGCTCTCTATGATGCGGCGTCTTCACTCCATCGAACTTCCATCATAACTGGACAAGAAGTCTTCAATAAAAACATAACATCAATAAAGAAAGAAAAAAAGTCTTGCCAAGAAGACGACCACTACTCATAAGTAGGGCAACAAACGAGTCGAGCCGAGTTTTATCGTGTTCAAGTTTCTTTATTAAGTTTTTAATGAATATGAGCTCAAGCTCGGTGAAAACTTAACGAGTCGAGCTCGAGCCAAGCGGGCCTTGGCTTGACTCGAGCTCGAACTTGTTCACGAGTCTCAACAGATCAACAAAAAATGTATATAAATCCTCGCATAGGCCTAATACAACCAAAAATATTTTGATTGTTAAGATATATATCTTTCAATTTCCTACGTAGCGGGGGTGTACTGGTGTGCGTTTGCTCTCGCCTTCCTTGGTTGACTAAAAAGTGAAAAATGAAAAGAACAAATTATAAAATAACAATAAAAATCCTAAACTTAAGTATATATATATATCTACCCCGGCTCACGAGCCGACTCGAGCCGAATTTATCCTAACTCGAGTTTGGCTCGTTTACAAAACGAGCTGAAAAAATCGGCTCGAGCTCGTTCGTTTAACTTTCAAGTCGAGCTTGAATGAGCCACTAACGAACCGAGCTGCGAACCGCTCACGAGCGCAGCTCGGCTCGTTTGCATCCCTACTCATAAGTTTCCAAAAAAAATACTCCCTCCGTCCCACATTTAAGTGTTCACTACATCTCTCAACATATACTCCCTCCGTCCCATTTTCATTGTCCTTTTTTGATGTTCGTATCAGTTTTCAATCGTTTATATCTTTTAATGCGAATCTCCAAAAATATGCAATATGGATCTTATTTGATAGATTTCAATTTGTTCTATAATACTCCCTCCGTCCCAAAATGCTTGTCTGGTTCGCAAAACGGAGTGTTAAAAATAATACAATTTTTGCAAGAAAAAATTAAAAGTTTTTTTAGCAACTTACTAGATATCAATGAGTATTTTTACTTTGTGAAATTTTTTTGAATTTTTTTTTGAAAAAATTGCATTATTTTTAACACTCTGTTTTGCGAATAGGACAAGCATTTTGAGACGGAGGGAGTATAAAAATGTCAAAATCATGAAAAATATTATAGATTGAAAGATATATGCAATACACAAAAAAGTGACAAAAAAGTAACAGACAATGAAAATGAGACGGACGGAGTATTATTTTTTATGTTTTTAAAATTATTGTCTTATAGAAGTAATTGAGATATATTAAACAAGATCTATATTGCATATTTTTAGCATTATACATTGAGAAATATAAATAATTAAAAATGACACGCAAAACCGTAATAGAGACTTAAATTGGGACGAAGAGAGTATACACTGTACATGTGACGGTTTGTCGTATTCAAACAAGTTTTTCCTGCTCGTCTAATTTCTGCTGCCCCTTCTTCTCTCCACAAGTGGTAGAAAAAACCCATATCAACGCATCCGTTATTTAACGAACCTGATCCATTCTCACAAACCAGTACTCTAACGCATTGATATATACATACATACCCACAGAGGAGAGAGAGAGAGAGAGAGAGAGAGAGAGAGAGAGAGAGAGAGAGAGATGGGGAACTGCTGGCCATCTCCGGTAGTCAATCGTAGCCCAGGCACCACCAAACATTGCAACCCAGGTACCTTTACCACTCCAATTCCCCAATCTAATTCTTTCAAATTTACGTTATACATGAAATAATTCAGCTCTAAGGTCGGGGTTTTCATGATTTGTATTTGATTCGATTAATACAAAGTAGAAGTTTTTTGTCTTATATATATTGTGTGCGACTACCGTAAAGCACTACATTGTTTAATCATCCAATAAATTTTGTCAAGCAGTAAGTTGACAATTCCAATATTTCATGTGAATCAGTAGTGCCCAATCATGCAGCGAGGACAGAGCAGAGCAAGAGCACCGAAAACGGGGCATCATTGCCCCTGCCGCCGCCGCCGGAGGAGGGCGGGAGCGTGGCGGAGGGGGAAGTGCCTCCAAGCGGAAGGTTTGTGACGCCCAACTTGAGAATGTACAAATATGATGAATTGGAGACCGCGACCAGGAATTTTGGGCCTGATATGGTGTTGGGGGAAGGAGGGTTCGGGATGGTTTTTATGGGCTGGGTGGACGAGAAAACCCACGCACCGTCGAAGGCCGGTGTCGGAGTGCCGGTCGCCGTGAAGAAATCCAATCCTGATAGCTCCCAAGGACTTAAAGAGTGGCAGGTAAAATTCTATGCCATACGTATTGTGTAACACCTCAAAATATCCTTCTATTGTACGTGAAAGGGGGGTTGTTGAAGTTGTGGTTGGAATTGTGTTAGAAATTTTTCAGTGGCGTGCGGGTACCACGTGGTGTCCGCTCAGCGCATTCGGGCGATTCATTTCGGTTTTGGACTGCTCGGATTTGGGAAGAGAAAAATGAGAGAAAAAGAGTAGAAAAGTGGTGGGGTGAGAGGAGATAGAATGTTTCAATCTGGACTGTCCAACACATTTTTAGAGGGCCCGGATGTGGATGCTTGGCACCACGTCATCCGGATGACGTGATACCCACCCGGCACCCAAAAATTTCTCGTTCGTAGGACTGCTGAATGTATTAATTATAATTATAGTAGGTGGACTAAGGATTAAGGTACAACAGGTACATTAAAGTGGAGTAATTAAATTGATATAGTTTCTTTTCAAAAAAAATTGATATAGTTTGACTTTTAAATTACTACAGGCCTCGATCCAGGGTTTTTAATTATTTCCCATTTCTTTCTTGTATGATGAGAAAGAGACTGTTACATCATCAATTATCCATTTATTTATTTATGCGGTTTCATGAAAGTTTTATCTGATCGTTTATTTTAGAACCTCGAGAAGGTGGACTTAAGCTCGTCTGAACAAAATTAGTTACAAACAAAAGTGTTCAAAATGCATTGCCTTATCTAATTGATAATGTTTTGATACATTGGTGCAGGCGGAGGTCAAATTCTTGGGTAAATTTAGCCATCCAAATCTAGTTAAACTATTGGGTTACTGTTGGGAAGACAGCCAATATCTCCTTGTCTATGAATACATGCAGAAAGGCAGTTTAGAAAGTCACCTTTTCCGAAGTAAGCAATTGCTGCTTCTGCAAATTATTACATCGTGATTTAGAAACAAAAATCATGCTTCGTACGTATGTTAACAAACAATTTGCTTGTTGCTTAGGGTGCAGAATCGCTCCCGTGGGTTATATATTATGTTATGCCATTCCAGTTCTGTTCCTTTTTCAGTTTCTCCTTATTAATGCATTGATATCTTAAGCTGCGTAGCACTCTAGAAGTAGTTCTCTCTGAATTTGTTTGCCTTATGCCTTCTTCTTTCCTAGCTGAATTGCAGGTATTTGGTTTAGGAATTGGGTTTAAGAATCAATAAGCTTGAAAATTTTTGTTGAGAGAAGCAATAGTTAAACGAGATTTTAGATGCTTGCAAGCATGCATACAAGCCCTCTCCTCCTCGTGGTGTTAATTCGTACCTTGGCACTTTGGAAATACCCGAGGTTGAAGTCCTAGTTTTGGACTTGGGTTGGGTGTTCTTATTATTCAAATTACAATGAAACAACTTCCTTTTTTCTTTAATGGTTTCCACTCTCTCCCAGCTTCCTTTTCTCTTTTCTCTTTCCCTGGAGTGGATCTAGTGTTGCCAAATTTTGTGCCAAATGATGGCAAAGGATATTAGCTGCTCTAACGAGAGTGCCCAATAGATTGAAATCTAGCTTGTACCCTTTCTCGTGTGTTTCCTTTTCTCTTTCGTTAGAGTGCACAACGATCCTGTTTTGTTTTTAAACCACCGCTTGCTTTTCAGAAGTAAAATAAATACTAGAGCATGATAAGAAGAACGCAGGCAATCTTTTTTATTTTCGCCTAAATGCTTTTGTTTGCTCACTGTTGAATTGAGAACGAAACATACATTAGCACAGGTTGTTTAGTGACTGTAGTCTTAATTGTTAACTGGCCATTGAAGGTGCTTCATATTGTCAGATATTGAACCTGATAAAGAGCCATTGAGTTGGAGCACAAGAATGAAGATTGCTGTTGGTGCTGCACGGGGCCTCGAGTACCTCCATTGTAAAGCAAATCCACCAGTTATCTACCGTGACTTGAAATCTGCAAACATTTTACTGGACGAAAACTTCAATCCTAAGCTCTCAGATTTTGGAATTGCTAAACTGGGTCCTGTGGGTGACAATACTCATGTCTCAACCAGAGTAATGGGAACATACGGATACTTTGCCCCGGAATATGCCATGAGTGGCAAACTAACTCTAAAATCGGATATCTATAGCTTTGGTGTCGTTATGTTGGAGCTGATCACTGGGCATAAGGCGATTGACTCCACTCAAAAGCCGGGAGAGCAGTACCTTGTAGTTTGGGTGAGTTAAAATATGTCTTTTTCTCATGTTTAATCACTTGATGTTGATAGAAAGAAGCCTTCCAGTATGTTTGGAACCTTAAATCTGGTAGCCGTAGGTATGTGGCCGTGGTGGCTGTGTCGTTTTATCTGTGCTCCCATTACGGTTTCTTACACAAGATTATTACATGGATTTCTCTCTCTCTTGTACATTCTGATTTGGGCTTTTTTTAATGTAGCTCTTCTTCTCAAGAAGTTTTTCTCTCATTTGTGCAGGCTCGTCCTTTCTTAAAAGACAAGAGGAAGTTCGTTCAGCTGGTTGATCCCTCGCTGCAAGGACGTTTCCCTCTCCGTGGTTTGCACCACGCAATTGCCATTGCAGCAATGTGTCTCCAGGAGCATGCACATTTCCGCCCCCTCATCGGTGACATTGTTGTAGCGCTCGACTACTTGGCCTCTCAATCGCAGAATGAGCCGCCGAGGGGTGTGGCCCGCTCGAGGGCGGAAGTACATTCACTTGAGGATGGGCTGTAGCCAGGTCAACTGGAAAAAAAATAATAATTTGTATGTAAGATTTTAGCCCACCTCATTTTCTTTTTATAGCGCAAGCCATTCCATATGATTGATTATCTTCATTGAAAGAGAATTTGTTGAAGATTTCGACTCAGATTCGATGATAAATTATTTTTAATCTCTAAAATAACATAGGGCATAGTTTCAATAAGGTCCAACTTCAATAGTGTACGTTTTTTTTTTTTTTTTACTTTTCTTTTGTTTATTTTTGTATAAGTTTGCTGGGCATTAACTATATAACTCTTTTGGTTTATATATGTTAATTTATTAAATTTCGGATTAGACTAGGATAGATTAAATTTTTGGATTCACCCTTGGCCTGCTCTCCCTCATCATCATCACCTTACGGTGCATCAATGGCTCGTTTTCTTGAGGATGGGAGCCTGGAAGCTGTTAGGACTATAGCACACGGTCTCTATTTGTTGGAAAATTTTACGACAAAACACACGTTTAATTGTATCTCTAATTATCGAGTAATTGGAGTGGAAGGTAATCAAGAATATGAAGGGATTTCGTTCATATATATATTAGCTCAATAAGGAAAGGAAATCAAGGGTTTCGAAATATAGAAACGTTTTTTCAGAAAAAGTGCTCGAGCAACTCAGACAGGATTCAGATAGTGCTCGAGCAACTCGCCATATTTTATTATTTTATTTTTGTAGCTTATGTATATTCGACTCATTAGGGTTTCTATTTTACCGATCGAACGTATTAGAGTCGCCTGTCTCTTGCTCCAAATTTCAGAAAATACTTAAATGAGTTTTTAGGTTGTCTCTTGGAGAAAACATTTGATCTATTGATCATTGGGCTTTCAAAATAACTCCTAGAGTTCTTTTCCAACTGTGATTGCACTAGTTGAATTGTTATTCCGGTGGATTTCTAGAAACATTTCGGACGACTTGAGGATTTTAGGCGTTCAACAATCAAACACTTGGTGCGATATACGTGGATTCAACAAATCGATTTTTCGTCAGTTGGTGAGAGGATTCACGATTGTTTTAATTAAGGTCGTTTTGTAACTATACAATGTAACTATTAATTCCCGTGGTTTTTATCCTTTCAAGGGATTTTCCCACTTATATTCTTGTGTTATCGTTTACTAGTGCTTGCCCGTACCTACGACACTACGCACCCCAGTAGTGCCGTAGGCATGGGTATTTTTGTAATATATTTTTGGTTTTTTATGCCAACATCAAAAGCCGAGTAGTGGGTAAAAAAAATTGATGACATTTTTGTAATATATTTGTAAGAGTGTGAGTGTTTTCTTAAGAGAGTTGGAGAACACACATCAGCCCTTGAATCAAATGAATCTCACCCTTCTTTCAACTTGTGTTTGTATGGTCCTCATACCCTTTGTTTTATTAGGTAGATTGTTTTTCAATCCCTTATGGTTTCGCAAAATTTGGGTCCAAAAGGTTCTTTTGAGGAATCAAAGGAAAGAGTTGGGTCTTCTGGTGGAAACATGAGGTATGAAGTGTGTACACGTCAATGCTTCCGATATTTATTTCTAACTTAAACTTAGCTTAAATCAGGAAATTTTGCTGTGATTTTTTTTCATATTTGTTAATTTTGTTCCAAACTTTTGTAGGTTATTATTGATTTGTCTCGACAAGATGAATCGGAAAAGTAATTTTTTTTACTTTTACTCAAGTATTTTGAGAAATAACCATTTTTTATCGAAAAAGTGACCCTTTTTTTTGTTGCTAAAAAGTGGTTATTTTTCAAAATACTTGGGTAAAAGTTAAAAAAAATACTTTTCCGATTCATCTCATCGAGACGAATCAATAATCCACAAAAGTTTGGTGCAAAATTAACAAATGCAAAAAAAATTCAAATGAGGACAAAATTCTTAGATTTAAGTTAAGTTAATTTCATAAGAAAGCAGCCTATAAGAGCATCTGCTACGGGAGATGTCAAATCTGATGTGGAGCTTGTAACGGTAATATTTGACACTAATTGACAAACCAACCCAGATGTCTTTTTTAGGCCAAATCCTACGTGGCTTTTGACATGGATGAATGGGGGAAAAAGCATGCCAACTTTGACTACCTACACCTTGTCTGTCAAATTTCAAAAAATGACTATTTGTATTTTGACATAAGGGTTGGAAAGGGATAATTTAATGTCAAATAAATAGAATTTGACATAAGGGTTGGAGATGAGGTTTTGATGTCAAATTAGAGATGCCAAAATGCCACATCAACCTTCAAAAAAAAATTGACATCCCCAATTTGAAATCAAGAGTCGGAGATGCTCTAAGTGTCAGCTATCCGCGTAGGGGGAAGGGAAAGGAGACGTGGGCTACAAACCACCGCAACAATATTACCTTGCCTATAACAAGATTTGAACCTAATCTGTTTCGGATTTCAAAATAAGTACTTAATTCTTTAAGAAGGTAATTTTAAACTCCAAAATAATGTGTTTACGTAAATAATTTTTCTAACAGTATGGATCTTGTTTCGTCAATACATTATTTTTGAATTTGAAAATTGAAAATAAATACGGAATACTTATTTTTTAAGAAGAGAAATTGGAACGGAAACTCCTCCAAGTTGGGAGGATTAAGGAAGTGTCATCTCTCCACCAAGGCCCATTGGCGGAGCCACAAGGTTTTGGTTGATTATCTTGTCTTCACTCTTCAGTTTAAGGAAAAAAAAAAAAAACACCAACGGAAAAATGTTAATAACAGTGGAATTGGTCGATACTCCCTCCGTCCCAATTATTTAGTCCTTTTGGGAGTCCGTGTCACTATTGATTATATCTTGCCATTTATAATCTTTTAGGTGATTTTTAAAACATCGTTTAAAAAAGCTCATTGAGATCTATCAAACAAGATTCATATTACATATAAATAATATTACCAATTAAAAGTTATAATTAATTTTTTATCCGGTTAGGATAAGACGAGGAACAAAAGAATGAGGACAAAAGGAGTAATAAGGTAGGAGATTCCATTTAACCCTTTTCAAATCAGGGATGGATATCATTCTTCCTATTTTTTAACCCGTTCAAATTCGCTCACTTATAACCCGATCTAACCAACCCATATTATATAATGAATTTATATGAGTTGAACGCCCACATAAATCCATAATTACATGGGTTTAGTTGGATCGAGAAAGGGAATGAGTTCAATATGGGCTAGAACGTGAAGACGTATCCCACCAGTTTTTCTTTGTTTTGCTGCAGCTGCACTTCCATTGAAAAGTAAAGAGCGCGTTTGCAATAGATGTCTGTAGCGGAATTTTGGTGACATCTCCAAAGTTGGGCCATTTAATTTGTTTGTCCATGATATATTTTTTTTAATCGAGTTTGTTCATGACTTCGATTATATGCTTTTGAACAAGAAACGAACTACTCTAAAAGTTGTACGGTGATCGATGGGTTTGGATTAAAAAGTTAAGTAACTTTTTTATTTGTCTTTATTCAATATTTTTTTTAGCATTTGTTTGTTTTGCGTCAAACTTTTGTTACTTATTGATTCGTCTCGTTGAGAGAAATCGAAAAAGTTAAAAAAAAAAAAAGTCTTTTCGACTTATTTGTCTTTTTAAAAAATTTGAATTTCGATCATTTTTTTTAACTTTTCCGATTTCTCTTGACGAGACGAATCAATAAATTACAAAAGTTTGACGCAAAATTAACAAATACGAAAAAAATTTGAATGAAGACAAAAAAAAAATCGTTTTGACAGTTTGATTGCTTAGCCGATGATGGATTTCGTTGATCGAATCATCTTTGTCTGCAAAGAAATGAACAATCAGAGTTTGAACATCCATTTCTCCTTTTCGGTTGACTTTTCTCTTTGAATAAATGAGGGTTCATGAACTCTTTCACGCTTTTTTCCTTTGATCACCGACCCTTTCTTCCTTGACCTTCTAAATGTTCACGGTAAAATTTATATAGGCTGCAAGTGGAGGAGTGGTAGTCAAGTAGTAGACACCATTTACTCCCACCTATTTAATCAGACCGTTCTGATCTTGCTAATTACAACTAACAATGTTAGTTTCGCTGAAAAGAAAAAAGGTTTATATATGGGCCAACGGATTAAATGAGATGGGTCTCCTTATTCAAAGTCAAGGACTCTCGGCCCAATCATGGGCCTCCATTCCCATCCTTCGCAAATTGGGGGGAAAAGAATTGGTGCAATTCTATTTCTGGAATTTCTTTAAGATATTTTCTCAATAGAAGAACAGCTCCTTTAGTTATTAAACTATTAATCAACACAATATTCTCATTACTATAGAAATGAGAGTTCAATGTTTTTAGAGACAGTTGGAATTTTCTCAATGTGAGAATATTTATCATGATTTTTAAATATATAGTCTTCGTCGGGCAATAAATTTGAAAAAAAAAAAAAATCTAGTCGTAAAGTATTGAAAATTTTATGGGTCTTGATCGATAGACCGATAGGACATCAATTAATTGGCTTGGGGACCGATAATTTAATGCTGCATCAAACCAGGACCCAAACACAATTATATAACCATTACCATGTGAGTTTGTTTAAAATTAAGAATGAGAAAATCACTACTAGAAGGTAACAATAACGTGTATTCGGTTTGGAGGTTGGAATAGTCATGCATGTGTTTTGACAAAAGAGGAAATGCATTCTTACTCTTTAAGTAATTGTTAGTGATTGACTATTTTAATTAAGGTGCGGTATTAGTGTACCAATCTCGGTTTCACATGTGGCATTATTCACGTGTTACCAGGGACGGACTTATGGTTTACAGTAGGGGCCATGGCGCCACCTGTTTTGCTATTACCACCAATCCATATACTATAAATATAGACTATAAACGCACAATTTTAGTATATTGGCACCTCTTCTGTATACAAGCATCAAATTAAATTTAACATAGAAAGAAAAACCATATTAGGTTGTGACTTAGATTTTACTCCAGCAAGTTGGGATTTTACCGTAGCAGTACAAGGAGTGGGCTTTATCCTAAAACAACTATATATACATTTGTTTAGTGAAAATTTAATCTTGGCATAATATATTTCTCAGGCTTGATCTATTAAAAATTAAAATAGGGGACCCCTTAATGTGACTCTCATATTTTAGCTGTTATTTTGTAAATAATCAGTTAATACGGGAGTTTCTTAAAGTTTGGAGGTGCGGTCACCATCATACGCGCCCTTTGGTTCCATCATATTGTCCATGTAATAATAGTATATGATATTGCGAGTAATAATTTTGTTTCAAATGGTGAGAGTTTTTCATACAATTTTGTACTCTTGCTAAAACCTCTCTTATTGTGTCCTAAAGGCCTATTTAATTTGTCGAGCTTGTTGTACTCACAAGTTAGGGATGCAAACGAGCCCAACGGCCCCAACCAAGTTGAGTTCTGACTTTTAAGTTCTAACGTGTTTGAGGCCGGCTCGGTCAAAATATGTTAGGCTTGATCTCGGTTTGAGACCCGAATTGTATGTTAATATTCTCATTATGTATCCTTAATTTCCTTTTTGGTCAGAAAGGAGTTTCTCACTTTATTACTCCATTTTACAAAACAAGAGGGGGAAAGGGTTAAATGTATGCAAATTACGCAGTAAATCACAGCAGTGTAAAGATTGACTAATCATATCTCGTTTTACAAGCTATTTACTTGCACTCGGGGAGCCCGTGGTGAGGGAGCTCACCTCAGGATTGCGGCTAGGACAAAACTACGTACGCCGTTTCAAATAATGAGCCACACCCATCAAACTCTAACAGATGGTTTGCAATTAATGTAGGGGATATGAAAAAGAAATACCAGCCCTAAAAATCAGATTGATTCTCTTTTTTTCCGTATCAATGGCTCCCCGGCCAGTCATCGACAGCCACTCCCCAAGTGGATAGTATGATTGATTTTTCTGAATTAATCGAGACGTGCGCTAACTCGAACATGTAAAGTTAAAATAATAATAGTAGAAAATTGATAAATATGGGTCACAAACGCGGTGGGCCCATTTCAGGGCGTGATATTGCCGTGCATTTCACTCCGAAATCTTTAATTGACGGTCCCCCGCATGATGCACGCATTTATAGTAGTACATCCGAACTTGAAAAGGGCAGACAAAGAAAAACAAGCACATTTTTGACATTCCACGACCAAACAATTTCTACGTGTTAAATGTACCTCTCTCTCTCTCTCTCTATAATTACTTCGAAATCACCAATGAAACCGTGTCATATCTGAGTTCGTCCGGACGGCGGACACCCAGTTACAAAAATAAACATCACATCAACAAAACGATTAAATTACGGTCTTACATATCGTAATTGTAGGCTTACCTACAACAGTGCTAGAGTTTCTCCAGCACTGGTTAATTATAAGCTCTAAAAAGAATATACGAGCCTAGACAGTCTCTTCTCTCATTATCAATTGATTTTGAGTTGATTGTTTAATCATGGTATGTAAGTGCCTGCTCTTCGAAGGGAAAAAAACGGTAATCACACCTTGTTTCGTTGTGATTCCTATGTATTACGGATTCTTTATTTGCCTCTTTATGTGTGGGTTAGATATATACATAAAGTGGCTTGTCTTAGAAAGTTTTGTATTCCCCTATGCCTTCAAAATTCGAGAAACTCAAGGAACGTTTTGCCATAAAACCATCCTTCCAAAATGCACTGTAATTTACACACTACCAGGCCCCATTCTTTTCACATACAAATTTACATCTCCAAAATAAACAAAAAAGCCTCCAAATAAATAATCTTCTAATACTCCAAAAGTTCGTCCAAGGCTCTCCAAATAATCCTTATAAGCTCCGATTCAACCTCCACTAATCCGGCTCCACACCTGAAAAATGAATTATCCGGGAAGTATACGATACAACAGAATAACAATGCTCATATTCAAGTGAAATCAATAAACGATAATCGACTACCCAGTTGAAACAAACAATTACAAGGGATTTCATACCATGCCCTCCTCAGTACATGATCAGTGACCCTCCCCAATACCTTCCTCACCGAGCCCCGACGGACCCATTCAGGACTATTGGACAGGCTTTTAGTAAGGTCACTCAATCCATATACTGAACAATTCTATAGCATTTAGCCATCAATATCATACTATCAATAACAATTATTCCACTTGAACAAATATCATGAGATAATCAAGAGGAGTACAAAATGAAAATTTGGAAAGAATTCCGAAAGTGAGAAGCATATCGTATATTTCCCGGATTACCTCAAAATAAGATCTGAGCAATGAACGCCATTTAAAAATCACGACCAAAGTGGCCACTGGATGAAGGCTACTTCTGCCTTGAGTTACTACTTTCTCTTCTATGCTCTCCTACGAAGGATTATCCTAATATATAACCAAACATTCAACCACTCCATTAAATTCATTTCAGCCAGCATTTACTCCCTCTCTCTACCCTAAACCGAAATACTCTCACTCACTCTCTCTCTCAACAATAATGTCTCTTATCTCCCTTCCACTTAATAAATCTACTCCAATAATAATTCCTCATCAATACACCATACTTGGCCTACCATACACTGCCGGTAACAAATAATACATGCACCAATATCTCGAAACCTTTTCCATATATTTCCTTCACAAATAATGAAATACATGGGGTATTACAACAAGGCCATTAGGGCTCGTTTGGATGGGGTATTGAGAAGGGTATTAGTTTTTCCGCTCCTAAGACTGTGGGCCCAGGTTTATCACCTGGTTTGGCAACCAAGAAACGCAGGGGTATTAGGTTTTCCCCCTCTTCTCTTGTACCAGCTCGGGGGGGGGGGGGGGGGGG